>JAXIVH010000029.1:3254084-3284084 GCA_036785325.1 Urophycis tenuis | reverse complement strand
AATCTTGTATTAATAAAAATGCCCCTGTGGGAATAGAATAGAGATAGAGAATAGATATTTTAATAGTTTCCCACCAAACCCTGAGCCTAAGTTACAACCTAAGAGCTAGAAATAAGAACTATTTTTTCAATCAGACTAGCCACAATATAGAAAGTGTTGTTTTGAATTCAAAATGGCCGCTGTTTGTCACCCCCCCCCCTGCAGGCCAAAGAGCTCCAGACTCTGCATAACCTGCGACGGCTGTTTGTGAAGGACCTGACAGCTCGCGTGAAGAAGGTATGACTGTTCTCCATTGCTGTCCATCTCCACAGGTTTTCATGGAGTCAATAAGCTCCTTCAGGTGTTTCAGTGGAGAGGCTATTATCATGTGATCATTAGGTCATCGATATATTTGTTTTCTTTTACTCGTTATCTTATTTATTATTATTTTTGCAGTGATTATTTGTTCGGCCAGCTTAAAATTATTGAGCATTTTCTTGATAATAAGTAAGACACTTGATTCTCTATCACATGTTTCAAACTCAAGGCCCGCAGGCCAAATCCGGCCCGCCACGTCATTTTATGTGGCCCGCGAGAGCTTAAAAGGCGTATACTGTACCCTAGAGTGACCATCAACTACATCTCCCATAATGCATTTCAATGTTGTGATCTGCAAATCCTGCCCCTAGACTGCAGTGGTTCCAATGCTTCCATTTTTACATGGATATAAATGGATGTACAATATTTGCACACTGGAATAAATAACCAAATGCAGAGACAGTTACTTAAATGTATATAGTTACAACCGGCCCTTTGAGGGCAACCATAATGCTGATGTGGCCCGGGCTGAAAATGACTTTGACACCCCTGGTGGATTTATTGTAGATTGTTGATCCATAGATGAGTGAGCATACTCCTTATGTTTTGAGTTACTTAACTCAAAACTTTGGGGAGAATAATTTAAATAGCAGTATTGTAGCAGGTCATGCTAGAATCTCGGCATTGTTCCTTTGTGCGGTCGAACAGTTTCAGATGTGAACACATTGAAATGGCCAGTGCAGGGCAACTGGTAGTGCACACAAAAGTGTCCACTTCCTCAGCCTCGAAGGATACACAAAATGTCAATCGAGCGGAAAATAAATGTATTAACGACAAAATAACACGCAGACGACTGATGAAAGACGCAGGATGTTGTTGAGAAGGAGGTGGCGTATGCGTATGTGTAGGTGACAACACCCGCACATCCAGCCCATCAAACACATCCATTCAAACACATCCATTCACTGCATCAGCCACCACTTAACACACAACATTCACATTACATTGAGGGCATTTAGCAGACACTTATCCAAAGCCACTTACAAAAAGTACATTTTTCAGAAGACACTGAAACACTTCAGTGCTGTTAATACAGCAAGAAAGTCACCAGAACAAGACAACAGCTGCTAGGACAACAGCTGAACACAAAGATACGCAAACAGAGGGGGTCACTCAGGAGGCCGTGTCTAACCTCTACTTCCCCTACGTGCTCCTCCATGCCCTTCTCTATAACACTGCAATGCACAGCGGTTGCCTCATGTGTTGCCGGTGTTGTTGTCCTGCAGAGTGCAGAGCTGGAGTGCGAGGAGGGTCTGGGCAGCGCCGCCCAGAAGCAACGCATCTGCTTCCTGGAGAAGAATCTGGAGCATCTCACCAAAGTCCACAAGCAGGTGCTGTGACCAAGTGATGGTGGCACCGTGGTAACAAAGTACACAGGGGGGGGGGAAACAAAGCACACTTCAGCGTCAGTTATGGTTCCGCGCAGTAATCACGTAGTGATCACGCAATGGCCATGCAGTTGCTTGGACGTAGTCATGAGACTGTGATGGTTCTGCGTGGGGTTTACGTCTCGAAATGCAATTCAATGCAACACCGGTAGAGGGACCAGAATGACCATTCTGGTCATTACATACGGATTACTAGAAAGTTAAAAAAAAGTTTACAGACATGAAGGCAAAAGTTTTATATATATATATATGTTGTTGCCAATCAGTTGAAGCATTTGTCAAGGCTGTGTTTGCACCGTGGCGGTGTTTATGAGTGGAAACCGGAAAAGCGATCTCCAGCGAATGTAGTTAGCGGACCAATCACAGCCAAAGCCGCTGCGTTGGTGTTGCGTCGCCTGGACGCACGTCTAGGATTTTTGGGAGGTGCACGTCAGGCCCTTGCGTTGGACACAAGGGTGATCCGCAAGGACGTAATGGGTCCGTAAGCCCCCTAGCGTCAACGCGGAAGCATAACTTAAGCATAACTTGGGCTTTACTTTGAAGATCCTTCTCAGCCTGGCAGCAGTGTATCTCTCTGAACTCATCCACATCCACACACCTTCACACCCTTTCTGATCCTCTTCTGCCATCCAGCTCTCAGCTCCATCTGCCAAGCTATCCACCGTGGGGTGGAGAGCTTTTAGGCCATCTGCTCCCCGCCTATGGAACTCTCTGCCACCAGACATTCACACTTCTGACTCTGTCTCCACCTTTAAATCACACCTAAAAACAACACACTTATTCTGAGTGGCATACTCTGTCACACATTGACAGAGTATGCCACTGTTTTTTCACTTGTCTTGTAAGGTGTCCTTGAGTGCTTTGAAAGGCGTCTTTGAATATAATGCATTATTATTACTGACCGCCGTCTCTCCCCAGCTGGTGAGCGACAACGGGGACCTGCGCTGCGAGCTGCCCAAGCTGGAGATGCGTCTGCGGGCCACGGCGGAGCGGGTCAAGGCCCTGGAGGGGGCGCTGAAGGAAGCCAAGGGCAACGCCTCCAGGGACCGCAGGCACTACCAGCTGGAGGTCGGCCGCATCAAGGAGGCCGTCCGGGCCAAGAAGCTGGGTCGCCGGGGCCCATCGGCGCAGATTGGTAAATGGGCCGCGCCCCGACGTGTTTGAGTACCACAGAGGGAGAGCTCTGCCTCATGTAGTCTCAGAGAGAAAACTAAATCATAAGCCGCCACAAAACACAAAGAAAAGAAAAACTAACAAGACGTTACAAATATCTGCCAAGCTATTATATGTACATAAGTGCATATTTCATAATATTGACATTTAAATGTGTTAAAATGATAAATGCACTGTTTTTCCAAGATGGTATTATCAGAACTTGTATACCCGGGTCTGTCTGTGTGTGCATGTCTGTGTGTGCGTGTGTGTGTGTGCGTGTGTGTGTGTGTGTGTGTGTGTGTGTGTGTGTGTGTGTGTGTGTGTGTGTGTGTGTGTGTGTGTGTGTGTGTGTGTGTGTGTGTGTGCGTCCTCAAGCTAAGCCCATCCGGCCCGGCCAGCATCCTCTGACCTCTCCCACCTTCCACGCGTTGAGAGGTAGCCTCTACAACAACAACCACTACCAGACCAGCATCTAGCTTGCCTCACGGTGAGAGCCCTTTGCACCATTCAGGGCATTTAGCAGACGCTTTTATCCAAAGCGACTTACAATCAGTACATTTGTGGGGTTGGACATGTGAACAGTTGGAGGAGGGGGATCAAGGGAATCGAACCGCCGACCCTACGGTTAGTGGACGACCCGCTCTGTCCACCCGCTCTACCCACTGAGCTACTGTCATCCCTTTAGGGCATTTAGCAGATGCTTTTATCCAAAGCAACTTCCAATAAGTATATTTGTCATAAGAAGGTGAAACATTTCATTGCTGCTAATACAGTAAGCAAGTCACCAGAACAAGTTTCAAGCATTTCATTTGCTAGGTTCACCATTGCTAGTATACAAAATCTCTGACTATCACTGAAGGCTGTTGTTCTGATGGTGATCAGGACACACAGACAGAGCTGTCACTGGCTTTATCTGGAGACATGACATCTCGTATCGTTAAAAAGCATGTGTCATGTCGAGTTAGGATAGGCAGCTGTTACATAGGACAATATGGCAAGAAGACATAAAAGCTTATGTAATAGCTTTAGGAGGAGTGATATTACCAGATAATGCCTATGTCTGATTTGCTGATGGAATGCTGTGCCATTTCTAACAAATTTCATTCAAATGAGAGCCCTTAAATGTAACCTACAGCACCTGTAACCAATGTGATGTGTTTTTACTTGAAAACAATGAGAGAAAGAGCTCAGTATTGATCAATAAGGCTGGCAGATGCACACAGCTCAGCGTGTCAACATGGTGACAGGAAACAGCAGTTGATGAGGTTAGTAACTGTGGCTGTGTCTCAATCCACGTACTTCCACAAGTACACTTCCGTAAGTGCACTGTGTGCACTATGTACTTACTGATGTAGTGCGTGAATTCCGTCTAAGAAGTACAGTCTCAAATGAAGCACTCCCGTTTTGCACTTACCGGAAATGATGATACAAGCGTTCGTTCCAGTATTAGCATTAACGTATAAGCATATCGGCACAAACCGTTCACAATCGCTAATGACATCTGTCATACATCTGTCTAACAATAAAATGGTAATACATAACGAAAAATAACCACTTTTCGATTGATTTGTAACGTTATATCTTAGTGGTCTGGACCAACGGTCCACAGGTGTCGTCCGCAATCTTTATCAGATTGTTTTGGAAAGTGCTGGCGTTCCCTCCCCTTCCGTTACGTAGACAAAATGGCGACCATTGAGGGTGGAAAGTGTCCAGCGTAGTACACTCAGCTTTTTGACCGTTATGAGTGCACCATCCGGGTACTAGTAGTGTACTGCGTCTTGCCGCAATTACCAGTGTGAACGCACTATGTACTCAAAAAGGGAAGTTTAAGTGCGCAAGTACGTGGATTGGGACACGGCCTTTGTGTTCCTTTTCACAGAAGCATGTCACACTTCCTGTTTGGAACACGCAGCCTCACCTCTCTCACCGCTCATCCAATAGGAGACCATCTCCCAGTGATCCGCACCCCCCAACAAAGGAACCTCCCTCATGGTTGTCGAAACAATACAGCAATGCAAAGCAGAATCACTTTTTATTGGCTCAAAGTAAAAAATACAACAAAATCACGTGCCTTACTTACGAACCCTTCAATTACAAACTCTGTTAATGTGTAAAATCAAAAAGTATTTTATTTTATCTTAATTTTAGTAATTCAAATTGTTCTTGATGATACACTGAATGTGATCTGCCATGTGATATGATAGCATGGATAGTGATATCCATGGCTCCTTGTTCACAGGTATATCGTATTAAGTTTAGTTTAGTAATACATTCACTATATAATTTAATTGTACGTTATATATACTATTTCCCCTGCTGTATTCTATAAAGGCATACATTATAAGGCAGTTTATTTTTCTGAAATGAATCACAGTTTTTGTGTCGTAATAGATTAAGGCACTAGGTGTTTCTGGTTAATGTAGTTGCATAGTAGAATTATCCAACCTAATTCCTTATGTTAGGACTTATGTTCAATTACAACCCAAGCCTCACATAACATTGACTGCTAGAGGGCACTCTAGTAATCAGAGCCTCTGTATTTCAAATATCTCACAACAGCTCTTCTCCGGATAGCCCCAAGTGCTACTTAAAGGGTTACACAGAGAAATATGTATATTGTCTTACCCAGATTCAGACGAGTTGCTAAATTCCAAAGTCATCATGGTGTGTCCAGAATGGGAGATTGCCGAGTTAGCATTTGCTTCCTGTTAGCTGCTTCTGCCGTAGCTCTGCAAGCCAATGAAAGCAGCTAACGGAACACAAATGCTAACCCAGCAGACCCCCATTCTAGATGATTCTAGAATTTGGAATTCTCAGTAATACAGGCAAATGCTAAATTACCGATATCTCTGCGTATCCCTTTAATTGAGCAGTGGGACACTGACCAGCCAATCAGATGTCTCCCTGTCCTAGGGGGCAGAGCTAGAGTGTAGTTATTTAAAAAAGTCTTCAGTGTTAAAACATCACCTGAACCCCTGCAATAATTTGAAATGTTGTAGCTTTCTTTTCTTTTCTTAATCCCCATCATGAGAAAAATATCTTAGTGTATGCATCATTTAATGGCAAAGAGAGACCAGCATGAAATAGCAATATGTTGAAATGTAATGCATTTAAATATATATGCCTTTGTCAATGTAATTTAATGATTAGAAGGTTTGCAGTCAACAGTTAAAGGGAATATTTGATTTGTATATCAGAGTTTATCCCTCATACCTGTTGCTTGAAACATTGGCTCAGAGTACCTTTTGCTCCACTTTTGACCACTAAGGCAACTGTCTTGTGTTAGTGTAAATACCAGCCCATGTGTTACATTTTGCCTGTGGCTGATTTGTGCATCTGGACTCTAGCCAGCTGTATACAACATCAATAAATGCATATGATAGCATGGCTAGCTTGTATCAGGTGTGCTCAGGGAAATGCCGTAAATGTGAACAAATGCAAAAACGTGGCACATTTAAACGTATATATTTAATGACCATTTATGAAGACTCAGATGTCGGGTCTGTGTCCTTGCTGTCGGTCTTTGCAATGACATCAATAAATAAATGCATTTGAGTGTATCTTGAATCAAAACGGCTAAAGCTAATAAAGATTTATTTATTTAACTTAAACATGCATCGTTTGGAATGTAATTCATTTCACAGATTCAGCTCAACTACACGGATATAAAGTACATTTATATTTTATAAAATACATTGTATTTTATAAAGGTTTACAGTTGACATTTCCTTTTTTACAAACAAATACTCTCAACATATTCCACCATGTTATACTGCTATAAACACACTCACACACAGACATATTTGTGATATAGTCTTTAATCCCTATATATATAGTGTCCCTCTCACATTGCACATCTTCATGAGTGCTTTGACACAACAGACAGACAGGGAGTTTTGGTCAGGTCACAAGTAAATTAATACAAAAAACTGGATAAACAATAGAAAAAGTTCCTTCACACAATCACATATAAAGTCTTATACATATTTAGTACAACAATGTAACAAGAAAGTTAAACCGCTGTATCTTCTGTACAAATAGTATTTTTTTTCCCACGTGTTCACATATTTCACATACTTTAGGATATACAGAACATCTGGCCAAAAACAAAGGGTTACCGTAGCAACCGCGGCTTTTAGTCTTTTAAGACGCTCAGCAACTTTGCCTTTGATAAAATGTCATTGTTTTTTTTTTCCATACCATTTTTTTTTCTGCTTCGAGTAATATCTTGAATAGTTTCCACTTTTAGGGATGGGTTTTCACCAATATCATATTAATATTTGATCAATAGACATGTTCCTATTTCACTAAACAGACAAGAAATAATTTTGAAAGTGATTCAGGACAGAATTTTTCAATGGGATGCAATGTGTTGCTCCCCAAATCTGAATTGGTAAGATTTGGAGAAAGTCTTACAGGTGTGAAATTAAGGAAGCCTGTTGTGGTTCATTTCGTGCAAGTTGAAGTCGTGTTCAGAGGTAGTACACTCAATTCTTTCTAAGTGACTGACGTTAGTCGGCAAGGAAATTTGATCCGCTTGGTAAAAAGTTCAACTTCTGCATCTTAACACAGTGTCAAGGAATCACGAATACTTAACAAATGATTTCTGTCCCAGTTCAGAATTTTTTTTTTACAAATCAATCCTCCAGGTTTTGATTCTCGAATAGACGTTAATTAGACAGTCAGACAATAATTACTAATGTTCTGCATTGTTTGCACTGCAGAGAAAAGTAAACTGAACTTGAGTCTGCAACACTGGTCAACATCAAAGTTAAGGCCGGGTCGTTCATCAAAGGAAATCGCTGACCAAGTTCCACATTTGCGCCGCTCATTTCTTTTTTTTGTTGGTAAACTGAACAACGCCAAACAAATAAATTTAAAAAATGACTTTCGGTGAGCCTCAACACAGACGTACACACAGATGTGCCCTGGGTTAACTTAACATGCATTCCCAAACCCTCTCTCAAACACACACACGCACACGCACACACAGGTAGAACCAACCGTGCCGAAAAATAAAAAGATGGCGGGACCTCTCCCCGCCCCCACGCCTCCCTACACCCAGGAGTCCCCGCCCCCCCAACCTTTCTACACCCAGGAGTCCGGGGACCCGGTGTACTTGTTGGTGCCCTGCGAGGGCCTCCGCGTGGTGGAGTAGAAGTCCACGTAGTTGGTGGCGTTGGCCTTCAGCCGCAGCGACTGGCCGGCGTAGCTGTCGGGCGACGGGGTGGTGAGCTGTGCCGGGTCATCCTCAAAGGGCTCGCCGCCATAGCCCTGCACGGGGGAGGACAGGTACATCCTGTAGCTGTTGTAGTTCTTCCCGCCGGGCTCGTCGTAGAAGGGCTCCGAGTGCTGTGGCAGGCGCGTCCCCACGGCGCGAGGCAGAATGGTAGAAGAGGACGGGGTGACTTCAATGCATTGGACAGGAAAAAACGCATGCAGCTGTGTACAATGTGTTGGATGGGGGTGCATCCGGCCGAGAGGACAGTGGTTATAGGGCTCTGCATTTGACCCATCCTATGGTACATAGGAGCAGTGGGCTGCTGTGTTCATTTGACCCATCCTATGGTACATAGGAGCAGTGGGCTGCTGTGTTCATTTGACCCATCCTATGGTACATAGGAGCAGTGGGCTGCTATGTTCAGCGCCCGGGGAGCAAGTAGGGGTTCAGAGTCTTGCTCAAGGACACTAAGACATGCAGACACTTGGAGGAGGGTGGATCGACGGGATCGAACCGCCGACCCTACGGTTAGTGGATGACCCGCTCTGTCCACCCGCTCTACTCACTGAGCTACTGTCACCCCCTCAGGGAGGGAGATGTTTTTGGAGGGGGTTGATCGTGTGGGCGTGCACCACGTTATCTTGGATGATATTGTTTTGGGTGTTCGTGTCTTTCTGTGAGCACAACGAGCGAAGGGGTCTTACCTGAGACCTGCGGAGGTCATCTCCGGACTGGGAGGAGTATGTCCCGATAAAATAGGGTTGATTCTTCTCGGAACCTGGAGGGTGAGGAACATGAAAGGTGACAATGATGGACATGAATGAGTCCCAAATATTTCCAACAACAGAATTAACTGTTGTTGGCTTTCAACATTTTGAGGACAACTTTCGGATACTTCTTTCGGGTACCACTTTGACACAGAATCACAGCAAGGCCGGCGGAGCTGTCGTCAAGAGGCCAGAAGAATTGGCAGTGTGGGACCACTTTAAACTAACTGGTGCTCACAATAACATTTACTGTTATATTTATTTGAGTGTGCTGGAGTTTTCCCCGGGATGCTTTGAAGTAACATGGTGAAGTTCCCACTAGTCAGTTTGGTGAGCAGGGGTTAATGGAACGTATTTGGCAGCAATTTTAATGTTAAAGGGAAAAAAATCTCTGCCTGCTAATAACAACAGATTGGTCTTTTGATGAACATGATATAGAGTAGAACAGGTCAGTCAATGTTGTGTCATTCACAAGCGTGTGGTGAGAAGTGAATAGTGATAGTGCAGTTGGGTGTCATGGGACAATTTATGTAGTCTACTCTCACACTAAGCAATATGGAAACTTCTACACTGAAGCTCTGCTGTAACAGTCAGACTCTGACCAATGAGTCACTGGCGTGTCCACGCAGCAATCCTACATGATATTGTAATTTAGCTCTTTGCGTTATGATTTTATTTTTATTTTTATGAATTGAACCAATTTTAAACAAAAAAAGGAAACAGATTGCCTTGAACTATTCAAATATTCATTCATAAAACCTCATGATTATCCAGGGCATGAAATTATGTATTTGGGCCAGCCTTAAATATATCCCATTATACATGATAAATGATTGAACAATTAAGAACAGAAAGACACACTGCTGCAATTATGAACACCACCACAGAATGCACATAGAAAGTAGCATGCCTGTTGTTTTTAGCATAAGGACATTGTCAAAAACAGGCTCCTCACCTGCGTACTGGTATTTGTGTAAACTGTTGTCGCCATAATAGGAATCAAGTTGCATAGATGACGGCATCCTCTGGTTGTTTGAGCTGTGTCTCCTGATACCCAGCATTGCTGGAGAGGATGTTGCACTCCCCCCTGCACCAAACAGAACATATATACAGTATATTATAGATTATATGGTGATTATAGACAGAGTAGTCATTTAAAAGCCACCCCAAAAAGGCCGACACAATTCAGAGCACCACTTTAAACAAAAAGTACAACACTGCAACAAAAAGTGATGTGCTGTCATTAAATAAATAAATACTACCTCACAAAACACCTATTCCATTTCAGAGACACGTGTGTGGGCTAGCAGCTAGCGATCCAGGGGTGTAGGATACTGGGTGTTAAACAGCTTTTCAGTTTGATCCCAAATATTTTCAACCTACCTGTAGGCGCCTAACCTCTGCCAGCTCCTTAATTACATGTTCCTAAAATCACTAGAAGTCCCATTTGAGAAATCTGAATAAACATCAACGATTAAAAAATAAAGAACATAGTAATACTAAGACACCATCAGCATCAGGATCACCATCAACACAAGACATCGTCAGATTCCCAGAGCTGAATGAAACCCCCCGCTGATTGCCCAGTGGCGATCACTCCTCCATTTTCATCATCACCTGACGGCAGCCAATGGCCTGCCGGCAGGTCTCACCTGATTGGACGACGGGGGGCATATGCAGGGGGCTGGTCGGCAGGGTGGGCTGAGAGCGGTAGCGCTCTCTCTCCAGCGTGGACACAGGTGTGACGAAGTGGGTGTAGTTCCAGCCATCCTGCAGAGACACAAGGTGGGCGTTGAGTCAGCTTCCTGAACAGACCCAACGAGGATTTCACAGCTGTTTAAAAACAAAATGGTGCCGTCTACACCATCACTGCTCTATCACACTGATTCCCTGTGTCCTGTTTAAATGTGAGACGTCAAGTTCACTTCATTCTTTGATAGAAAGTGCTTTCAGATTTTTTTCATTCTGACAGGTATGTTGAAGCAACACTTATGAAAGAGGTTAATATGCAATAACATGTGTTTGACCAAGAGAGGGAGTTCTTTACTGCAAGGTAATCTACAAGTGGAGTCTGGGCTTCAGGACAAATATACAACCCTTTGTAGTCCAGCTACAGAGTGTTGTATTTCTTGAGCCATTTCATAATGTTGAATTGATTCCCCCCCCCCACCTGTTTGTAGAGACTCCTCAGCTCTCGATACTGCCACAGTGTGTTCAGAACCTGGGATGCCGCCTTCACCACCTTCATGGAGTACCTGGGAGGGGAGGGGACATTTCCAGCAAGGGGTCAACAGGAGATGAGGAACAAACTGGCTGCAGTAACTCTCATCCTCAAAACACCAGGTCTGGACCCAGATGACCTCTCCAACTACCAGCCGATCTCCAACTTTCCTTTTCTCATCAAGATCCTGGAAAGAGCAGTAGCCATGAGTTCTATGAACCCCTTCAATCTGGCTTCAGAGCTCACCACAGCACAGAGACCACCTTCATCAAAATCACCAATGACCTCCTCATTGCTGCTGACTCAGGCCACATCAGTATCCTCATCCTCCTGGACCTCTCCGCAGCCTTCGACACTGTCTCCAACACCATTCTCTTCAACCGCCTATCGGGATATCTAGGCCTCACTGGTGCAGCTCTCTCCTGGTTCAAGTCTTATCTCTCTGATAGAAAACTGTTTGTCACCATCAGAGACTCCAATTCCACCCCGGCCCGTCAACCAAGGTGTGCCCCAAGACTGTGCTTGGACCCCTCCTCTTTACCATCTACATGCTCCCCCTTGGTCAGATCATCCGGCACCACGGCCTAAGCTTGCACTGCTATGCTGATGACACCCAGCTTTATCTCAGCACCAAACCATCCACTCAACTCCCCCCACAGTCCCCTGTCAATTGTCTGCACAACATAAAAAGCTGGATGTCATCCAATCTACTCAAACTCAACAGCAACAAAACAGAGCTTATGGTTGTGGCTTCCAAGGTGCTGCGCCAGAAGGACGTTGATGGTTACTCTATCCGCCCATCCCCAGAAATCCGCAACTAGGGTGTTATCCTGGACTCCTCCCTCTGTTTCCAGTCACACATCAAATCCCTCACCAAATCTGCCTTCTACCACCTCAAAAACATCTCCAGTTCACTTCACTCTCTGACACCGTGGCAGAGACTCTCATCCACACTGTTAGGAAAAATATTATCTAGCAATGGTACGGTTAGGTTGATCTGACATTCTGAAGAAGGACATAGTGAAGATTGTATTCTTCTTGGCGACTTTAAGTCTGGCTCTCTGGAACTTGGAGACATAACATAAAGTGATTGAAGGATACACCTACGTCATGTCAAATCTGCTTAGTAACATGTAATCTTTATACATTATAAGCCAATCAGAATGGGACATTCCTGTCATGCTGTTCCGATTTGGGACTTGTATATAATACACTGTGTTTCCGGGAGCAGGCAGAAGGAACTGAGGAAGATTCACGCACAAAATCTCTTGCTCGATTAAATCCTCTGCTTCTCCTCGTAGGCCTACGAGACCAATAAACAACTTCAGCTTAAACTATCTAGAGTTCCTGGCACTTCTTGTTCTTCGGCATCAACAACAATCTCCTCACTATCACACACCTTCACCTCCCATTTAGATTATTGCAATGGAGTTGTGTCTGGGGTGCCCAGCAAAGCCCTGGACAGGCTCCAGTGTGTACAGAACTCAGCTGCCAGGGTTCTCACCCGCACCAAGCCCTGGCAGCACATCACTCCCTCCCTGATCGGCCTTCACTGGCTTCCGGTCCCACATCTCCTACAAGATCCTCCTGCTCACCTATAAATCCCTCTATGCCCTTGCCCCTTAGTACCTGACAACCTCAGTACCTATACTCCATCACGGAATCTGCGGTCCTCTCACAAGGGCCTGCTCATCACCCCCCTGCACCAGCTGGCAAACCTTCAGCGACAGAGCTTTCAGTGTGGCAGCCCCCACTCTCGGGAACTCTATCCCGGCTGAGATCCGCAACACGGCTTCCATTTGCACTTTCAAAAAGCACCTGAAAACTTACCTGTTCCACAAGGCCTGAGGTCTCACCTAACGCTGTAACCCAGTAGTGACCTAGCGCTGAGTCACAGGTGACTCTGTCACCTGTGTTTTTGTTCTTGTTTGTGCCCTACATCTGTAACGCGTCCTTAGGTCCCTTGAAAGGCACTATGTGAATGCAGAACAACTCCCCCTGTTTGTTGCATCTAAATGTCATGTGAAATGCATTGATTTTCCACATGAAGACGTTTTAAGAAAATCCCATTAAACGCTGTATTGCAAAACAAAGGTCACCATTCCTATTCATGGTATATCAAAAAAGTACATGAGAAGTTGATTTTGTTCCTGAACACTTGTACCAAAACCATGTTAAGGAAGCTCAAAGCTTCGTACTTGAACTTCGTTCTGTACTGTGAAACGGGTCGTCAATGTCACAGTTCATTTTGGAATAAGAATCAGTAGCCGCTTATAGATAGAGAACGCGCCACATTTGCACCCAGGTAAAGGCTGCAATCTGCCTTTTGTCTGTGTGAACTGGAGGTGTAATATTCCCTCTTTTCAAAAACCACTGGGGTAGGCGTGATGTGACATGATGTGAAGCACAAAGTTGGCCGTGAACAGTGATGCAGGGGTGGAGCCAGACTTTGTGTACATCCGGGGTTAGCCCAGAGGGGGGTCTGGGGGTTCTCCCCTAGAAAATTTTTATTTCTAAGATGCGATTTTCTGCATTCTAGTCCCTTTTAGGGTGACCTGCTGGACACTGGCAAATCCTAAATCCCTTCTAATTCATAGCCTACATTTTCAGTTGCAGGGCCTGCTCAAGACAATACTATTTAACACAAAGAAACAATAACCATTCGGTTGTCATAACTTCAAAAGCTTAAAAAAGATCCGGGGCTTTTGAATCCCCCCCCCCCCCTCTGGCCCTGCAGTGATGTACAACATATTGTACAACGTATGGGTCCAAAAAATATTTAGCCAGTCACCAGACACCAAACATCGACGACTTGGATTTACATAGCAATGGAGGTGGCAAAAAGTGCACCCTCCTATTGCCAGGCCAAAATTGACCGCCAATTTACCGCAATCTGTCAAAATGATCAGACCTAGCTTCAAAAAAGACGCCTAGTATCAGTGTCAATATAATATTCAATACCTCCCTCGCTCATGTATAGAACATTACTGCTCGTTGATGTAGGACATACAGAAGTGAAGGTAAAAATATACAAATAAAAGCAAAAAGTCAGCCCAATCATTTTGGGAATATATTATTGAGATATACTGTATATAAACATATAACCCATACTAGTATATAAAATAGCATGTAACCTAGACTCGCACTCGCATATAAATAAAGATTGTAACCCAGACTAGAATATAGAAAATAGCATGTAACCTTGACTAGCATAAAACCAAAGATGGTAGAGAATGTACTATAATTGGTTAAATATAGTAAGTATTAGAGTATTATAATTTGTGGTAAATTGTCTAGGATGGACTGGCATTTTATTATGAAACTGGAAAAAAGGTTATATTTGTAGCCGATTGTGTAAAAACTGCACTGCCACGTTTTGAGCACCGGGGGCAGAGTGCTACGTAGTAGAATGCTCGGGGGGGGGGGATGTAGCTACAGGATATAACATCTCTTTCAGCTGTGCACTGGCTGAAAAACACAATAATATGTCGCTACACAGCAGACGGAATGTGCTATGGCCTTCTTGTCAGCGCCACCAGCGTTGAGGTTGGACGTCGGGCAGCTGGCTGCATCGCTAATCCTACGGAATCCAATCACTGTTTTTCAAATGGGCTTCATTTTGAATACAGCAAGCAAATATTTTGTATGTAAGATACATATTTCTCGGCTTAAAAGTTATCGGATTACTTGGACAGCGGCTCTAAATAAGAGAGCGCAGCTGGTGCACGAGGAGGAGTTGGCAGCCATTGTGGCGTGGACAGCAGTGCTCTCATCAATATGCCGGACGAAATTGCCGAAATCTGGCCACATTTCTTTTTTTACCTAAATGGTCCCAAAATCACGATGTAATGAATATAACGGCATAAAAAAAGTTTGTCATCCTACCAACTGTCATAATGTCCAAGAGAGGACCTTTTGGTCTTTATTGGTCTCAGTATTTTTTACATAAGGGAACGAAATGTGTTCTCTGCATTTGACCCATCCTATGGTATATAGGCGCAGTGGGCTGCTGTGTTCATTTGACCCATCCTATGGTACATAGGAGCAGTGGGGCTGCTGTGTTCATTTGACCCATCCTATGGTACATAGGAGCAGTGGGCTGCTGTGTTCATTTGACCCATCCTATGGTACATAGGAGCAGTGGGCTGCTGTGTTCATTTGACCCATCCTATGGTACATAGGAGCAGTGGGCTGCTGTGTTCATTTGACCCATCCTATGGTATATAGGCGCAGTGGGCTGCTGTGTTCATTTGACCCATCCTATGGTACATAGGCACAGTGGGCTGCTGTGTTCATTTGACCCATCCTATGGTACATAGGAGCAGTGGGCTGCTGTGTTCATTTGACCCATCCTATGGTACATAGGAGCAGTGGGCTGCTGTGTTCATTTGACCCATCCTATGGTACATAGGAGCAGTGGGGCTGCTGTGTTCATTTGACCCATCCTATGGTACATAGGAGCAGTGGGCTGCTGTGTTCATTTGACCCATCCTATGGTACATAGGAGCAGTTAGCAATTAGTGTTATTAGTTGTTAGTGAGCAGCCCTATATAGGGCTTATAGTCCATCCTTACCTGCGGACTGTGTTCATTTGACCCATCCTATGGTACATAGGAGCAGTGGGCTGCTAGATTCAGCGCCCCAAGGATACTTTAACATGCGGGCAGTTGGAGGAGGGGGATCAGGGGGATCGAACCGGCGACCCTACGGTTAGTGGAAAATTCCCATTGACTTTCACTACACACTGCCTACACTCATATTCCCAGTTTTCACAGAATTTCACATTTAGGGTGAGCTTCAGGACCATCATCACTCACTCACTCATCTTCTACCGCTTATCCGGGGTCGGGTCGCGGGGGCAACAGTTCGAGCAAGGAACCCCACACTTCCCTTTCCCGGGCCACATCAGCCAGCTCTGACTGGGGGATCCCGAGGCGTTCCCAGGCCAGTGTGGAGATATAATCTCTCCACCTCGTCCTGGGTCTTCCCCGTGGTCTCCTCCCAGCTGGTTGTGCCCGGAACACCTCCATAGGGAGGCGCCCGGGGGGCATCCTTATCAGATGCCCCAACCACCTCAACTGGCTCCTTTCCACGCAAAGGAGCAGCGGCTCTACTCCGAGTCTCTCCCGGATGACTGAGCTCCTCACCCTATCTCTAAGGGAGACGCCAGCCACCCTCCTGAGAAAACCCATTTCGGCCGCTTGTACCCGGACCATCGGCATCCACAATTGTCTTTCAAACAAATACGACCAAAAGGAACTCCGTCCTTAACGGAAATTGACTTCACGAGACGACACCACAGCGCGCTCTGTAGGACAATTACTTTTTTCGGGATGATTACGGGACGTTTCCGGCTTAAGACGATTTTTTCAGGTCCACCTGACGATACGATACTCGGACACAAGCAGTGCCTCGGATGCTAGCAGTGGCTAGCAGTGGCTAGCAGTGCCTCGGATGCTAGCAGTGGCTAGCAGTGCCTCGGATGCCAGTAGTGACTCGGATGCTAGCAGTGGCTAGCAGTGCCTCGGATGCTAGCAGTGGCTAGCAGTGCCTCGGATGCCAGTAGTGACTCGGATGCTAGCAGTGGCTAGCAGTGCCTCGGATGCCAGTAGTGACTCGGATACTAGCAGTGGCTAGCAGTGCCTCGGATGCCAGTAGTGACTCGGATGCTAGCAGTGACGAGCAGTGGCGACACACACAACGCAGACACGTCGGGCGTTGTGTGTTGTGCCGTCCTACCCCTTCCCGCGGCCCTTGCCGATGTTGACCAGCTTCTGGATGCCGCCGCTGTGCGCCAGGGCGCGGGCATTCTCCACGTTGCGGCTGGTGACCTCGTGCAGCGTGCAGCACACGGACGCCACCGTGTCGTCCGACAGCGGTGCCGTGCCGGTGGAGGAGGAGGAGGAGCCGGGCAGCCGGCTCACCAGGTCCTGCATGGCATACTTCCCTGCACTCACACACACACAGACACACACAGACACACACTCACATAAACACACACACACACACACATACACCCACACACACACATACACATAAACACACACACACACACACACATACACACACACAGACACATACACACACACACACACACACACACAGACACAAACACACACACATACACAGACACACTTTAGTGTCCATGTGCGCAGTCTACATAGAGGTGTGAGTTCCCACATGTGTGTTCTCCATGCGTGTGCGCACCTATGAGCTCCTTGTTCCTGCTGTCCAGGGCCATGTTCCTGAGGGCGGTGGCGACGGAGCTCACCACCCGATCAGCATCCATCCTCAGCAGCTCCACCAGGATGGGAAGACCCTTCTCCTTGCGCACCCCCGCACGGATGTAGGAGGAGAACTACACGCAAAAAACAGACGGACAGACAGACCACAAAGAGAACACACACAAACACACATGCACGGATACACACACACATGCATGCACGCACAAAGAACAAGGACACACACAGAACACCAAGACAACACACACACACACACACACATCCATGAACACAGACACACATTGTGAAGTCGTAAGCTATTGTGGACTAGTCCAGGGTCTAAAAATGTGGTACTCGCCTTAAACAGAAACATTATGGGCCCAGTCCATGCAACATTCATGACAGAGAAGGGTTGTGAGTGAGCAGAGAGGAGGGTCTTCTTGCATTTGTTTTGTATCTATACCAAAGCCATGCCCTGCCCCTCTCTCTCTTTGCAGATCTCAACACTGAACTGCAGCACTTTAAACTCTCCGTTGCATTATTCAGCAGCCACCTCCTGCCTTCACGTGTGCGTGTGATCAGCATTGCATGCAATCCCTCCGTTTGAGACGTTCGGTCATCTGCTCTCATACGTTATCACTGCAGATTTCCCGCTCCCAGAGCACTTTGTGTATGGAAGGCCGTCTCATAAATAATGACTGGTACAGTGATGATGATGATGATGTTGATGGTGTTGACGATGATGATGACGCTGATGATGATGATGATGATGATAATGACGATGATGATGATGACGATGATGACAATGATGATGACGATGACGATGATGACGACGACGACGACGACGACGACGACGACGACGACGATAATAATGAAGATGATATTACCTTCCAGTTTCCTGCGGACAGGTTCTGCAGGGAGCCGGCCGCCCCCTCCAGAGTGGCTGGGTTGGAGCTCTCGGCCAGCAGGTTGAGGTAGGGCCGGACCACGGTGGGGTGCCACAGGAGCTCAGCCCCCCGCAGGGTCTGGGAGGCACCCACGCCATCCCACTGGGGGGGGGGGGGGACATGATGCATGGAGACACACACACATGGGAATGGACACACACACACACACACACACACAATTGCACACACATGCAGGGGAATGGACACACACACACACACACAATTGCGCACACATGCAGGGGAATGGACACACACACACACAGCGGTTTGGACACACACACACACACACACACAAAGATTAACCTCTTTCTTTTTCTTTTTACATATATTAACAGGTTTCCTTCCATATCAAACAGAGTCTCAACTTTCCATCATATTTGCTAAGCATTTTCCCATGTTGCCCTATTCTCAGACAGGTGAATGCCGGATTAGACACTGTCAGTGCCATGCACAGGTAGACACTAGGTGGTGCTAAAGCACCTGCCCTTTGCCCTCTCAACCAAGCAAGTGCCCTTTTGAAAGTTCTTTTTTTTTTTTTCGTGGCCCATGCTGACATGATCATCTATAAGTGCTCAGTGATTAAAAGCGTGTGATAATAATGCCCCAATTAATATTCCCTCCACCCCCCACACATCAACGTGAACGCGCAGAACGGAAACAAACGGAGGCGCGTTGTAGCAGCAGACAGTGCACAGCTGCAGCCCAAACACACCACCTCCCCTGCCCACCAGCCAGGTAAAATATCAATGAATGGATTCCAGTTTGTTGTTTGCCCCCTAAGCCTCAGTTGCCAAGCTTTATCTTGCATTTATTTGTCTCTGTTGTGAGGTAGCGTGTCTCAACGCCACACAGCTGGGCTCACCTGCTCACCTGCTTAACAAGCTACAGTACTCAAAATCAATAATAGATATGACGTGATGATGACCACCGGTAGAGTTTGTCATTACGGCATGTGAATCTATCAGCATACTTACTTAAATGAATATCTAGTGTATATTGTGTAGGTTTACATTAGGGTACATAATTAACACTTGCAGTCATTTATTTGCTAAATGACAAACATGCAATTCCCAATTGCCTGCAGAAAAAGTAGCCTTGTGCCTTGTTGAAATATAACCAAGCAGTCTTATTCATATTTTTGGTCTCTTTTTATTGACCAATTGCAGCATAATGCCTAGAAAGGAGAGGATAAGAAAGGAAAAGGAAAGGGAGCTACAGCAGGCAGCCCAGGGGAGCAGCTCTCTGCTCTCCTGGATAAAAGCATCCACCAGCAGCAAGGAGGAAGGGGAAGATGAAGATGAAAGGTCAGAGTCAAGAGTCATGTTCACTGTTTAGGGCATTTTAAAGCTCAGATGTTAAAATTGAACTGTTCCTCTAATTTTACTGAAATATCTGAAAAGCTGTCCACACTTTATTTATTACTCAAAGTGGTTTGGCTGTACTAAATTAGGCATTAAGCTATTTTAGCTAATTATTTTATTTTGTACCAACAAGTTGTTTCTATGTTAAGACTTGCAGCAATCTTGTATATACCATAATAGTATTAGTATTAGCTATTACTAAAACTATTATTATTCTATTTTAGGCAGCTACAGCAGGGAAGCAGTAGGCCATCTACCAGCAAATAAGTTGAGAGATGAATCTCCAGAATACACAGATGAAGCAGAGTCCATAGCAGCACCAAGTCTATGCACAGTTACAGAATCAGAAGTGCTGTCTGATGAAAAAAATGAGGGAGAACAAGAAAGGCATGATGTAGCAGCTCTATGTGAGAGATGACACAATTAAAAAGATAGCGGCTATGCAACAGATCCTTCACATGTTGAAACATTTAATACCAAGTGTGATGACAGCTACATTTCAATGTGCTGCAGCGTTGGCCCATGTCAACCAGACATACCCACCCCAAAATGCAGAGGGGCGGTCATTCCAGAAACAATGGCTTTCTGCAAATGTGTGGCTGTTTTAGTTGTTGCCTTTTCCTCACTGAAGAAAAGTTTATACACTGCTATAATAAGGCAGCCGTCAGTTCTACATGCCGCATAAAGTGCCCTTATTTTTCACTGAGCACCTGCCCCCCAAAATGTCTGTGCATGCCACTGGACACTGTCATGAGAAAACAAAACAATGCCTGAGCCTTTTCATTGAGGAAACTACCAATTCATCAGTACATCAGTATAAAGACTACAAGTTTAAACCAAGCGGCAACATTCCATGCTGAAAAATGAAGCCCATGCTGAAGTGCAAAAACTTGCAGTTCCTCGACTGGCCGCTTGAGGCTGGCTGCAGAACGGAGTCAACTCCCATAGACACCCATGTTAAAATGTCCAACTTTACAGCCAAAATAAACATGTTTACAGCCTGGTTCAAAAAACGGTTTTGGTGTCTTTCAGTAGTGTTCGAGTCCATGACAACTGTGAGGGGGGTGAATTTTTTTAGAATCCATTATTTTAATGCACAGAGAAGGATTTATTTTATGAATAATTAAGGGCGTGGTCAACTTGATTGGCAGCTGTCATCTGTAATCACGGCATGACCTTCACGGATTCGAGGCTTTGATTGGTCTGGCCGGAGGTAGGCGGGCTTAGAACACAGACTGATATGTCCAAGATGGCGGCGCCCGGAAGCTCAATTTTAGGCTTCATCTCCGCTGTTAAGAATGTCTATGGGTGACGTCACGGAGGGTTTGTCCATATTTATATACAGTCTATGGTTTAAACGTGTAAGCCAGAATCTTGCCATAATTAGCATAACGATGCACTGCAACACAACGCGGCAGAGAATAACGCGCACTACGGGCAAGCCACCACTAGAGGGTGACATTGCACGCCCGACGCCCCTACCTTGTCGTCGGTCCAGCCGCTCCTCCTCTTGCTGCCGCTGCCGCTGCGCCTCCGCTTCCCCAGGCAGAGGTAGTCCAGCTCCCGGGCAGGGGAGGAGAACCCCAGCAACGCGTCCAGCTCCGGGTTGCCTAGGAGACGTGACGAGGGCATCTCCACCTCCAGCCGATAGGACAGGTTCCGCAGCGTGCAAACGCTGTTCTCCACGATCTGTGCATTCACACACACACACACACAAACACACACACACACACACACACACACACACACACACACACACACACACACATACACACACAAACACACAGAACATACACACACACACACACAGACACATACACACGCACACACACACTTACACACACAGACACATACACACACACAAACGCACACAGGAGTGGACACACACACACAGAAAAGGACACACATGCATACACACACACAAGAATGGACACATACACACACACACACACACAAAATAATGGACACATACACACACAATAATGGACACATATGCACACCCACACACAGACACACAAATAATTTGAACATGAACACACATGTACGCAAACACACACACACACACACACACACACACACATCAGACAGGTGGATTGTTTACGGTTGAGGCTATGCTGACAGCAAGCGGTTCTTCCTCTTCCATCCAGCTGCTCAGTGTGCCGGCATCTGGCAAAGCGATACGTGCACGACAGGCTTCACACTAGCCAAGGTAGATGCAGTGTTTCCCCTGCATGCGCCCTGCAGCACGGCTGGTGGAATGCAGGTGCTACTGCAACTTACCAAACTCAGTGATGCTAAAAAAACATTTTTTTTAGTAAGAAATCTAAATTCGCTCTTAGCTGGACTGCAACCACGATTAAACCGTTGCAGTGGATCCAGAACACTGCAGCACGCCTCGTGTTCAACCGAAACAAATTCTCCCACATGTCCCCCCTCTTCCATGACCTCCACTGGCTCCCTGTAGTGGCTCGCATCAAATTCAAGACAATGCTACTGGCCTACAAAGCCATCAATGGAACTGCCCCTACCTACCTCCAAGCATTAGTGAAACACCACACCCCTGCTCGAGCACTCCGCTCAACTACCTCAGCTGGTCGACTGGTACCTCCATCACTAAAAGGAGGAAAAGGTCGGACATCGAAATCACAACTCTTCTCCGTTTTGGCACCGCAGTGGTGGAACAAGCTCTGTGCCAATGTCAGGACTAGAGAGTCACCCCCCATCTTCCAGAAGAGACTCAAGACCCACTTGTTCAGAGTTCACCCTTATGCTCTTATTTGTTGAACGTCTTGGCACTTTGATCGCTCTTTGTAATTTGGCACTTAGTCAGAGATGTTGTACTCTAGCAATGGTGAACCTAGCAATTGAAATGCTTGAAACTTGTTCTGGTGACTGTCTTACTGTATTAGCAGCAATGAAATGTTTCACCCTCTCATGACAAATGTACTCTGTCGCTTTGGATAAAAGCGTCTGCTAAATGCCCTAAATGTAAATGTAAGTTGGCCGCCCCAATTTGTCGTATATAAAAACACACAACATCACAGCCATCCCCTACTACACCCCTCCTCCACTGTTAGACCATAATGGTCAGTAGAGAAACAGTACAGAACCACAGAACGGTGTTGCTGCCAGAGAGGTATAACAAACACACGAAGATACTGCATCAGTATGAGTATGACCCTACATTTAGGGTGCATAAAGAAAGGTAACAGTAACACAAATGACTTGATAACAGAGAGCAGCCTATATAGGCAGCAGTATTATGAAAACCAGGCAGTGGGACGGCTCCAAATTGCCGACTCAAAACTGCCTTTGCGCTGACGTTAATGCCAAAAAAATGTGTTATGTTGTTTTTGGTTGTTGTTCTGCTATGTTGTTATGTCATTGTGTGAGGCTATTTCAGTTGAGATGCGGCAACAGAGCCGCACGGGCATCGGCGATCACACCAAAACCTCTCCGATACCGTATCCCAGACGCATACACCAGCGCCACGCACAAATCAATGTGTGTTGTGTGTGTGTGTGTGTATCAGGTCGCTGAAGTCACACATCGCAGCACCTTTGCAGGGAAAAGCGATTTTTTCAGGGCAAATGCTGTGGTGAATCACAAAACCCGAGGAACACTTGACACAAGTGAATCAATGAGGCTGGTTCTACGATGGCGATTTGCATGTCGTCTGATGTGTTTTAACTGACGCTCTTAAATCAGTCACATTTAATAAAGGCTGCTGCAGATGAGTTAATGGTGGCTTTGAAGTGATTATGCGTGAGAATCAGATATTCCTTCTCGTACATTCATTCTCATTAAGTAAGTAAGTTAACTCAGTAAGTGACCTGCAGCTTGCTCAGCTTTCAGAGCACAGGAGAGCCAGGTCTTTGGTCTGAGCCCTGGATGGTTTCTGACCTTCTGGGGGCCCTGAGCACTTATATCAACTAGTCCAAGCTCCCCCTCATTTATGAATGAGTGAACCCCTTTCTCTATTTCATTATTTCATATTTCAAGTACAACTTTTGGAGAATTGCTTTTGGAGAATTGGAATTGAAACGGCCCTGGTTGAGACAGTAAAAGCCATCAACTAATGTCAGGACTGCAGAGTCACTCCCCATCTTCCGGAAGAGGCTCAAGACCCACTTGTTCAGAGTTCACCTGAGCCCTGCATAACCCTACCCTCATGCTCTTATTTGTTGTACGTCTTGGCACTTTGATCGCTCTTTGTAACTCGCCACTTAGTCAGAGAGTCAGTGGTGAACCTAGCAATTGAAATGCTTGAAACTTGTTCTGGTGACTTTCTTCCTGTATTAGCAGCAATGAACTGTTTCACCTTCTTCTGACAAATGTACTCTTTGTAAGTCGCTTTGGATAAAAGCATCTGCTAAATGCCCTCAATGTTAATGTAAATGTTAGTTATAACCATACATAAACATCAGGTTAAAAGAGAAACAGAAATCCGCCCACAGGCTGGTCTATGCAACAGAGAGAGACAGAAAAGGGTTCACTTTTTAAGTCAAATTAAAACATCATCATA
Source organism: Urophycis tenuis (assembly GCA_036785325.1). Lineage (NCBI taxonomy): Eukaryota > Metazoa > Chordata > Actinopteri > Gadiformes > Phycidae > Urophycis > Urophycis tenuis. The sequence continues at coordinate 3,259,921 of JAXIVH010000029.1, read as the reverse complement.
TAATGGCCATTTAAAGCGACTCATGCATGTATCATGCACTTATCCAATTCATCATCATCATCATCATCATCATGCCAGTCAGTTACATGGAATAGACTACAATAAAATCATCTAGGCCCCCGTTGGTCCTGCCCACCAATGATTAAGGAACTCGTTCTGGGCTGCTGAAGCTGCAGGCGTTAATATGTCTGCCGTCTATGTTTCTCCCGCCTGCGAGGGGAACTGGTAATAGAGATGCTCAAGGGTTCTGGATGCAGCTGTAATGAGCAGGCGCACGGCACAGTGAGAGGTGATGAAAACACTGGCTGGTTCTCTCAGCAACCAGTGGGAGAACTCGCACAGGCTTGAAGACAGGAAATGGTGGTGAAGAGGAGAACAATGAGAGGAAAGAGGAGAAATGAGAACAGAGCGGAAGACAGTAAGAAGGAGAGGAGAGTGAAGTGTAGAGGTGAGGAGAGAATGGGGGAGAATAGAAGAATAGGAGAGAGGAGGGGAGTGAAAGCAGAGGTGAGGACAGAAGGAAAGAGAAGAAAAGACTAGGAGAGAGGAAAGGAGGGGAGAGGAGAAAAGAGGAGAGGAGGAGAGGAGAGGAGAGGAGAGGAGAGGAAAGGAGAGTAGAGGAGAGGAGAGGAAAGGAGAGGAGAGGAGAGGAGAGAGGAGAGAGGAAAAAAGACTAGGGGTGAGGAGAGGAGAGACCGGCTACCTTGCTGTCGTAGTCTGCAGTGTTGACGCAGGACTTGAGGACGTAGAGCAAGGAGTCCACCAGGCCCTCACAGCACCTCAGCTGGCTCCTGGCCTCCTCTCCTGCAGAGCTGAGGTTCCTGAGACCCCCCCCCCACACACACACACACATACACACACACACACACACACACACCATGCCAACACACAGTTAAATATCGATTGAGTGCTGTAAGGGACTACATTTATCATTGTTTGTCTCACGCACACACACAGGCACACACACGCACACATGACACACGCACACACACACAGGCACACACACGCTTATACACTGTAGACTCAATTAAAACCTAAGCACTGGACACATATGCTTACAAACCCCCCATCCTATGTTGATTGGGGATTTCACACACACACACACACACCTACTGCAATGTATACATTGGTCCACAGGGTGGCCTGAAACCTGCCCAGATACAGTTAAGGCTGGGCTCTGATCCAATAAGAGGCCTCAGCAAGAAAACGCTCATGCAGTCAAGGAACGAATGCACAGTTTCACTAAACCTGCCCGCATGCTTGTACAGACGAGCAGCATGGATAATGAGTCTGCACGTGCAACCACTACACACACATGTAGACAACACATATATATATACATGTATACATATATACATACATATATATATATATATATACATATATATATATATATATATATATATACATGTATACATATATACATATATACATATATGTGTACATATCTATATATACATACACATTTATACTGTATACATGTATGTATATATATATATTGGGGCTGTCAAGCTATTTCATTTTTTATCTCGATTAATCGCTTAGTATTGGTGAGCTAACTCACAATGAATATTAATATACATATATTTTTTAATCCACTCCAATTGAAGTTAAATGAGATTATCAAATGGAATGACACATTATCATTCATACCAACGGCACTTAATACGCAAAAACTAGAGCAAGTGATCTTGAGGGAGTTTTATTGAGTGGGTTGAATATGAAACACCACAGATTTGGTGGTGTAAATGGTGTAAAATAGCTTAAGTGGAACCAAGTTTCACATTATTTTGCAAGATTGGTGTTTCTCCAAACTTTCTCTTTAGTTGACCCAAGCCAGCTGCTAAGACACACAAGTTTGGTCACATTTCCAGATACAACGCAGCTCGCTTTTTCTGAACCACATGACCTGAGAGGAAAAACAATCTTTCACAAGGTACAGATGTGGCAGGTGTTGACACATCTGTATTTCTGGGCAAGACATGCTAATTTGTTGTAGACACAAGCATGTGTGGACCACCATTCTAAGAGAGACTGGCTCAGCCCCATAGTGTGCTCGGCAGTTTTCAATGTCATCCTCCTCCTCCTCCTCCTCTGACTCAGTGTCAGAGGTAAATAAGAGAGCTGCCATCTTGCTTGGTGGCTCAGATGAGGGTTCTTCAACTGGTTTCTCTCCATGCATCTCCTCCTTCAGAAGGCCAGCAATCAATGCCCACACCTCTGCTCTTTCAGGTCTGTGTAGACATTTGAGGTCCCTTAAACCTCGGGTTTAATGGCAGTTGAAATCTTTAGCCATGTAAGATTGGTTTTGTCTTTGTGGGTCATCTTGTCCACACTGAAGGTTTGCTTGAAATTGACAATATAGGCGGCATCATCCTCAGAAGGCTCCATCACCCGAGACAGATGGCACAACCAGAATCAGAATCAGAATCAGAATTCGATTTATTGCCAAGTAGGTTTGCACCTACAAGGAATTTGTCATGGTGCAATTGGTGCAATAGAAAGCAGTATTAAAAAAAATAATAATAATAAAATAAAATAATAATAAAATAAAATAAAATAAAATAATAATGCAGGCAGCACGACTGAACAGGACAAACTTTTCACCTCCAAGGAATTCTGTAAAGTATCTGCAAAATTGATTTGGACTTCTTCACAACAACATTTGGCAAAACATAAACTGAGATATGGAAAGGCCTGAACTAATTCTTTGTTATTTGGCCTTGACTGAAACTTAAGGCTATATGCACTATTAGGCCAGCTCTAGCGGTCTCCCCATACTCTCCTGGAGTATTTGTAACGAAAGCAATTTCCCTCTGGGATTATTAAAGTATTTCTGTCTGTCTGTCTGTCTGGCTGTCCATACTCCATACTGTCAACATTATGCCAAAATTAGACTACTAGCTATTTTTCCTATGGACAGCACGATCTGACCTCAGACAACAGGGCTATGGGTCAATTGTCACTAAACTTTGCAGATAAACACTCATACACAAGAGGCATTAGGGCCTTGGTAATTGCACAGAGGTGAGCGCACACTAGCTGCTCTAGGCATGAGGATGTAATCAAAAACGTGCAACACAGTTTTTTTTTATGTAAATGGGAGATTATTGCATGTATCTTGGCCTACAATGGAATGTGATCAGTTTTATCTCAATTTAGGTAAATCAATTTATTGTTTATTGTTTATACTCTTTTTTATTGCACTCCTTTATCCCACTGTCCTGCTGGTCAATGTGAATTTCTCCTAAGGGGGATTAATAAAGGAATATCTTATCTTATCTTACCTGCATGGTTCCAATAATGCCTTCCCTTCTGAAGTTTCTCTAGCTAGGACTTTGTTGGCATGGTAACGTTGGATTTTTACCTTGCAAGGACATCTCTCGGTGCCTCCTGATTTCTCTGCACTCTCTTAGAGTAAATTTCCATTGTGTTGGAACACCCTGAGCGAGTGTCTCAGCCTTTAGCCCATGAGCAACTTGCTGTTTCTTGAGTTCAGCAGTATTAAGTGGGCTGCTCTTCAATGTTCCACTGGCCTGCCACATCCATAACATGATCAGTGCATACATTAGCCTTATGCCTGTCAGTTCTCATTACAGTGAATGCATGTGAATGCAGTTTCCACTCCTGATCGATGTAATGAGCTGTAACTCCAAGATAGCTATCATTACCTAGCGATGTCCAATAGTTACACATGAGCGCGCAGTAGTTGCGTTTTCCAAATTCGTTGCTAATTTTGCCTCCTCCGTGTCACACAACTCATGTATCCTTGACATGACTGTGGCCCTGGATGGCAACTTGTATGTTAGGTCACCAGAGGCAATACGGATGATGTCACACTAGACCTTCGTCTTCCACCATATAGACTGGTCTGCATGCTGTGGCTATCCATTTAGCGATTGTTTGTGTTTACTGGAGGTCGACGCATCCATCGATCTGTTTCTAGAACTGCTGTCAAGCGTGGTCTGTCATACCTTACCGACAAAAAGACCACCTGGCCCAGCAACCAGCTACCACAAGGCCCAGCACCAGCTGCCACCTGGCCCAGCTACCTGCTAACTCCAGACTCAGCACCAGCTACCACCAGGCCCAGCTACCTGCTAACTCCAGACTCAGCACCAGCTACCACCAGGCCCAGCTACCAGCTACCACCAGGCCCAGCTACCTGCTACCACCAGGCCCAGCTACCTGCTACCACCAGGCCCAGCTACCTGCTAACTCCAGACTCAGCACCAGCTACCACCAGGCCCAGCTACCTGCTAACTCCAGACTCAGCACCAGCTACCACCAGGCCCAGCTACCAGCTACCACCAGGCCCAGCTACCTGCTACCACCAGGCCCAGCTACCTGCTAACTCCAGACTCAGCACCAGCTACCACCAGGCCCAGCTACCAGCTACCACCAGGCCCAGCTACCTGCTAACTCCAGACTCAGCACCAGCTACCACCAGGCCCAGCTACCTGCTAACTCCAGACTCAGCACCAGCTACCACCAGGCCCAGCTACCAGCTACCACCAGGCCCAGCTACCTGCTACCACCAGGCCCAGCTACCTGCTAACTCCAGACTCAGCACCAGCTACCACCAGGCCCAGCTACCAGCTACCACCAGGCCCAGCTACCTGCTAACTCCAGACTCAGCACCAGCTACCACCAGGCCCAGCTACCTGCTAACTCCAGACTCAGCACCAGCTACCACCAGGCCCAGCTACCAGCTACCACCAGGCCCAGCTACCTGCTACCACCAGGCCCAGCTACCTGCTACCACCAGGCCCAGCTACCTGCTACCACCAGGCCCAGCTACCTGCTACCACCAGGCCCAGCTACCTGCTAACTCCAGACTCAGCACCAGCTACCACCAGGCCCAGCTACCTGCTAACTCCAGACTCAGCACCAGCTACCACCAGGCCCAGCTACCAGCTACCACCAGGCCCAGCTACCTGCTACCACCAGGCCCAGCTACCTGCTAACTCCAGACTCAGCACCAGCTACCACCAGGCCCAGCTACCAGCTACCACCAGGCCCAGCTACCTGCTACCACCAGGCCCAGCTACCAGCTACCACCAGGCCCAGCTACCAGCTACCACCAGGCCCAGCAACCAGCTACCACCAGGCCCAGCAACCAGCTACCACCAGGCCCAGCACCAGCTACCACCAGGCCCAGCTACCTGCTAACTCCAGGCCCAGCACCAGCTACCACCAGGCCCAGCTACCTGCTAACTCCAGGCCCAGCACCAGCTACCACCAGGCCCAGCTACCTGCTAACTCCAGGCCCAGCACCAGCTACCACCAGGCCCAGCTACCAGCTACCACCAGGCCCTGGACTTCTTAGGCCTCTCAGAAACATGGTTAAATAAAAATTCCTCGATTGCAGCTATCAACTTTCCTGGGTACAATGTATTTAGGAGGGATAGAACTGGGGGAAAAATGGGTGGGGGGGTGTTAATATATGTAAAAGATAATATTATATGTAGCCCTATTAAATGGTCACATGAAATGGATCTCGAGTGTATTGGGCTGAATATTACACTGTCTCCAGAAATGTCTTTTATTGTCATATGTTTGTATAGGCCACCTTCAGCCAACAGTTTGTTTTATGAGCAGCTACATAATATGCTTAAAGAATGTGATAGCAAAAAGGAACTTTTACTAGTTGGTGATGTTAATTTAAATTGGACCGATAAATCAATCAGGAAAAAACTTAAGGAGATAACAGACAAGTTTAATCTCACCCAGCTGGTGAAAGGTCCAACTAGACTAACAAACTCCTCTCAGACACAAATTGATCTAATGTTTACAAACAGGCCTGAGACAATAACAAAATCCTATAATTTGATAAC
>JAXIVH010000029.1:3244084-3249084 GCA_036785325.1 Urophycis tenuis | reverse complement strand
GAGCAGCTGGATGCCGCCCAGGTGACGCACCTGGCAGACAAAACACGTGAAGGTACAGGTTGTGAAAACACGAGACGTGCACGAGGGCTCACCCGGCGAAGAAACACACATCGGGGCGCTCGTCTCTGAGCACTGGAAGTGATGGAGAGACGCACCTGGTGATCAATACGTAAACATACTGATCTGAAAACACAAAGCATACAGAAGGACTTACCTGGCGAACAACACGTTAACATACTGGTCAGAAAACACTAAACATGCACAAGGGCTCACCTGGCGAACACACAAAGATAGTTGACACTGAAAACACTGAAAACACCGAAACGTTCAGCTGGTGAACAAACATATCAACACACAATCTCAAAAAGCATGGTGCGCTAGAATTCACATGGAACGCATATTAGAATACATATTGTATTAGCATAAAACGCATGGCTTCTGCGTCATGTGTATAGACAGGCTCACGGTAACAGTAATAGCACACTGTCTTCATACACACAGCCTTCCAGAAAGATTCACCTAGTACATAAACCAGCATAATTTCTAAACACACAGCTTTCTAGACTATGAGTACAGAAAGATTCACCTGGTAAATAAACCAGCTTACTCTATAAACACACAGCTTTCTAGACTATGAGTACAGAAAGATTCACCTGGTAAATAAACCAGCTTACTCTATAAACACACAGCTTTCTAGACTATTAGTACAGAAAGATTCACCTGGTAAATAAACCAGCTTACTCTATAAACACACAGCTTTCTAGACTATGAGTACAGAAAGATTCACCTGGTAAATAAACCAGCATAATTTCTAAACACACAGCTTTCTAGACTATGAGTACAGAAAGATTCACCTGGTAAATAAACCAGTTTACTCTATAAACACACAGCTTTCTAGACTATGAGTACAGAAAGATTCACCTGGTAAATAAACCAGTTTACTCTATAAACACACAGCTTTCTAGACTATGAGTACAGAAAGATTCACCTGGTAAATAAACCAGCATATTTTCTAAACACACAGCTTTCTAGACTATAAGTACAGAAAGATTCACCTGGTAAATAAACCAGTTTACTCTATAAACACACAGCTTTCTAGACTATGAGTACAGAAAGATTCACCTGGTAAATAAACCAGCTTACTCTATAAACACACAGCTTTCTAGACTATGAGTACAGAAAGATTCACCTGGTAAATAAACCATCTTACTCTATAAACACACAGCTTTCTAGACTATGAGTACAGAAAGATTCACCTGGTAAATAAACCAGCATATTTTCTAAACACACAGCTTTCTAGACTATAAGTACAGAAAGATTCACCTGGTAAATAAACCAGTTTACTCTATAAACACACAGCTTTCTAGACTATGAGTACAGAAAGATTCACCTGGTAAATAAACCAGTTTACTCTATAAACACACAGCTTTCTAGACTATGAGTACAGAAAGATTCACCTGGTAAATAAACCAGTTTACTCTATAAACACACATGCGAGGGCCGGCCCACGCGCAAACACCCACAATGCAACTGTTACTTCGGGGTGCAGCCGCGTTCAGTTCTGATCTACAATGTTCACTTGAAAGACGTTGACACCGACAGACCTGTGGAGCCGGAACCTCTAATGTCTAACCACACCAAAGATGTAAATATTGCAATGCAATAACAGCAATGCATGCTGTATCGGCAATCAGTAATCAATAGTAGTGTATTACGAGTTTGTAGTCGTATTATGATTCGCATTCCGCTGCTGGATATATAAGCAATCCATCTTAAACACAGCTTTTTTACAACTGTAGAATATTTGTACAGAAAGACTCATTATAATCGTTAGTAATTATTATATATGATTTCAGTCCAGAGGACTTAAGCCAATGAGGGCCAAGGGGGCGTGGCCTGTGCCACTGTGGCCACACCCTCTGTGCACATGCCTGTGCAGGTTTGCATTCACTTTACTTAGCATCTTTACTCGTGTTTACTTTTCCATCTCAGTTCGTGTTATCATTATTATTTCACGAGCTGGAAGTGTGACAAACAATGTGCCCCTGGATCATCAGGTCCTCTGCATCTGAAATATGGAAACGTTAAGTCCTCTGCAAACAGCAAAGAGTGGTAGTAACCCAAACTTCGCACCAGAAGAAATGTACCTTGGCTCTCTCAGCGAGCCAGCTAGCAGCTACTCGCTCCACCGGATGTGCTGCAAAGAGCAGTGATAGCAGTACATTTGGCAGGACATTTATTTTAAAACCCATGCAAGACAGATGGCAGTCCTAGCCGTCAAAACGGCAACACCAAAAAGGTTGGCAGGCACGATGGTAAATAAAGGTACACTTCCAGAACTTTTGAATATCCATCCACACAAGCCACTCGTTAGCAAAGTCAGAAGATGGTGGCATTCTCTGCTCTTGAAACACGGGGTTTGTTCCTGGTTATCCTCACTGGTTCTGTTTAACACCAAACCCGCTGGGAGCGAGGTCATTTTGACCGCTAGTGAAAATGCAAAAAACTAGCGAAACTCTGAACCAATTTTCAGCATCACCCTTTCAGGGTTTTTGCCCACATGTCTCGTTTACACACGTTGGTTCTGGGAAACAACATGACGAGCAATTTCGTGACTTAATCCCTGCTGCAGTTGCAAGGCCGCGGTTAACCTTTTCCCTCCAGCAGGTGTCACAAAAGTGCAGGTTTACCAAACAATACTAATAATTAAATCTACAGCAGATGCAAATTTGAAGCAATTTCACTTCAAAATAACAAATGTTATTGTGAAGTATGTGTACATAAAATATTTACTATCATTTATGTACTCATACCCAGTGATGTAAATTAACTAATCAAACGCCCTGCAGAAGTTCCGAGTAGCATACTGTGCGAGGTGACAGCGCGCTTCCGTGGAGAACAGTTGTTTGTTCGCCGAGCTACCCTCCCAGACGCGGTTACGTGGCGGTTTTGTGCAAATTGTTGAAGTAGCTCGGATATTGTGGTCACTGAGCCACAAGCCACGGGCCTCAAGAAAGGTGTGATGGGTGCTAATGAGTGAAATGTGCCTCTTGTGTTCTCTGGGCTGCTCAACCCCCTTGGCCATCTGACACAGAGACACAGCTCGAAGAGGCTTTCGCCCAAGAGTCTGCTTTACGTTTTATGATTAGAGTATAGAAGGCATGTTCTACAAACAAACACTACATGACCATGCATTATTCAGAGTTCTAAATAGTTTCAATACATCAACGGTGTTTAATTGGAGTTTAATTGTGCTTTAAAGCATATGAACAGTCAAGGTAGATGATCTTGAGTTAATTTGTCAAACGCCTGTGAAAAGCAGTTGACCGCAGTACAACCTACCGCCTAGTGGCGTCATGGCGTCACGGCAACAGGAACCAGGTAAAGCGGTCAAAATGGCCGCTGTAGTCAAAGGTGGTTCAGTGGTGGTAGGTAGCTGCTATGTCTCTGCACCTCTGCACCTTATTATGTTATTTTATTACATTATTATTGTAACGTATTATGTATTGGTACACTTCCAGAACTTTTGAATATCCATCCACACAAGCCACTCGTTAGCAAAGTCACAAGATGGTGGCGTTTTCTGCTCTTTGATAGTGAGGAGATTGTTGTTGATGCCGAAGAACAAGAAGTGCCAGGAACTCTATATTTATTGGTCTCGTAGGCCTACGAGGAGAAGCAGAGGATTTAATCGAGCAAGAGATTTGTGCATGAATCTTCCTCAATTGCTTCATCCCTGCTCCCGGAGACACAGTGTATTATATACAAGTCCCAAATCGGAACAGCATGATGGAGTGTCCCATTCTGATTGGCTTATAATGTATAAAGATTACATGTTACTAAGCAGATTTGACATGACGTAGGTGTATCCTTCAATCACTTTATGTTATGTCTCCAAGTTCCAGAGAGCCAGACTTAAAGTCGCCAAGAGGAATACAATCTTCACTATGTCCTTCTTCAGAACGTCAGATCAACCTAACCGTACCATTGCTAGATAATATTTTTCCTAACACTCTTGAATCACTGGGTTTGTTCGTGGTTATCCTCACTGGTTCTGTTTTAACACCAAACCCGCTGGGAGCGAGGTCATTTTGACCGCGAGTGAAAATGCGAAACTCTGAACCAATTTTCAGCATTGCGCTTTCAGGGTTTTTGCCCACATGTCTCGTTTACACACGTTAGCTCTTAAAACTCGGAAATTAAACAGGGAAACAGAATTACAAGCAGTTTTGCGACTTAATCCCTGCTGCAGTTGCAACGTGTTTTACAGTTACATAGCTGTTGTGTCTCTGTACCTCTGCACCTTATAATGTTATTTTATTATGTTATTATTGTTACATACTATGTATTAAAACTACTGTTATTACATACTTGTCTGCCTCCATGAGCATCTCCATATGCTCTTGCACATTGTCCAATATTCATTATTCACTATTTCACTTATCTACCTCACCGACTTTATTCTACTTTATTCCACTTATTATATGGTAATGATCTACGTTGTTATCTGGTATATGACAATAAACTTTAAAACTTGAAAAGCCCTCCTGTTTTTAAAGTCCGACCATATCGAACCATGGCACATCGACAGATCCAATTGTAAGCAGAGTCATAAAAACACATCGGCCCAAGTTTCAGGGTGGGAGGGGCTAGGTCGTTCTATCCCCATGGTTACGATGCACGCCAACTCTTTAGCACTGCCGTCGTCGTGATGTTGGACATGAAAGGCACCGCACACCGCAGTGACACACAACAGATGCCAGAGAAGCTTAGCTCTCTCCATCTCTCTCTCAATGTCTTTGTCTGCTCTCTCTCTCTCTCTCTCTCTTTCTCTCTCTCGGACAAGAGAATGCCGCCAGCCTTCGGAGCACAGGGGAACGTACTCACAAACTGTTTGGCAGAGCCTGGCTAAAAACCGTTTTGTCTGAATTACTTTAGTCTGAGTTCTTAGTCACAGTCGCCCAAGCTGCGGCACACCTTGTGGAGAGTTGCTCACGGGC
>JAXIVH010000029.1:3204084-3236584 GCA_036785325.1 Urophycis tenuis | reverse complement strand
GCCTAGTCTCACAGGGCCAGCCGTTCCACACAGAAACTCTGGGACACGGCATTGATTAAGGCATTGATTAACTGAGTCAAGAACCGCCTACTTGTCAGGAAGAGGTCTCGATTGACGTGCAAGCACAACCAATCATGGGCCATATGGGGGGAACTTCTAGAAAAACCGACCCATGGAGAAAAAAACGATATATATTTAAATAAAAAACTGAGGAAACACATGGCTGTAAATAAAACTCTCTAAGCTGATTCACCCGCGTCATGCCGGAGATGCATCTACACTACATTGATTGACAACGCCGGCAGCCAATGAGAATCATGTCTCGGGTTCCCCGAACCACCTGGCCGCTTAACTTGCCCTGCACACAGGAGGAGGCGGAGCCTGTCCTACCTGCCCGGACGCCTGGCCCTCAGCCCGTGGGCTCCTGGACAGGGTGCCGCGGGGCTCCGAGCGCACCACGTTCTGGTTGCTGTAGTAACCCACGCTGCTGTCCTGGTAGCCGCTGTCAGAGTATGAGGTCATCTGGGCCGAGTGGCCCGGGGAGCCTTGGGTAGGGAGGAAGAGGAGGGAGGAAGAGAAGGGAGGAGGAGGATGAGGGTGGCCACGGTCGAAACAGGAAGCATTTCATTGTAAACCATGGGGAGTCTGAGGCTATGCCAATACATTTGTATAAATACTTTGTGCTTATTTATTAATGACTTTCTAGTGCTTTGTTGTGCTGCACACAAACAAAGACTCCCACAACACATCCACAGTAAGGTAGAGCAGAGGCTCGCTGCATCAAGTGAGCAGTGAGAAGGGTGAACGTCGGCTCCAGAAGAGTCAATGAACCACATTTATAACGCGCTTGTCTAACAGTGGGCACTTAAAGCTCTTTAGAAGTTTTGACCCACATGCACTCATTCATACACACATTCACACACACCAACGTTGGCGGCGTCACCCACGCAAGGCCACAGCCAGCTCATCGGGAGTGGTAAGGGTTAGGCGCCTTGCTCAGCGGCAACTCAAGGACGTGCCCCCGGGATCAAACCGGCAACCCGCCGTTCTGCCGCCTGAGCGCTTAGCGGCACGCCGTCTACATCTGTGTCATGGCCCCGGGCGCGAACAGTATCTCTCTCACCGCTCAAGCAGTGAGGAGGCGGAGCTAATAAAACAGTGTGCGTGCTGTCAGCACCACCCGCACCCGCACCCGTGAACCGCGCGTTCCGACGCCATTGCGGCGTCGAAACGGCGAGCGCCAGTGCCAGGAACGAACCCTCACTATCGTGCAGGGAGACGCGCTCCGGCTCCAGCCTGCGGAGCAGCTCCTCATCCTGGTAGAGGCGGGCGGGGGGCACGGGGGGCTCCAATGCGCCTCCTCCTCCTCCTCCTCTTGGCTCCCCCAAAGCAGACGCATCTGTCAAGCAGACAGGGGGGGGGGGGAGGGGGAGAGGAGAGGGGGAGGTTAGAATAAGACTGACAATCCTCTCTCTCTCTCTCTCTCTCTCTCTCTCTCTCTCTCTCTCTCTCTCTCTCTCTCTCTCTCTCTCTCTCTCTCTCTCTCTCTCTCTCTCTCTCTCTCTCTCTCTCTCTCTCTCTCTCTCTCTCTCTCTCTCTCTCTCTCTCTCTCTCTCTCTCTCTCTCTCTCTCTTTTGTTTCCACAGAATGCCTTTCAATACAGTGTCATCGTCTATTAAACCCGTGGCTTTTCTGTTCCCCTTCTGTGTGTGTGCGTGTGCGTGTGTGCGTGCATGTGTGCATGTGTGTGCGTGTGTGCGTGCGTGTCTGTTTATCAAAAAGGTGCCAATTCCACCGGCTAGATTGTCGGACCAGATAAACCCCCCCCCCCGCCATCATACAGTAGGAGTCATTTTATCCCCCTTGAAGCTGCTCCTATTTCGCATATTTTGTATGCATTTCCTTTTTCCATCAACGCAACGCAACATCTCGCCACACTGTTGTGTTATTTCATCCAGCGCTGCATGCAGAACATCCACACTCAGCCGTGACTCTCCCCAGGAAGCCCAATCCGCAGGCATCCCGCTCTGGGCTCCCTGTGGAGCGCAACACGTTTGGTAGCTGAAGAGGAGTGTGTGTGTGTGTGTGTGTGTGTGTTTGTGTTTGTGTGTGTGTGTTTGTGTATGTGTGTGTGTGTGAGTGTGACGTGCGTGTGTGTGTGTGCGTGTGTGTGTGTGCGTGTGTGTGTGTGCATGTGTGTGCGCGTGTGTGTGAGAGTCTGTGTGACGTGCGTGTGTGTGCGTGTGTGAGTGTGCGTGTGACGTGCGTGTGTGTGTGTGTGTGTGTGTGCGTGTGTGAGTGTGACGTGCGTGTATGCATGTGCGTGTGCGTGTGTGAGTGTGCGTGTGACCTACGTGTGTGTGTGCGTGTGTGAGTGTGCATGTGACATGTGTGTGTGTGTGTGTGTGTGCATGTGCGTGTGTGCGTGTGTGGGTGTGCGTGTGTGCGTGAATAGAGGTGTTTAGTCATCTGTACTGTAAACCTGCCCTTGAACATGTCAGACCCTGGACAGATTTTCGACCACTTTTCAAGAATGGGATTCTCTTAAAGGTACAGCGTGTCTAACGTGCTGGCATCTCGCAGAATGGACTTAATAATATTCATAGGCATGTTATATTACAGTATAAATCCTACCATGAAATTAAGAATTATTGTGTTTTCGGTCCCTCACAATGAACCCTTTATATCTACATAGGGAGCGGGTCCTCTTTTGTGGGGGCCTCCATTTTACAATGCCATGTTCCTACAGTAGCCCAGAAAGGACAAGCTGGGCTAGCTCTAGAGAGAACGTATTTTTAATTCAATTAAACGTTTTTGGCTCAGAGCTGTTGAGGAAGGAGGGAGGCATGCTATCTCCGTGCCTTCGACCCATTTGTGGTTCTGTTTCAGCGGCGTCATTGTTTGAGAGCATGACGGCGAGCGATGTTGCACGCGAGACGCGGCCACGCGGCGTTGCTGTACGATGAGGGTCCTGACATGTCCAGGGGGCTTCACCCGCTCTCAGACATCCGACCGACATCGACCGTTGGCAAGACGCAGCTCCAAACATCCGCACATGTGGAGGCATCATATACAAGGAGCTTAACTCTATTTTGGACACACCTACTGTGTATATATATATATATAGCCTAGTGAAGACAAGCGTTCAAAACATCTTACGTATTTAAAGGGTAAAGGGGCATTTAGCAGATGCTTTTGTCCAAAACGAAATCAGTACATTTGTGGGGTTCGACATGTGGACAGTTGGAGGAGGAGGGGGATCAAGGGGATCGAACCGCCGACCCTACGGTTAGTGGACGACCCTCTCTGTCCGCCCGCTCTACCCACTGAGCTACTGTCACCCCCATATTTAGAGCATTCAACTACAATTGAGGATTACAGTTGTGCCTTCTTCAACGCATCCCTGTTTTTGAAATGTTCATTTTTTGAGGTTGACCAATGTCTAAAACTAGGCACCCTTTCGGGGGGTAAAATTAGTACCCAAAGGGAAACTGTTCCCATACAACTGCACATTGTCATGTTATTAAAAGCAACCTGTATTCACATACCGTAGTTTAAATAAACATGCCATTGATGCGCCGTCTTCTACGCGTCTGCTAAATGTAAATGTAAGAGGACTGTGTTTTGAGGAATGTAAACAGGCCTTCCCCATGTACAGTGTCCAGGGTGACTATGATTGAGATTGGTTAAACTGTTTTATCCACCAGTTAAAGCCGTAATAACCTTTTGCGATTAAAAGGACTCTGCACGCACGCTTCAGAAAAATGCCATGCATGCACACCATGCATGCACACACCACCATAGTGCACCTCACTAGGGGCAGTGAACCAGAGGAAAATCCTGGTCCACTGAAATTTGACCCACTCGTCTACCAATCGATCAGCCAATGGGGAAAAAATACAATTCTGCACATAATTGATTAACCTAATCGGCCACAGGGCATCCGAGTGGACTCCACTCTACGTGGTTGCCTTATTATCAAGTCAGAGCTGCACGTGGAGCAAGGCAGTGGGTTCGAGTCCGAGTCCGACTCGGTCATGGCAGAGCGCCGTAGCAGCAGAGAGTGCACGTCGCAGGAATAGGCCTCGTTCTGTGTTCAATATGATGGGTCACTATAGATGGCACCGCAATGCCCATCAAGGTGCCAATTCTGACGCGCTCGAACACTCAAAACCTTCCAAGCGTCACGTGGAGGCTGACGGAGCGTCCTAAAGCAACCTTAATGCCTAAAGTTTTCAGATGATGAGCCACGCGAGGACTTCTTTGACACGGTGTCGATGAGTTTGGAGCCGAGTTGACGTTAGGTATTCCATGACTGGCAGTCCCCGTTAAGATAGGCGACAAAGTTAGTGAAACAAGGTGCGTTTTGACTCCCTGTCTTGGAAGAATTTCGATTTCAATTTTATTCAGAGGAAACCCCTTGATATGAAGCATCTCATTTTTGAGGGAACCTCACTGTTCTATTAAACCAAAAGCTATTCAAAAGAGAAACTACAGAGCCTTGAATACTGTTTATTCATCAATATTATTTCTGACACAACATAGCCTAACCCTCATCTAATACTCATTTAATACTCATTAATTTAGTATGTGTCCAAATCAGAAAAACATGGACGCTCACACTAAACTCTATGCTGCCCCGAGTATACGAGCATCGCAAACGTATTACCAACACAGTCTCACGGCAGTTTGTGAAATAGTCACAAAATGTAATCTATTAATTGGTGTACATGGGCACAAATTTCCTTTTTTGTCATGACACTCAGCATGACTTTCAAACTAATGTATTTGTGCACCACGTTTTTACAGTAAATACTACAGTACCCATGAGCCTCTTGGTAAAGACGCCAGCTAGAGCTACCCAAGGACCCGCCGCCAGTTCACTTTTAATGATATCCTAACCCTACGATATCATTGTTAGGGGTTTGGGTTAGGGTAAGGGTTCGGGTTAGGGTTTAGTGGTTAAGTTAGGGTTTTGGTTAGAGTTAGGGTTAGGGTTTGGGTTATAATGAAAGTCGTGCTGAGTGTCACGAAACAAATCAATCAATTGATTAGGACTATTTCGTGACTATTTCACTAACTGCCGTGAGACTGGTTTGTCATATAGTATGTGGTCCATCTGGAAGAAGACCTTGAGGACAAGACAAAGCGGGACAGACACTCTCTTCCACCTACTGTGTTGGTATGCTGATTGTTCTGAAAATCCAAAATGTGTAGAAAATGTTTTTTTTTTAATTCACAAAATCTCATAAAATGAAGGGAGGGAGGCCCCGGCCCCAGGGCGGGTTGCCCTGTTGAAGTGATGTCAAAATGACATTGAGACTTGAAATCTGGGGGCATACCTGTTGTGCCATTTTGTTAGAATTTTCTTATTAGAGAAGAGAAGAGAGGACCTTTCCGTCTGTATTGGTCATTCTCAGTATGTTTTAGATGTGGGAACGAAATGTGTTCTCTGCATTTGACCCCT
The DNA here is from genome assembly GCA_036785325.1 of Urophycis tenuis. NCBI lineage: Eukaryota > Metazoa > Chordata > Actinopteri > Gadiformes > Phycidae > Urophycis > Urophycis tenuis. The sequence goes on along the minus strand of JAXIVH010000029.1, from coordinate 3,231,117 downwards.
CCTATGGTACATAGGAGCAGTGGGCTGCTGTGTTCATTTGACCCATCCTATGGTACATAGGAGCAGTGGGCTGCTATGTTCATTTGACCCATCCTATGGTACATAGGAGCAGTGGGCTGCTGTGTTCATTTGACCCATCCTATGGTACATAGGAGCAGTGGGGCTGCTGTGTTCATTTGACCCATCCTATGGTACATAGGAGCAGTGGGCTGCTGTGTTCATTTGACCCATCCTATGGTACATAGGAGCAGTGGGCTGCTGTGTTCATTTGACCCATCCTATGGTACATAGGAGCAGTGGGCTGCTGTGTCCATTTGACCCATCCTATGGTACATAGGAGCAGTGGGCTGCTGTGTTCATTTGACCCATCCTATGGTACATAGGAGCAGTGGGCTGCTGTGTCCATTTGACCCATCCTATGGTACATAGGAGCAGTGGGCTGCTGTGTTCATTTGACCCATCCTATGGTACATAGGAGCAGTGGGCTGCTGTGTTCATTTGACCCATCCTATGGTACATAGGAGCAGTGGGCTGCTGTGTTCATTTGACCCATCCTATGGTACATAGGAGCAGTGGGGCTGCTGTGTTCATTTGACCCACCCTATGGTACATAGGAGCAGTGGGCTGTTAGGTTCATTTGACCCATCCTATGGTACATAGGAGCAGTGGGCTGCTGTGTTCATTTGACCCATCCTATGGTACATAGGAGCAGTGGGCTGCTGTGTTCATTTGACCCATCCTATGGTACATAGGAGCAGTGGGCTGCTGTGTTCATTTGACCCATCCTATGGTACATAGGAGCAGTGGGCTGCTGTGTTCATTTGACCCATCCTATGGTACATAGGAGCAGTGGGCTGCTGTGTTCATTTGACCCATCCTATGGTACATAGGAACAGTGGGCTGCTGTGTTCATTTGACCCATCCTATGGTACATAGGAGCAGTGGGCTGCTGTGTTCATTTGACCCATCCTATGGTACATAGGAGCAGTGGGGCTGCTGTGTTCATTTGACCCATCCTATGGTACATAGGAGCAGTGGGGCTGCTGTGTTCATTTGACCCATCCTATGGTACAAAGGAACAGTGGAGCTGCTGTGTTCATTTGACCCATCCTATGGTACATAGGAGCAGTTAGCAATTAGTGTTATTAGTTGTTAGTGAGCAGCCCTATATAGGGCTTATAGTCCATCCTTACCTGCGGACCTCCAAGCAAAGGACTTCTCTGACGAGCTTTGGTTCACAGGTGCAGGAGGAAGAGGAGAAAGGAAGGTTGGAGTTAAGGAGTTAAGAAACGGTTGAAAGGATGAAATGAAGAAACAAGCAGGGTACTTTCCCACAGCACTGCCTGTTGCCATGGAGAACTAAATGAAGTTGTCACAATGATTCAATACGGACAATAATTTTCAAGTTAACTATTTTGTGTGTGTGTGTGTGTGTGTGTGTGTGTGTGTGTGTGTGTGCGTGTGTTGTGTGTATGTGTATGCGCGTGCATGTGCTTCCTCTCTACCTGGTGCTGTCGCCGCCAGGTGACTCGGCTCCCAGCATGCATCTCTCCAGCTGGCTGGCGACTATCTGTCTCTCCTCCTCCAACTCCCTCGTCAGGCGCTCAAACTGGAGCTCCTAAGAAAAGGGTGGGGGTGGGGTGGGGTGGGGATGGGGGGGGGGGGTACGGTTTAGGGTACAGTGTAACCATGACAATTACAAGCATGTCCGCCCGATCGCAGGGCTGACAATATATAACAACGTGAATATGCCTCTGGAACATTGAACCTTCACCTGAAGGAAGCAAACATCGAGTCTTAAGTGATGATGGGTCAGCATCACGTAATGTAAAAAGGCTCTCCGTTGGGTCCTTGGCTCTCCCTCAGCAAAGGAGTCGGAGTCTAAAAGGCTTCTATTGACTCTATTGAAGGCTCTCCATTCAGTCCCTTCACCAATTTGCCTTTCCGCAGGCAACTTAAAGTCTCTACCATGGTCACTTTCTTTTGCCCAAAGTTTCCAGCAAGGCAGCAATCGACGGCAGAAAAACATCGGCCAGTTCGCACAAGTTTCCACATTAAAAAACATCTTTGTTCATGTAGCGTCACTGAAGCTCTGGTCCCCACTAGCTCATCTGTTTCGCTCGATCAAAAGCATTCCCTCTTGTTGTTTAGCCTTCTGCTTGACTCTGGACACTGTGTTTGTCATCCAGGGCGAGGTGGGTTGTTTTCAGCACTGAAAGGCTCGCACCACTTACATCACAATTTTACCACAATGCTATCTGATGTTTTTGTATGAAAAAGGTATTCCATAGGTATTGCTCTGAACGTATGGTAACAATTAATCATTTTAATAACACAATTTTGGAGCTCCAGATCACCTATCTTTCTATCTATCGATTCGGCCAGCAATCTATCCATTCAACCATTTGCTCATCCATCTCTTTTCCCCCCTTCCATCCAGGTGGACAGCAACACCCACACAAACCCAGTTAGACACAGCATTAACTGTGTCTAACTCACACAGTTAACGCATAGTGCTGATTGTAGACACTTTAGGCACTTTAAGTTTCTATATAGGCTAAATGTATTCGTCTGTATTATTCTCAGATACATGCACTAGTACACTAATTGAAATATACTTATATTATATTCCATTTCTGTCAATATTAAATTTCAAGTCTGTACCAGTTACTGTAATTCAAGTTGTGTGTTACAAATTTGTATGTGCAGAAAATGCAATTATAACAAATGGTTTACAACCTAATTATAGAACAACTTTAGAACAACTTTATTTAGATTTTAATTTGATTTTTGGGATAAAGCACACTATAGAAAACCGATGTCTAGGCATAACATATATATGAAAATATCATCTTCAAATGCACTTCTTTGTGTGGTGTTGTGTATGGAAGGCCCCACATTTCTACCCTCAAAAGGACCTTGATCTACTAGTTACATAAAGGTACACTATAGTACATAATCGTATCCTGGCATAACGATGTCCTTAGGGGTCACAGAAAACCTTGTATGATTACGATTGCAACTTTCCCTGGGTCGAATCACAGACTGGACTACAGAGGCCAACATGAAAGGATCCTGAAATGCAGGGAAGGGTGGAAAGAGTGACTGATCTAAGATCAGATGCGTTTACAGTAGGCTAACCACTTAAAGCCCCACTGCCCAGTTAGTGATGCCTGACAAAAGCGCTTTTGTATTTGGGTCAGAAAACTGTGACGGTATCCATCTTGGCTGAACAACTGCCACCAACCGGATGACAGCGCCTGGGCCCAAGATGGCTGTCGTTGCCCTTTACCCAGTGACAGTTCATGACCTAACATGGTGCGGTGCAGGCACTACTGCACCATGTTTCAGTGGTGACTGCAAGGTCTTAACGTATTGGACAAGCTGCAGAGGCAACAACCAGTATTCCATACATGTCATCATAGATGGTTGATTTCCAATACGTGTGATCAGAAAACGAAATGGAAATGCAACGCGAAGAACAAACAATGAGCAATGAACAATGATGAGACTTTCTGCACAAGGGCGTTGTGAAGGTCCTGCAGAAACGCACATCGATGTTGAGTTTATAACAAAAGCGCTGATTGGAAAAGAGAGAAAAGGTAACCCAAATACAAAGACACACTGATTAGACGCGTCATGCAGACGCAGCGCTGCCAGGGTGAGGGGTTCAGTTACAGCTGGGGCCACCCACACAAAGAAGGTAATCAATCATGCTATCATATGAAAGTTTGGAAAAAAAAAAGTGTCCACCAACTGGCAGATTTATATTATTTCTATTGCATCTGATCACGCTTCACATATGGACAACATCACGCACATAACAGTTTGCACAGACAGAAGACATATCGAAAAATAGCTTGCGGCTCAAATTTGAATTCTATGACAAAATGTCAAAAATGTCATCCCCCCCCGGCACGTTTGCGTCTGTTAGAGGATAGTGCATAAAAATAAAGCAATCCTACTTTTTTTATTGTCAGACACAATTCATATTATTATTGGTGTTTAGCCAAAACATTTAGTAGTTGCCTAGCTTCCATCCATCCATCCATTATCGTAACCGCTTATCCTCTAGAGGGTCGCGGGGGAGCCAATCCCAGCTGCAACGTGCGAGAGGCGGGGTACACCCTGGACAGGTCGCCAGCCTATCACAGGGCTAACATATATAGACAAACAACCATTCACACTCACATACACACCTATGGTCAATTTAGAGACACCAATTAACCTAATCCCCAACCTGCATGTTTTTGGTCTGTGGGAGGAAGCCGGAGTACCCGGAGAGAACCCACGCAAGCACAGGGAGAACACGTAAACTCCACACAGAAAGGTCCCAGGTGGATTCGAACCCAGAACCCTCTTGCTGTGAGGCGACAGTGCTAACCACTGCACCACCGTGCCACCCTAGTTGCCTAGCTTTGGGAAGTTAAACCAAATAATCATCTAAAGCAAATCGTTGACTGCCAACGTGCAGTCTTGGATCCAAGCGGTTCTACGGTTTTAAAGCAGAACCTCTGAGGGCGGGAGGGGTGGCACGAGGCCCTGGCCCGGAACCAGAACCTCCAAGTGGACTTAACCCTCCGGAGACCTTCTCCCGAAGAGAACTGTGTTGAAAGTCTCAGAAGGGAATTTTAATACATTTATATCTACAGCCTGCACCGGTACTGATTTGAAACTTTTGACACTTTTTTTTACAGTTTACTGTAAAAAGTAAAAAGAGTTTGTGTTTGCTAATTACCTGTTTACTTTTAAAGGTCCTTGCCCTCAGCGACATTATTGGTAGAGACAAATATGAACCACTGAAAAGCCCGATTTTATCTTGCCTGCCATTCTTTCAATATAAATCTAAAGTCTGATTCGTGACGAACTAACTAATAACAGATGTATTCATCTAAAACTGGTTACTGTGAGAAAGTGGGCTGCTGTTTGCCCACACTTGGTATTTTCAGCCACTGTTTATTCTGCTGTCTGCGGAACAAATTGTAGATGTTATTCTACATCTATAGAATTCTATTTCACCAAACAGGTGTGCTGCGTTCATTCTTAAAGGCCACTTTGATGCCACCACCTCACCTTACCGCATCCTTTTTGAGGCTACATTGCAACAACCCTGAATGGGTTGGCTAGTGATACCTGTGGGGAGCAGTATAGCGCTACCAGAGAGCACTAATGAACGCATGTGGTGAAGCAGAGCTCCCTCGCGGACACCACGATCGGACGACGTGTCGTATAGTCGATCGCTACGGCCCTAACGTGGAGAGGACTGGAGGCGCGGCAACAACTGGAAGCTTTGAAACCTGCTGCCCACAGCCCCTGGCCTGACGCCCAGCCAATGCCTGCACCATGGGGGGGGGGTCCTCTCACCTTTCAAGGTATCACCGGTCAAAGTACCAACCTTCTGAATTCCGGAGGACTCCATTGGTCCAATAGCGGGATGTAGATGTGAGTGTCGGACATTTTAATATGTGATGTACATCATGTGTAAATAAGGCCCGTATGGCCTTGCACAGGAGACAAGCCGTGTCATTGTAGACTTGGCTCACGCTAACCTCTGGTGTTATTTACATAAAGGTCACCTCTGGCGGCGCGCAGGCTCCACGAGAAGATGACAGCAGCCCACAGGGTGCGGTGTTGTCTCGCGCCGTGGGCCGAGGGCCGGAGTGAGTCTGTCTCGTCGTCTGGGCGACGCATGCCGCCAGGATGGGATGGTGGCGCGCTGCCGTCCCGGCAGTGCCGTCCCCCGCGTCTCAAACCAGCTGGGTGCTGGTCCACCCCCCCCCCATCCCCGAACCCCCCCTCACCCTATGGCTGCCGGGTTTCACAAAGCCCTCCTCTCTTCTGCCCTGGACGGATGGTTACCACAATGATTGTGCAATCGTTTCTCTCTCTTTCTTTCTTTCTCTCTCTCCCTCTCTCTCTCGCTCTCTCGTTCTCTCTCCCCAAGTCTCTTTCTTTTCACTCGCATTTTTTCTCTCCCATCCTACCGTTTCTCTGACTCTATCTCTTGTCATGCTGGCAATGTAGAGACATTTGTGTCGAGGGACTGCCTGTGTGTGTGTGTGTGTGTGTGTGTGTGTGTGTGTGTGTGTGTGTGTATGTGTGTGTCTGTGGTGTGTGTGTGTGTGTGTGTGCGTGTGTATGTGGTGTGTCTGTGTGTGTGTGTGTGTGTGTCTGTGTGTGTGTCTGTGTGTGTCTCTGTGTGTGTCTGCATGTGTGTGGTTATTTTCTCAGACTTGCGTTCTCACCATCAACCTGCACCTGGGGAATTCTCAACAAAAATGCTCCTCTTCATTCCTTTTTTTTGGTTGACAGAATTATGTTATTATTGAGAACACCACAGACACATGTATACACACACACACACACACACACACACACACACACACACACACACACACACACACACACACACACACACACACACACACACACACACACACACACACACACACACACACACACACACACACACACACACACACACACACACACACACACCGAATCTAATAAATAAAATGCCAGGCAAGATTTTAACCAGCGATGCTGTCTGCATTATATCTAAAATGCATTCTGAAGGAGCTGGGTGTCACAGCGCCGGTTCTGAAAAGCAACAGTGACCCACGGATTCCCTTTACACGCCCAGCGCCGCCAAAGCCACCATCCACAGCACAAAATAAGTGGGTTTTAAATGGCAGACATCACTCCTCCACAAGAGGATGTTGTTTGTCCCTGTGATAAATGCCCCTTTTCTGGCAAAACACTGTACGAAGGATCTGCTCATTGGACGATTATGAGCAGCAGGTTCCGAGATGTGTTGTCTGTGAATTGTGTCTTTTTGCCAGAGTGCAAACATCCACCAACTAAGCAGTTGTTGTAATATGTAAGCAATGGTCAAATCCCTCCGCCATTGTATGGATGGCACTGCTATGTGTAGGAGTCAGGCTACAAACACCTCTCAATACATTAAGGCCATTAGCCTATAACCACTAGAGGCCCTGCACTGTGGGCAACTGGGAGGTAACCAGTACAACCACCACCATTGAATTCATGCTGGACTACTGAGAGAAGACCACGAAAACCACCGTAGTCGGTCCAACAGTGTAGGCCTACTCATGTTGTGGGGATGACCAGTAAAAATAGTGTTCTGCTACTCTTGGCTACTGGGAGACCAGTAAAAACACATTCAATCTGATAAGTTTCTACACGCTGTTTACAACTCCGAAACCCCATGTTTGAGCAATAAGTACTTACCTGTTTAATTTTAAACTCAAAGATGTTCGTCCCAAAAACAGCATCAAAAACAAAATCGAGCCCGCCATCTGCCTTTGATCAACAGTCTGTCCTTTAACGTGACTCATTCGACTGACGTTAAACAAGCCAACTGACGCGTTGCGCTATAGACAAATGCAAAAGTCCGACGCTCGTCCCAGAGCATAGGAAACGCAACGCAGTACAACGCCGTGGCTGGTCTCCGTGTGAGCTCATCGTGAACATGCAGACGAAAGGGCATTCAAAAGACAGTTCAATACCGCAATACACAAGCAGTAAAGGTAAAGGGTGAGTTATTGTGAGGTTTTAAATTGGGTATTATTATCTTTCCCGCTCATCTGATTGCATTTCACGTCATGACTTCATACTTACCTTCTGGCAACAAAATGTAACACATGTAGGCCTACAATAGGCCTACATGAATTTCAATGGAAAACAAATTTTCTACAATCGTTTCTATAATAATTCCCTGATAACAGAGATTAATCAAAGATATATTTGCTCAATATTGTGTTATTAATTCACAACATATGCAATGGCAGAAACCCTCGACGACAACTCTATTCTTCAACCACTTCAGAAAATTATAGAACAGAAGTACATTTTTTACAGCAAAGTTTTTAAAGAGTTTAAGATGCAGAAAAAGCTTGTACCAAGATACATACGATTGCAGGATAAAAAATAAAAAAAAGAAATTCAATAACATCAACTCAAAATAACGCATCAAGTGTGGCCATTCTGGATGGTTTAATGTCACAGGAGTGAACGAAATGATAATAACAATTCACGTAAGAATCTTCAATAATTTTTGATGTACTGAATCGATAATTTGATTTTCAGTTGGGAATCATGAATCCACTTTGAATCGATTCATGACCCAAAGAATCAAAATCAAAGTGAATCGTGAGACATCAAAAGATTCACATACGCCGGACTCGGGTTGCATCCATTCATATGACTATATCTCCACACACACATACTGACACACACATTTCTACCTAAACAAGTCTGTTTTCATTGTTTTCTGAAGATATCAACATTCTTGATAGGCCACCGACTGTGAGTCAATCCGTGCACCTGCATTTCAAGCAATGCTCAGAAACCAGTCACATGTAAATGTATCACATATGCGAATTGCTTTGAACGTCTTATGGTTGTCCTGTCCTGTGGCCAACACGTTATAGCTTAATAACAACGCACATCATTATTCTAGGACAAAAGGACCTATATTTAGAGTAACACATGCACAAAGCCAGGGCAGAACACGGCCGCTGGCCAAGTGTAATTAAGAACAAAAGGAAGATTTTGCAACAGAACGACTTGATAAATAAAAATACCGAAAAGCACTGTCTGCACACTACACAAACACAAAGACACATAGGGGCAATTCAAGAGTGCCTGCTGGCCACCCGCATGACGTGACGATCCAGAGCTTAACAGCCAATTAGATATGAAAGGTGTGTGAAAAGCAAATAGGTAAAATGACCATCAGGTTTGCCTTACCTGCTCCTTAACAGATGCGAGGAGGTTTGTGGTGGTGGTGTCGTGTTGCAGGCTATGACCGCTGGGCCCTCCTCTGGCCGACAGTGGCCCTTTCCCCTCCACACAACCATCTTCCATATCTGCTGCCTCGCTAGTCCACAGCTGGCAGGGTGTTAGGGCGCCCCTTTTGACCCTGTTAAAGCGCCGCACAAAGCCGATCACTCGCTGGCCATGGGCTGTAATACACGGTGCCGCTCAATGACACTGGCGTCGCATAGGGATGGAGATGTCTATTCCCGCGGTGCACACGGAGACTCGTATCTCGACAGAGTGGGAGTCACTTGACAACGTGACACGTCTGTTTTGCTCTATTCATATAGAGACCGATGTATGATCGGCCGTGTGCACGCAGCCATGCAATGTGCTGCCAATGACGCGCATCAGTCACGCGCGTCCCGCCTTCACCGAGCAGCGGTTGCGAGCTAACGAACCAAGCACGAGGTCAATTGAAAGAGTCTCACCGTTAAACGTGCAAACTTTAAGAGAATGTATGTGCATTTGCCATCTCAAACGCGAGGGGAATAGACACAGGAGCCATCGAGGAAACGCCTACTGCTAGCTAAACGCCAGGCTGATAACACAACTTACCAGCCAGATGTTGCCGTTTCAAACAGGCCACAGCTGGCGACATCCAGTTAAACGTAACATCCACACTCGGCTACATTTTCACTCAACAGACCGGTCCTGGGCAGCGCTTTTTCTTTGAAGCATATATGCACGACGAACGTCCACGGTTTTTCTTGCAATTGTATTTATTCGGCGTGATTTAAATTTACCCATCAAACCCTTGACATGCACACGGCGGAACCCACCCACTAGTGATTGGGGCGTGACGTCACCATGCGGCGATGGATCATTTTCCGATCTGAGGATCAATCACGGATGCACGGGCTGAGGTATTGATTCTGCACTTTCTACTCCAGTGCAACACAAACCGCTGCTCGCGCGCGCCTCACCCACTATGTGCGTGTGTAATCTATTGTCCCCTCGATTCCGACCCGAAATAATATACCAAATTAAAGTAACCTTTACGAAATGAATCGGATGTTTTGAAAACGCTTATGCTTCGTAATATTGACGCAATAGAATTACAATATATACTTACAATGACAGCAATACACTGTCGAATGCAGGCTTATACAAATACCTGATAGGCCTAATACAAGAGTTAATATTAAATTACACTTTTGCAGCGAGGTTGCATTGTGGCAGTGAGAATTTTCTCTACAACCAGGAAACCGCCCACAATCCACCTGGCGCGACTATGTATTCATTTGAGAACGAGCCCCGGTGTGGAGACAGATTGCAACTACAACCTTCAAAACGAATGACTGACGGTGAAACACCACACGCCTTTCGAAATGAACCGTGGAAATTGCCACCTGTCTGAACTATGCACAATTGACTAATATTATTGCAGAAACATCACACATATTTTGACTGTTTTAAAATTTCATGTTTCCTTTTGTTTTGTTTATTTTGTCCTTGGATGCATATTTGTTTTAATCTTTACGTCCTACTTTACAAATTAATTGGAAGTGACGTCATGTGGGTTGGGCTGAACACATACGTATTGTCGCACACTTCACCTGAGTAAGACACAAGATGCCGACTCGCGGTCATGCGGTACACCGCTGAGTCTGAAGACTATTTCTGGTTATTAACCTACAGGACTCATTTCCCTTCTCATTTGGTATGCAGCCAACAAGTTCGACGGTGGAAAAATACGAATAAAGAAAGAGAATAAATCCATCAGTAATTGAAGAACTTTGGCCTTGTGTGTTTCCTGGAGGGGAGTGATACATATATATCTATACGTCAACATTTGAGCGGGACTGCAAACAAGAAACCCAACAAGTACATGCACATGCCCATTTATTTCAGTGACAATTTACTCAAAGTGAACTCATCAAGAAACACATGGTCATATTCATCACTTCATGTTGAATTGATCTCTCCGTACAATAGAGTCGAAGGGTCGCTTGTTACTCAGTTATTCGTCTCACATTTAGTGTGCGTTATACAACGTAATAGGCTAATGACATGAAAATGGCACCATACATAGAACGGAGCCCAGTTGTACTTCAAGGAATGCAATAACAGTGATTTGCTAAATTACTACAAATGCTTGTAAAAATGTTAAGTTAGTTAACAGAATGTTTCATTTCAGTGTCCCCCAGTTGATAAATTACATTTAGCGGATTTAGTGCTTCACACATTGATGTTCATTAAATTCATTTGAGAGAACTCTGTTTTACCATTCCAATTATTAGTTTTGACAGAAAGGTGGCGAGCTGGACGAATTTCCATTCTGACTACTATATTTCAATACATGTCCACAATACACAAGTTGTATGAAAGGGTATGCTTTCCTGGTTAAAAAAAACACACCTTAAAAGTACAAAATAATGAATACTTGTGTGGCAAAGTGATGCAAAATACAAGGAACCACTCTGAATGGAAGAACGTCATGTAAACAGTGCATGTGCATTGGAGCTGCACAATCAGAATGCACAAATTGATCAGCTCACATCTAACAAAACACCAACAATGTTGTAACACTGAACGAGCAGCTAAAACCTGCATCTTGGCACCCTTATAAGTAATATTAAACACTTCCTGACTGGAGGCGCATGGAAATGTCCACCAAAAAACACACTTTTGCTTGTTGTACTCTAGTGAGAATTTCTATCCCAATTCAAATCCAATTAAATTTCAGCTGCTCTCTGATGAGAGGAAGAATAATAAGAAAAAAAAAAGGGTTAGGACGTACGACATGAAAAATAAACAAAACAATCCGATAATTTGTTTAATTTAGAAGAAACCGCATTACGGTACAGACGTATCAAGACCAAAATATGACTTCTGGTGGAGTCCCATGACCACAGGACAGACAACTCGAGCGGCGGGGTATATGCGCCCGCCGTGCGCGTGATGGGCGTGGCCTCGGCCCCGGCCGCCACCACTGCCCGAGGCGAGACGCATGCACCGCCGCGAGCCTGCACATGACCCCGGGCCAGAACATAAACACTGTTTCACATCACTGCACTTTGTGAGCACTAACACAAACTCGCCCACACAACCAGAGTAGGAGGGTAGGAGGCTGAGACCAGGGGCGCTGTTTCTTTCTTTTATTTGTCATTCAAATTAAAACAACAAAAAAAGACGAGAGCTACCCTCCCGAAACCGCGCTGTATTTGGCTGGAAGACGTATGTTTGAATGATACAGTAGCCTCGCGCGCTAAGTGGCACGTCCATGACCGGGTTTGACAGGGGGCTCGTTAAGGGATCTTAACGAGCTGGTCATGGACTCAGGGGAGGGGGGTGGGGGGCGCCAGCGCTGGGGAATTTTGCATTTGCCAGCTCACACCTGGGCCTCTAGAACAAGAACATGTTCATTCCCTTACCTGGCTGCAAATGGAACCGTGCCTTTTCGCATGGAGAACATCAATAGAATAAATATCATAATGGACAGGTCAATGGATGTGAACGAAAAGGAAGACGATGAAAGAAATACTAAATAAATAGTGAGGACAGTACCATTGTCACGAGCACGGGTACTAAATCTAACAGTCAGTGAATGTACAACAGATGGGGTGTGAATCCCGACAGGAATCATACGGATATGTGCGTCGGGGGGGGGGGGGGGGGACGGACGGACGGAGGGTCCTCTGCTCTACTCCAGATCCTCCACGTCCTCCGTTGCTATGGTGCTGGTTTGTTCCGAGGTCACGCCTGCAACGGGGGAAGAAGGGTTAACGGGCGGAGGGATCGAGCACGCATGGACACACGCATACACACACACACACACAGTCATCCCAGTAAGATGCTTGATGGACCACAGCCTCACTAGTAGCCCTTGATGAGCACCAGGCTAATGCAGCCAGCATAGCTAATGCAGTGGCATTCTCAATGGGATTCCCCATTTAGAAGAAGAAAAAAAAGAATCGCTTCAATAACCGCCTCCATTTTGAAAGTATAGGAGTGTAAGATTGTTAATGGTAGTAATAGTGTTTTGGTCATTGATTAGTAATTAATCGTGAAATTATCAAATTATCATTATGTGGTGACATTGTTGTGTTTGAAACTGCCAGTGTTTCCCACACAGACGTGGCAAACCAACGTTTCGATTAGCCTAGGTTATGGGATATTTACATTCATTTAGGGATTTTACATTACATCTTGAGTGCTCTCAAAATGGCGGCGCATCGCCAACCAAAAATCCCATGATGCATTATGATGTACAAGCCCAATCCTTAAAACAGAAGAGGGGAAAAAATGGGGTGCAGCTCTTTTGCTATGGAGGACTAAAAGTGCCAAAATTAAATAAATAAATACACCCTTAAATAATTCTTAAATGTGTCATTAATTAATTAAAATTGGAATTAAATAATTAAATGTGTCATTAATTAAAATACCGATTAATTTTATGTAAAAAAACAAACATATATAATCATTTCGCTATTTAATTAATTTACATATAATGATCCTGTGTTGCAGTGCTTCATGAATTGTCTAAACCGTCAAACTCGCCCATCAAAGTCCGTGGGTGGGGCTAGCGCTAATCTAGTCTGATCCATTGCTTTGGTCTGAAGTAGAGGGCCTGGATAGAGAAAATGGAGGATCTTCATGCCGGTATCCAGTCCAAAATAAAAGAAAAATGCTTGCAACACCTGGGGATTGAACCCCTAATCTTTGCAAGAGCTATCCTCTAACACTACACCATCAGGTCTTAGTAAATGTAAAGCAAAAGTTGACCAGTTGGTAATCAGTGATCAGTCTGTAAACTTCGGTTGCTTGGCAACAGTAAACAAATATCGTATTTTTTTTAACTGCTAACTAACAAACCGGTTTATGCGTTCACTGAACAAAGATTCTGGAAATAAAAGACCACTTTCCCATCAGAAAATTAATCAGAACCGTTATTACCAACCCATAGACAGGAAAAGCCAAAACCGTTCTGATTCCCCATGTTCTCGCGAAAATGGTGTTAATAGCCTTAGCCACACAGATAGACTAAAAGTTCCAAGGGTACGAATAGACACTCCGAGGAATTTATTGAAGTTCTTTCCGCACTTTCCGACCAAGATGTTGACTATAGAGTGACTGCAAATTTAGAAGAAGTAGTCCACCGCTTCTCTGGTACCAGGGAGAATCAGGCCCAACACACACAGGTACCGGGGCGTTTGACATCGAGTGCAGTTCTGGAGCATCAAGTTCTTAGTGGGTTACTCGCTGGACAAATTGCAGCGATGTTCGGAGTGTCAAAGAGCTCTGCGTCAATCCATTATCTGGAATTGATTTGCCTTGACTTGATGCGCAGGGTAACCAATCAGGCATTAGGATCCGCCTACCAACTTTGATGGGCGAGTTTGACAGTTTAGACAATTCATGAAGCACTGCAACACAGGATCATGAAATGTAAATTTTTATTTTTTCAATGTCCCCTCCCTTTCACCCCTACGAAGAAGCCATGGGGCCCTACTGGAGGCGTCATCGTCCTTGGCATTCTCCACGTATCCAAAGCTCAGCAGCTTCGACATGCTTATAGGGGAGTGCTTCTTGTCGTAGCAACTGGAGAGGAGGGAAGAAGCAGAGCGGTCGGTCCACCACAGAGTGGTGGGCATGCGAGGGAGGGAAGGCATCGATATACTTCCAGCACCCTCCCAATATCTGGCGGTCGTCGAAATACCGCGACCCCGACAGGATACGATACGGTCACTGCAATGCAGGCCTGGCCCGAATTTGTGATATCAAAGCTTTGGATAATTGTTAGATTTTCTAACAAAAATGTTACGGAGAAAATTGTGGAAAAAAAGTGAAAAAATAAATTCATAGTGCATGCCTGAATTGGAGCTGGCGCAGTATCGCGCTTTTAAATCAACCGATCAATTTCACACAGGATAGCTGCGTGAACATTTGAAAGTATGGTGTTAAACTGGGTCACCCTTAAATAACAGTCCATATTCCACACATACCAAATATATATAGAAAACATTAAATATCTTCTCTGGCGCCCTGTCAACTGAGTGAGCACACTTAATACAGAAACAGTGTTTAAACACTGGAGCGAGGCAAAGTGAGGCTTACAAGGTGGGTCTAAATCAAGTCTGGTGATAGAATATCTATCATCCGGACAGGGAGAGCGAGAGAGAGACAGAGACAGAGAGAGACAGAGCGAGACAGAAAGCGAGCAAGAGAGAGACAGAGACAGAGAGAGACAGAGAGGGAGCAAGAGAGAGAGACAGAGACAGCGAGAGAACAAGCATTACATAATCCCCAAAAATGACCTTGTGCAAACGCCACGTATTCGCAACGTCAAACACTACAGCGGTTACTGAAAGCAGAAAGGCTCTTGGCAGCAGCAGCAGCAGTCATGGACCACAAAGACTCACGTTCTCTTGTGCTTGTTCGCATCAACAACCAGCCCCTCCAGCTCACTGGCAGGACTCCCCGGGGACCCCTGGAGGCCAAACAGACAGTGTACAGTCGACTGGGTTCTGCAGCAACGTTAATGACTTAGACGGTCAAGCGGCTGGAGTGTAGCGTGGCAGTGGGCCAGGATAAGTTGAATATCTCCGTTAGCATTTACAACGGGGTCTGGAATTGTGTGGTGGTGTGTGCGCGGTAGTATAAATGTTGTCTCTTCACCTCAAATGTGCTACAAGAGGTTGCGATTGCATCTGAAATCCCCAGCTGATCAGCCATAGTCCAACCAACAGAAAATTACTGTAATAAAAGCTTTTATATATCTTATATGATGTAAATATGTAATCAAGATTCACTTAAACGGAAATACCGAATGATGATGAATATCTGTAAACATTACGTAGCTTAAAAGGCTCTAGTCACCCAAAAACCCAAACAGGTATATATGATCCAAAAATTTGAAAGTTGACTGTCACTTCACTGCATAGCTTGCCATTGGTCAATGGCACTAAGTCACCCTTAATGTAGATATCCCGCCTTAATGACATCCATTGTATATGCGTGCATCTAAAGACCAACTGAAAAACATTGGTTGCACACTGGATGCCAGCAACACAAACCTAAATTGAATCAAATGACAGATTTGGGGGATCAGGAAGTCTCTGACCAAAGCAGAACCTCCCGACCAGAGACCATTATACATGAACCAGTATGACAACAAGTGTATGAATAGTGTACCAGTCATTGAATATCACATGTACATTTTCACAGGCCTCCAATTAAAACATAAAATGACACATCAAAAGCAACAGGAAGAAAATTAATGCTGAAGATGAGGTGGATGATTAACTTAATCGAGATGTTTGTAGGGACATGAACGGATATTGATGGCACAATGAAAGAGGATTTTGCAGTGAACACCACTAGCTGGCTCTGTTTTTCCCCTTCAGGGTATCCATTTTAAAAAACAAACCATTTAATTTTGCACCGTCCTTTTTTGAGGAAGCCAAGATTAGTATTTTTGCCGATATCAAACTCTTTATATATTTACGGGCCGTTTTGCCTTCCTCACGAGAAGGCAAAACAATTATAATGGCCATCGTCTTTCTGTAAAGATCACACCCCCATGTGGGACCCCGTTTCAAAAATGGTCATGATGGTCATGATGATCACAGAAAAAGCAAAAGATGGAAAAAAAAAAAAAAAAAAAGAACTGCAATTAAATAAATGCTTGAAAAGCCAAGCAATCCCAGCACAGGCTGAAACATGGGATGGGGTATGCGTCACCCACCATGGGTCCATTCACCTTATCTTTATTCGCGGGAACGCTATCAGCGTCTTTGTCCCAGGGAGACCCGCTATCCGTGCCAAAAGGGGCAGCCAGGGGCTGCCGCGCGGCTCTGGTAGGGCCGTCCGCGGACGCCGCTTTGCCGCCACTGGAAGATAAACGAGAATACCAACAACCCATGGTGACCTGCAGCTGGAGGACGCACCGCTCCCAAGAGCCCGGGGGGAGGGGGGGGAGGGGGGGGAGGGGGGGGGGGGGACCGGGAGCCAGATGACCGAGGCCGACCGAGACACACCAAAAAACGCTCTTTTCCCCTTCAGTGGAGTCCGGTGTGCGGCGCCAACGTTTGTTTCGAGCATGTGTACGTTTTTTGTGACGCCGTACGTTTGTTGGGAAATGTGACTTTTGCTGTGACTGAGATTTGCGTTGGTGGTGTTTTTTTTTTTTTTTTTTAAACATGGTGATTGGGACTTTAAAACCTTAAAACCCAAGAAAAAAAAAGCAACATTTAAAAGTAATGCCTCGCAGAGTGAGGTGACCCGATTTTCTAAATGTTAAATTAGTGAAGGAGTGAAATTACGGCCGGCAATCGTTTTCAGCCTATTTTAACACTTTGAATAGTTTCTAATTCCTTTAACACCATTAAAAGAAATAATGTAATGCCACCGTGGATGTAAAGCTATTCGACCAAATGTTTCTGCAGCCACCTAGAAGTTTCCACTCGGCTATTCCCACTTTCAACAAACATTTGTAACGCAGCAGTCGGGTGGCCATTGGACCGGTTAATTAAATGACGTTGCCCACAACAGTGTTTTTAATCTTGCGCAGAAGTGAAAGGAGTCAGTGCAGTCGGGTTACCCAGGGACAGATCACCGAAGTCAGGCTGATGAAGGGGGGGTCTTATGCAAGCAGAGGCCGTTTGGTCGTTTCAGCAACAATGCTCTTGTGTGTCAGCTTTAGGTCACACTGGTTGAGCTAATGATGCCAATCGCCTTCCATAACGTTAAACATCAACAAGAGCATTTCTCTCTCACCTCTTGGACACGCTGAACAAATCAGGGGGGCCGTACATGGACGTCTTCTCATCCATATGACTGAGCAAGCCTGCCACGGAGACACACAAAAAGCATGCATTGTTATACATGGTCCCCGATGAATAGTTGCCCTTGTCCCTTGCGAATGTGCATGTCCTTGACAACACCCACAAAAAAGAGCCTGAGAATGCGTCTCCATCTAATGGACTACACATCAGAATTAAGACACGCTTGACTCGGACATTAAGCTGTGTCCAATTCACATTTGCAAATATTGGAATATACACATAGGCCTATACCAAACCTTGAAGTTGATGTAATGATGCCCATACATAAGAACGATGTATATATAAATATACAGTATATATATATATAAATTCAACAGAAAAATATACGGCGTGTTACATTCAGGAAGAAATTTGTTTAAACTGCCGCTTCGATAATACTTAAATAATAAATAAAAAAGGCACATATGTAACTACTGCCTTTAAACCACTTACAGAAAGGCCTAAAAACAACGAGGTTTGACTCATGTGATATAGCATGTGAAATCCTGATTATTTCTCCAGCTAGCCCAGGCCTACTTTGATGACGTCAACGATGCACTACAGTATTTTTGGTATAATTTGATAAAAATAGCTTGCGCACACACAAAATGACCCAGTTATCTGCCTTATGGACAACCCAACACATTTATACTAGTCTCAGATCCAGCCGTCCTAGGTTACAGCAGAACCTCTTGGGGGGAGACACAGAATAGACGCACAAAACTGCAAGGGGGCGGAGTTACCCCCCCAGTTCCCTCTTTCGCTGCGAAGACACTGCACCGAAGACAGGCTCATGTGCTGGAGCGGGGGGAAGCTCTAAGCACACTTCTACAGCAGACGTCAGTCTGTCTGCTGCTTTAGATTATAGATATCGCCCAGATTAAATCATTTTCACTTTAAACTATTAACTTGCATCCGTCTTGTATCAAATGACTGATACAAGTCTCCTACTTTGATTTGGGGAACCAGGAAGTCTAGAACCAAAACAAAACCTCCATACAAGACCCCATTATACAAGAACCGGACACCGTTACACAAGAACCAGTCACCAGTCTAACAACATGTGTATGAACGTACACACACATTTTCACGGGTATCCAATCAAAATAAAAAAAAAAGACAACAAAAGCAATTTGAACACGATTAAAGCTAAATATGAGGATGACGGATGGTCTGACGTTTGATTTTAAAGTCTTGAGTAAACAGATAATCAACAATAGACACATCATGTGACATCACGATCATTCATCCTTCCAGATGGCCCGGGCCTAAAAGTCGAGATGAGACCGCACCGATAACTGCACCGTGGCATGCCACCCCCCCCCACCTTTCTGGCCGCCTTGCTTGGCGAGCTTCACATAGGCTGAGTCCGTTGCGAAGATGCCGACCCGCCTGCCGGTGACCCTCTCCGTGGGGGCGCTGTCGCTGGCGCTCTGGGACAGGCCGGGGATCTGGGACGTGGGCCCGGAGACGCCATTGGACGGCGCCGCCATTTTGATGCCTGCCATGGACGCATTTTGAGAAGCTTTTTTTTTTATTTCTGACGGTCACCATGTTTTTTTGTTTTTTTTAAATCATTATTAGAATTTAGTTTTATTATTATTAGAATTCTAATGTAAAATATAATGCAACATCTTGTCATATTAGCTGTATAATATATGATTAAATTCAATAAGGAATCAATATATACGTGAAATGTGTACAAGATTTTTCCACCTCGGCAGCTACAAAACTTAGAAAGTGACTTCTGAGGTGGAACGGCCTTCTTTTATAAACAACTGATGGCATTCACTCGGTTTAACCAGCCGTTTAACTCATTTTAAAAGCTGTGAAAAGAAAGTCATGGGGAATTTATATCCACTGGAGCTGTGTGGACTTGACATACCGAGCCTCAAACAGCATGAGATGGTCCCATGAAAGTCTGTCAACTATGATTATTTATATATTCAACACCTTTCTTTGTTAATTAATGTAAATAAATGCTGGGCTGAAATAACCTTTCGGCCCTTAATGTGTCATGTCCAATATTGTAATGATACTAGTAAGAATTTTTTTTTTCACATCAATAATCTACCAAAGTAATCCTCAGCCCTTATGCAAATACTGCTCTTGCTTCTTTGGCCGAGCAGCACAGGCTGTCAGTCCTGATGCGTTGGACAGAACACTGGCTGGCATCAATGCTGCCGCAGGGGAAATGTTCGGGACAACATAGAATGAGCAGACTGCAGACCAGGTTCTGCTGCTGAAGCAACTATATAAATACATTAAAAGGGTGTGGAGGAAGCTATTAAGAGGGTACCATAAGCAGCTTTTAAGAAGCCGATAGTAATTTGTGTGCTTTTGAGCTGCAGAGAAAACACCACACACAGAGTGTATGTTTGGGTAAGGTCTACATGAATTGCGAGTTTGCAATGGGAAATGTACTTCTCGTACACGCAATGTTATCCACACTTACCACCAGGCTTGGTCCTCCTAAAGTTGGGAGTAGTCATTTCACCTGGCGACCAAAAGTAAAAGATTAGTAAACATTAAAGTTGTGCTGTTCCTGTGTGTGTGTGTGTGTGTGTGTGTGTGTGTGTGTGTGTGTGTGTGTGTGTGTGTGTGTGTGTGTGTATACATAATTAGATTAATAAATGCAATCAACAAACAACGCATCCTTTAAAAAAAGCAACATTTAGGATTTTTTTAGGAATTATCTGACAAATGTACTTGTGGTACGTCACTAAGCAAATGTATGTAAATGTAAATATAAAGGTTATAATAAAATATAAAAAAAAAACAACATTTAAGAGAAAGCGATTCCAAATGAGCTGAAATGATGCATCATGATTTTGTTTTGCATTTCTTGAAACCTTAGGGAGGGATACGGGGTTCACATTATCAATATACGTCTATATATATTGACATTATGATGCTTTAAATCCATCCATCGCTTCCCTTTTAACCCATTCGAGACGGCGCCGCCCAGTACAGTCTATGAGACTTTGCAACCTGATATACCGTGCATTACATTACAAACTTAAAAAAAACAATCACGCTTCCCATAACCGCGACATAATTGTCATTGTTTTCGGCGACGCGACGGCCCGCAGCGATACGAAGCACCCCTCGTTTAGCGACCGGGTTAGCAAGTGCGCTAGCTTGACACCGCTAACATTCTCAAACCATCTAATAAAGCTCTCTGCACAATACATCTATGACTACATTAGGTGATTCAAATAAGACAACCATCTTACCGATAGTAGAGCTCGTTTTAACGTTGGGACGTGGGGTGTCAATTATCTTTAGCGTGGGTCGAGTAATCCAGGAAGTGTTAAGTGGAGCGCGTATCGCGTTATGTACCATTTGGGGGCGGTGACGTCATTGATGACAAACGAAGCTTCGTCGGATGCTCGAAATTTGGGCGGGATTCACAAACGCATAAAGCTTCACTGAGCCACCTGCCTCATTGGCACATTTGTTGTCTCGGTGTGAGTTTCGGTGTGAGTTTCAGAGTGAGTTTCAGAGTGAGTGTCAGTGAGTGTCAGTGAGTGTCAGTGAGTGTCAGTGAGTGTCAGTGAGTGTCAGTGAGTGTCAGTGAGAGTTATAGTTAGTTTCAGTGTGAGTTATAGTTAGTTTCAGTGTGAGTTAGGCCCAATCTCAATTCTCTATCTTACCCCTTCCCCTTGGTTTTGCGCGTTCACGTGAGACGAAGGGCTATCTCAATTCTCATTTCGACCGAGGGGTAGGGCCAAGGGGAAGGGGTAGACACCCCTTGAAACCAAGTAAGATCGGGAGCTTACTTGAAACCAAGGGGTACCCATTACAATGCGCAACCGGCAACAATCGCGGCCAGATCTCCACGAGAGTCCCATAAATGTAAGTATTTTCGGCTGAAATAATTGATTTAAAATTTACGACAGTATTGTTTTGTGCTCTAAACAGTCCTGTACCTATATATTTGCAACTATGTTCCTTATCGAAACTTTTGAAAATCGATATGCGAACGTTACATTGCTGAGTGCAGAACTACACATTTCTCTGACTAGCAATGAACTCCATGCATGTCTAGTTTACTAAACACAATTAGCAGCGAATTCCGTTTGATATCAGTGTAGACAACTAGAGACTGGTTTAATATACACCCTCTGGTGCAACCTAGACACATCATCAGTGATGTAACCTGAGGTCATAGGGTGTTTCGGGTCTCTCAACATCAGACACCCTCGCCCAGGCGACCCAGCCGGGGGTGATCAGACCCCGGCTTGTGTCTAGGTAGCTTGTGTGGCCCACGGATCACCCCTCCTGATCCACAGCCAGACAGACAGACAAATCAATATGTGCTTTACATATATCGTCCTTTTTCACACAGGAACGCCGGAGGAAACCCGGCAGCTGAAATTTCTGAAATCAAAATACGCTTCAAAGCAAATGTGGGAGTGAGTCATGCGGTCAATGTTGTAGCCATTCATAATTGTAAATAAAGACATGTTGGTTAACAAAGACATTGTTTCTGAACATCAATGAAATTCTAAACCGTAACTGAAAAAGATACAAAACATCATGCAGTGTGTATAAAAAATATTTTGTCAATATTGTGTCGATAATGTATGATGACGTAACCGTAACGAGTGTTGTCTCAATTCATAGGGGCATGATTACCCCCTAGCCCTTAACCCTCTGTTTCAAGGGCCAAGACGTAGGGGAAGGGGCAAGGGGAAGGGGTAAGAAGGTAATAAGGGTAAGATATATACACACTGCATGGTGTTTTGTATCTTTTTCAGTTAATACGGTTTTGAATTTCATTGATGTTCAGAAACAATGTCTTTGTTAACCAACATGTCTCTATTTACAATTATGAATGGCTACAACATTGACCGCATGACTCACTCCCACATTTGCTTTGAAGCGTATTTTGATTTAGCGTATTTTGATTTCAGAAATTTCTGCTCGTTTTCGTGCCGAAATCAGCTGCCGGGTTTCCTCCGGCGTTCCTGTGTGAAAAAGGACGATATAAAGCACGTATCGATTTGTCTCTTGTTGTCTACACTGATATCAAACGGAATTCGCTACTAATTGTGTTTAGTAAACTAGACATGCATGGAGTTCATTACTAGTCAGAGAATTGTGTAGTTGTGCACTCAGCAATGTAACGTTCGCATATCGATTTTCAAAAAAGTTTCGATTAGAATATGGTTGCAAATAGATACTGTTTAGAGCACAAAACAATACTGTCGTAAATTTTAAATCAATTATTTCAGCCGAAAATACTTATTCCTTACTTACTTACATTTATGTGACTCTCGTTGAGATCTGGCCGCGATTGTTGCCGGTTGCGCATTGTAATGGGTACCCCTTGGTTTCAAGTAATCCCAGCACAGTAGAACAAATATTGTTCTTAAATAAAAACCAATAAAGAATCCATCAGTTGCACAAGCACATCTTCAATGTTCACAAGCACAATCATCTTCAAATCCTCTTCATCCATAAGCACCACAGTCTTCCTTGTTAAAACACAGTAGCACTTTAAAACAACAATTGTCCTGGCAATGACATGTTTGTTATGTCTTATCCAACATTGATGACAATTACATATTGAAACACTGTTTACACACTCCACTTATTTTCATGTTACACATGAGTACACATGCAAATATACATTTTATTTATTTGGATCAATACATGAACCATAAATGCAATATATATGAAGGTGAATGTAATTCTCATTCATAGCATGAATTACGCCTGTAGCACATTTTGACCAGCAGGGGGGTTTGTGTGCACATGAAGCGTCGAGAAATTAACCTATTTGCGAACCACTTGGCTGGAAAGCTTCAAAGTCTATCTGCCCATCACAAATATAAAGAGCTGATTCAATGAATGGGATGGGTGGTGACGGCTCCGGAGCGCTCCCTTGTTCTCTGCTTGACGGTCTTCCGGTTTCAGTTTATGACAACTTCTGGCGGCAGAGTGCATTGGGTTCATGCGCGATAAAACGCTGACCTCCATCTCTTTTCACTAGCAGGCTTCGTATTTGAAATCAGCACAGACCGGCGAGTTGCACGTGTATAGTATAATCAATCAGTTCAAGGTTAATACAATTTATTATTATAATAAGTGCAGTTTTTACAACAATACACTACAATATACAATATTTTATAAAGACTAATGCAAATAAGTAATTTTAATTTAATTATAATACCTCTGACAATCACAAGATTAAAGACTGTTCAACAAATACAATGTTCTTCAGTAAAACTTTAGAATAATGACATTTCTATCTGGACAAATAAATAATGTCATGTTTTTCAAGACCAACAGTCCTAGGCCTATTGCTCACATCTCATGAGCATGCACAAAACGTAAACGATGTTAGTTAGAAAAACAAACAAACAAACAAAGCCTTGATATAATCTCTATCTAAAAAACTAACCTAAACAAACTATATCATACTGAGATATGCAGGAATGACTTGTTGCATTTGCTGAGTTCTCCCGGGCCACCATCTCTCTCTCTCTCTCTCTCTCTCTCTCTCTCTCTCTCTCTCTCTCTCTCTCTCTCTCTCTCTCTCTCTCTCTCTCTCTCTCTCTCTCTCCCCCTCCCCCTGGCGGTCCTTGATCGTCTCATCCTCATGCGTCTTTGCCGCAATCGGGGCACAGGATGTCGTCGTGGGAGGTCAGGAAGCCACGGCCGATCAGGGACACGGAGCACTTCTTGCAGTTGAAGCAGTCGTTGTGCCACTGTCGCTCCTCGAACAAAATGTACTTGCTGCCTCCCAGACCTGAGGGCAACACACGGCCATGATGATCGTGATGCTGAGGCTACGGTCGTTAACAACGATGCCTGGGGTCAGTGCTAAGTAGACCTGCACCATAGATTAAAGCGCCCGCCAAATTGAATATAGACAGACAGACAGACACAAACGGAGACAGGCAGACAGAAATATACTACAGCACTCAATTAATACTCACTTATGTAAATGAGTGGATCGTGTTTGAACCGAACAGTTAGGTGTGTATAGCATGGTATGGTGTAATGTAGTCAGTATAGCATAGTACGGTATAGTATTAGTATATAGCATACAGTATGACAGCTGATCATTGCCTCACCAACATGGGACGGTTCAGCTCAGTTCAGATGAGCTCATATATTATTCTGAATAGCACTGAAATTCAGAATGACAACAGCAGGGGTTGGGGCCTTACCGCTGATAGGATTGGTGCAGTAGGCACATTTCTTGGCAAAGAGGTTGCAGAAGCAGCTCAGGCAGTAGGCATGGTCGCCACGCGAGGTGAAGCGCTGGCCAGACAGCTGTTGCTGGCAAGAGATGCAGACAAAGCACTCTTTGTGCCAGGGCTGGTCCCGGTAATTAACTCCTCCAGTTGTGATTGGCTGCAAGTGAGAGAGCATGCTCCAATCAGATGCTCGCTGTGAATATTTCCACAAATCCACTTCAAACGGTCCGGTTACATGAAATTTAAATTTAAATTGCATCTTGATGCTGCAACATAGGTATCAGCAGGTATTTATTGTCAAGATGGTTCACGTAACCTTTAATGTAATTGCACTGCAGGACTAATATATTAAATTTTACAAATTGTAATTTAATTTAAAAATGTTCTCATTTAATAATATTTTGAATTTCTCATACTTGCTAAAATGTGACATGTGACAGGAAAAATATCAGTGGAAGAAAAATAACCCACAAGGCTTGTATTAATTGCTGCTCCAATGAATTAACAAAACATAATCAAGGCGAACAAATGAACGCAAGAGGAAAGGGGACAAACCTCATGGCTCATGCAATGTGAACAATGTCACTATAAATGTCAACGACAATGAATGAGGGAATGTTGTGGCTATTCAAAATGGCTACCTTCTTGCATTTGATGCAGTGAAGCGCAATCTCATTCTCATAGCAGGGCAGGCAGTAGTTGCCGCCCTCCTTTGTTTACGAAGCTACGGGGTCCAATTGGCTGCTTGCAGTGTTGACATGGTGAAGCACTCAACATGCCAACTGTTGCTTTGTACTCCAACTTTTTGGTGCACTGGGTGAGAGAGAGAGAGAAGAGAGAGAGAGAGAGAGAGAGGAGAGAGAGGAGAGAGAGAGGAGGAGAGAAGAGAGAGAGTGAGAGAGAGAGAGGAGAGAGAGAGAGAGAGAGAGAGAGAGAGAGGAGAGGAGAGAGGAGAGAGAGGAGAGAGAGAGAGAGAGAGAGGAGAGAGAGAGAGGAGAGAGGAGAGAGGAGAGGAGAGAGAGAGAGAGAGAGAGAGAGAGGAGAGAGTGAGAGAGACATCAGGAAGCCATGAGGATGTGGGACAGACAGAGGATGGTTTACGTTATGATTACTCTTATGTCATTTACAGGCATTTGTTTAAACATCGCTGCTTGGAGAAGAGAGGACCTTTCGGTCTTTATTGGTCATTCTCAGTATTTTTTTAGATATGGGAAACTTTCATCATTCATTTCAAGATATGGGAAATTTCTTCTCTGCATTTGACCCATCTTATGGTACATAGGAGCAGTGTGCTGCTTTTTTCAGTGGAGCAAGTTGGGGTTCAGTGTCTTGCTCAAGGACACTTCAACATGCAGACAGTTGGAGGAGGGGATCGAACCACCACCCTACGGTTAGTGGACGACCCGCTCTATCCACTGAGCTACTGCCACCCCTACTGCTTACAGTGATTACAGATGCACTGAGGAGCAGGTAGGCATGT
Source organism: Urophycis tenuis (assembly GCA_036785325.1). NCBI lineage: Eukaryota > Metazoa > Chordata > Actinopteri > Gadiformes > Phycidae > Urophycis > Urophycis tenuis. The sequence continues at coordinate 3,204,814 of JAXIVH010000029.1, read as the reverse complement.
CTAGGCTTATGGGGTAGAACCCTTTCGTACTAGCCGCTGCATCTGTTCAGAATGCACAACAGAAGGGATGTACAGCATAATAACCCATAGACTGAGCGACGTCAAGCCATGCGAGGCTATGAAATAAGTTGCCCTAGAGCTGACTTTTTTTCACTGTTGTATCCTGCTGTGGTTTAGCTGTTGTGTGATTGTATGTTAACTGCAGCATGAGCCACAGCCCAAAGCTAAATCCCCCGCGGGACAATGAAGCACATTGATTATCGATATGAAATTGAGTGATCCTGCCCCTGTAGGCCCCACTGAAGAACGGCCGAAGGCAAGACAATGAAGCAGAAACACACACACACACTCGCAGGCACACACACACACACACACCAACGCATGTACGCACACACACACACACACACACACACACACAGTACAGTAACAACAGATCCTTCTCTGACCTGGCATGACGGTCTTGAGGCACGCAAAGCACTTGGCAGAGTACTGGTCGCAGTAGCACTCCACGCACATGATCACGTTGTCCTTGGTGGCAAAGGGCTTCTTCCACCAGTGACAGTGCACAGTGGGGGGCACAGGAAGCAGTCGGCGTGCCAGTGGCGGTCATTGTACGACAGATCCTGCCAGGAGAGGAGTGAGTGATGATAGAGGGACAGAGGGAGAGAGATTGGAGGAAGCGAGAGAGAGAGAGAGAGAGAGAGAGAGAGAGAGAGGAGAGAGTAGAGAG
>JAXIVH010000029.1:3185078-3203884 GCA_036785325.1 Urophycis tenuis | reverse complement strand
TTAGAACGTGCGTGTATATTGGTGAGAGAGAGGGCGGGACTTCCTGCCATACTTCGTAGGAGCCCTGCCCATTTCGATGACATGGGTCTCACTGTCTGAGAGGGCGGGACTTCCGAGAGAGGGATATTTGTTTCTGTTACGTGTTTTGCACATTGTGTTGTCAAATGAGTTGAAAGACGACATATGCATTTTCCTCGTCTTTGTTCCCGTCATGTTCTCAGGCTGCATGCTCACGACGGTGGAAACACAGCTTATTGGAAGTAGGAGAACAGAAATTGCCTTTTGGCAGATCGTAACGTTACAACAAACACGTTAAAACTCATGGCCTAGTTTAAAGCTTAATAATTGTCAACTATTATATTATAATATAAGTATAATAATTGTAAAATTATTACGGCAAGTTAGGTTTCTTCTTGACGTAATTGTCAAAATTTGTCAAAATGGCTGACAGCAACTCAAGAAACAAACCTAAGGAGGGGGGGGGAGGGATGATGCGTTGCCGTGGCTGCATTAGAAGTCAGAAAGAGTTTATTGCCAAGTAGGTTTGCACCTACCAGGAATTTGTCTTGGTGGTTGGTGTGCAACAGTAAACAATCAACAAACATCAATAACAATAGACAATAACAATCAACAATGCAACAACAACACGACGGCGGGCCTAGTATTGTTTAAAAAGTAAAAGTTGACGTAGCTTGCATCGCTAATGAATAACTTGGTACCCTGATGGAGGTGCTTTCCACTCCTATGCCCTTGTGTGCTCACACCATGTGCGTGAGCATGAGTGTAAGTCGCGTTGGATAAAAGCATCTGCTAAATGCCCTAAATGTACATGTAAGTGTACCACCCCCCCCCCCCCCCCCCCCCCCCCCCCCCCACCCCCCCCCCCCCCCGCAGAGTCACAGCCGCTAAGCTGTACATGTGTTTTAGCCATTTTCTCTTACATTTTAGCTGTGAGCAACATGGCTCAGCCTCTGTGGCTGGTGTACTTTCACTTCACAACAACAGAATGACGACTACTATTGTGGTTCTGGGTCTACTCCGTGGTCTCACGTTGACCTGAGCCTGGTGTTTTGTCATTGATTAATTAAGATATAAGACAAGATATTCCCTTTATTAATCCCCCTTAGGAGAAGTTCACAGTTACCAGCAGTACAAGGGGATAGAGGAGGTGTGATAAAAAACCTGAGTACAGACAATAAACAATAAATAGATTTACCTGAATTAAGATAAAATTATATGCGAGCTCTTAGAATCAGATCAGATGAAAAAATGAAAACCTATATACATACATGGTAGTCATCTTTGAGATGGACAGTGCAATTGGTAGATATAATTATTGCACACAAAAACAAAAACCCCATGCTCCTCACCCCTCAGCCTCCCCTAATCTCCCCCCAACACCGCCCACCCTAAAAACGCAAGCCTAGCTAAAAAGAACAACCACAACCTGAGATTCTCCACACAGATTCTGAGCAATTAACGTAAACAACCCTGTAGCCTTAAACTTGGCGTCTACTTGGCAGGATGTGTTTCAGAGCGACAAAAAGTGCGGCTCGTTGTTCCCTTTTGAATTATTGATCAACTCCATGGGCAGCTGTTCACTTTCACTCTGCGACGGAGTTTACCTGTGTTTGGTGTTGAGCTGATGATGTTGAGTTGGAAGTCTGTGTGTTTTCATTCAATCTGAGTGTATGTACGTGCATACTGTACATAACATGCAGGTGAACAGGAACATATGTCAATTCATTTATATGAAATAGGACTGTTGATATAATATGTATTTTTTAATGTTATTGTCATGAATCACAGATAGGACTGAGACCTACATCTATGATTCTATCTGGAATTAAGGTCTGTCGCTTTGAGGATGTATGGATTCAATCAATTACGAATGACAACGTTTTATTTCAGAGTTATCAAGTGTCAAAACCCTGCTCTCTGCAGCTCATGTCCGCTCCCACTCCGCACCTCAAATCTGACCTGCACCACCTTTTAACCCTCGCTCCCCTGTCTCTCCCCCAGGCCTGAGGAAGACCAAGCGGAAGACGAGCGCACGGGAAGACTCCTCCCGACGCCCGGCAGCGACTCGGAATGCCCCCCCCAACGGTGGCGGTGGTGGCACCGAGAGAGTTGCCGACCCTCGCCGTCCCGGCGCTGGTGAAGTTCGCCTACGCGGCGGAAGCGCGAGGACGAGCTGACCCTGGTGAAGGGTGCCCGGGTGGTCGTCGTGAGAAGTGCAGTGACGGCTGGTGGCGGGGGATTGACGGCGGGGCGCGTGGGCTGGTTCCCGTCCAATTACGTGCTGGAGGAGGGCGAGGGCGAGGAAGGCGGCGCCGGGCGACCCCGCCCTCGGCGGAGGGGCCTACCAGAGCTGCGGGCGGGACTCTGGCGGCGGCGGCGGCTTTTACAAACGGCCAATCGGGCGGCGGGGGAGGAGGCGGTGGTGGCAGGGTCTTCCACGCCGTGCAGACGCTCTACCCGTTCAGCTCCGTGACGGACGAGGAGCTGAACTTCGACAAGGGCGAGGTGATGGAGGTGGTGGAGAAGCCCGAGGACGACCCGGAGTGGTGGCGCTGCCAGCAACGCCAGGGCCTGGTGGGGCCTGGTGCCCAAGAACTACGTGGTGGTGCTCGCCCGACCGCCCCCTGGACCCCGCCCCCCTCGGCTCCTCCCCTCTCGCTCCACGTGGGCCCCACTGGCACCGGCCGGTTTACCGGCAGGGACTGGTACTATGGCGGCGTGACCCGGGTCCAGGCCGAGCGAGCCCTGAACGAGCGGGGCCAGGAGGGAGACTTCCTGGTTCGGGACAGCGAGTCGTCGGTGAGTAGCCACTGTTGCCCTCTGTGTACCGTGGATGAGTCTGCACAACTCTATGTGCATGCTCAACTCACGACCCCCATCCGCGTGACTGTGCGGTACAGTACTCTTGGTGTGTGCCGGAGACTGGGCGCTGTGTGCGCATGGTACTGGCCGTCTCCTGGCGTTGTGTGGCCTACCGTGAGTGACCGGAGCCACCATGAGACCATTCATAATAAATCCATTATTGAGTCAGTAGTATCTCAGTAGTAGTTCTGTATGGCCCATGTGGATTCCAGTTGGAAACCGGTCTTCTTGTGATGCAGCCAGGACTAGAGCTTGATTGTGGTGTGTTGGCTCCCCCTGCTGGATGGTGCTGAAATACTGAAATGCACCTCCTGTGTCCCCTAATACGAATTAATATCTATTTTACAGACTTGTAAGAAAAATATGTTGATACATGCATGTTAATACATACATTAATGCATCACATGCATTAATGGTGTGCAGGAGTCCAGTTCTCTTTCTGCTGAGATGTTTTAGCAGGCTATTTCTCCGACGTGACTTAGAGACTTTATGTTTTTTAGGTGCAGCCAAAGTGAACTTTATTGTCGATCTACCATACAATTAGTGCAAATAATTATACAGAGGATCGAAATTGCGTTTCTCCAAACTCCAAATGTGCAATAGTTGTAACAGACAACATATAACATATAGGCTAACATAACAAATAACATAATAGTGCAATAACAAAAGAGTGCAAAATATACACCCAGACAGACAGGGGACGTTCACATTTTAGGAAGTAGAAAATTCACAGTGAAATTCAATGATGGTAAGTTGCTAATGAGCAAGAAGCAGTTGGATACCTTGCTCTACGTTGCCAACAGGTAGATCAAGAGCATTGTGTATCAAACCTGAAGCCTTTCAACCTGGAGTCAAACACCCTAATGAACTAAACTATCCTGCCTCCCAATTTATTTTTAAAAAAAACAAAAAAAAACAAATGAAGAAAAATAAATACATAAAGATTCAAAATTGTTGATCAACACTATGGGCTTCTTACTTACTGGCGTCTCTCTCTCTCTCTCTCTCTCTCTCTCTCTCTCTCTCTCTCCTCTCTCTCTCTCTCTCTCTCTCTCTCTCTCTCTCTCTCTCTCTCTCTCTCTCTCTCTCTCTCTCTCTCTCTCTCTCTCTCTCTCTCTCTCTCTCTCTCTCTGCCCTCCCTCTCCGCCCTGTCCTCCCCTTTACCTCCACCCTCCCTCCTTCTCTGCACTCCCCCCCCCCCCCCCCCCCCAGCCCAACGACTTCTCTGTCTCCCTCAAAGCGGCCGGTAAGAACAAGCACTTCAGGGTGCAGACGGTGGAGGGCGTGTTCTGCATCGGCCAGCGGCGCTTCTCCTCCATGGACGAGCTGGTGGAGCACTACAAGAAGGCCCCCATCTTCACCAGCGAGCGCGGCGACAGACTCTACCTGGTGCGGCCGCTGCACTGACTCCTCCCCCCCTCCCCTCCCCTCCCCTCCCCTCCCCTCCCCCTCCCTCCTCCCCTGTGCGAGACCCATGCGCCGCAGTCTCACACACTGCGAAAACGGCGAAAACGGCGAAAACAGCCGCGGCTCGGTCCGGGCTCCGTGAGTCACGGGACACGCAACGCCGCCGCCGCCTGAGGGGGCGACCGGCGAGAAAAGGGGAGGGGGGGCAGGGGGTGCGTTCCCGTCTGTCCGTCTGTCCCCCCAAAAACACCCTACGGACCTCCTGCACATCCGGACCGATCGGCGAGCGGCAAGGTTTGGGGTTTTTTTTTGGGGTTCCTCACTCGCCTCGCCAGTTCCATCGCCGCCCTGCCGCTGTTGACCTCGCCCCCTGCCCTGAAACGAGGATATCTATTACGCAATGCTATTACGTAACGATTCAAAGCAGAGAACTGGCTTCAAATAAGCAAACGGTATGGGGCAAGGAGGCACTCATAAAACCGTCTGTTATTAACCTGTCTGCCAACACTGTCTGGCGCGCTCTTATCACGGTCTGCAAACAAAGGTGTCTGGGGCTCGGCCCTTGAGTTTTGTGAAGTGGGTCTATTTAGCTGTTGATTGAATGTGTGTAAGCATACAGGTGCCACCGATTGTGCCATTGACCCGCACCTTTGGTGTATATATACGAACACGAGCCAGGAAAGAGCCTGATTCAAGGTAATGTGTTTCAGGACGCAGGCCTGCAGTCAGTGGCTGAGCAAGAGATTGCTCAACAGCGTAGCTTCCCGAGTTGGGGGTAGTCCGGAATTTTGGACTCTTGGATTTCCAAGGTATCCGGTGTGTTGTTTATCATTGGAGACGTTTTCAACAAATTTCATTCAGTTCTTCTAGTTGCAGAGGTCACTGGTGCTAGGCTAGCAGGCTAATTTGTTGAAAACGTCTCCGATAATAAATAACACACAGGATAACTGGAAATGAGGTCCGATGTACAAAATTCCGAACTACACCTTTAAATGGCTGTGTTGAGAAAAAAAAAAAGAGGTGGTTCCTGTGTGATTTTTTTATTGGCTTTTAAGTGCCATAACAGATGCCGCAAGTAGCTAACCGCTACATCAGAAAGCAAGCTTTTGCAATGCCAAATAAAGACCTCTTCATATCCGACAATGGCGTTTCTGTTTTGTAGTATAACGATGAAATGTTGGCCTTGGATGGGGGAAAAAAAAAAAGGTAAATCCTCCAAGAGTTATGTTTTATCTGGAGCCTGCTCCCTTTTGTGTATTTCGAGGGCCAAGATTATTTCACAAAGACTGGAACAATGTGGCGGTTGCTGTTGGTAGCATATTTTGAGAAGGGAAATAAATACATGTGGGTATTAAACACTTTCTTTTAGAAAGGTGGGATATTCAACACACACTGACCTGTTTAATTTACAACTCACTGACACCGACATCGTCCAGTAATCTTCTTCTGCGACTTTCATGTCCACAACCTCCAAATACTTTCACAGTTCTGCTTCAGTTTTTTTTTCGTTGTTTTTTTTTAGATGTAATAAAGTTTGATGGTGCCATTATTTTAATGTAATTTCCTCTGACTATGTCTGTTTTAAAATAAAATGATGCAAGCAAGCGGAACACAAAGCTGTTCGAGATGTAGTGATGTAAAAGTACTGTGCCAATGACTTTGCTTTGTGAGTGAGAATACGTTCATCAGATTAAATGGTTTCCGAAATGAACAAACGTCTTGTGATTGTCTTTTGAGTATATGTAAAAATCTCCTGATCTCAATCAATTCATTTTATCAATCAATTGGAATGAACAAGAGCTGCCAATTAGTGGAGTATTGAACTGTTGAGGGCTAATTGTACTATTGTCACACGGAGTGAGTAAGTAAACCAAACTTTCCATTAGTCAGGGGGCCAAGACTGATGCTAAAACTTTATCGGACAGTTTTTGGTACAAGCATAAAACCTATCCAGTATTAATATTTAACCTCCAAACATGTGTTCTAGCCAGGTTGTCAGAGTACAAAATGTTTTTTTTGTCCATTTGTCCACACTATATTCTTAAAAGTGGTAAAAGCAGATTCTTTTTTCCAAAGTGCTTCCTCTTCCATGTTACCTCCTGTAATTTTGGGCAAATGTGCAATATAATCCAATTTAGGTGCAAGCATGGTCTTCAATAAATAATAATCATGTTGCAGACATGGAACATCTGGCACAGACTGCACCACGGGTCTACCAGGGCTTCCTTGGTGGTGATTTCGTGGCCAAAGAGGCCAAACACAGCGTCAGCAAGGTGCCGTTTGATCTTTGCCTTGAGCACATCAACAAAACCGGAAAGGTTGGAGGATTGGTAGGCATCACTGGAGATTAGACGAAGACGAAGGCCTGTGTGAGCTTCATGTGCAGTACCAGAGTCAACCAGAGAGGCAGCAGTCGCGAGATGGCAGTCTGTGTTGCCCGCATTTTCTACTCTGAAGAAGATGTTCCGGTCCCAACCCTATTTATATCAAGCGGCAACATTCCATGCTGAAAAATGAAGCCCATGCGGAAGTGCAAAAACTTGCAGTTCCTCGACTGGCCGCTTGAGGCTGGCTGCAGAAAGGAGTCAACTCCCATAGACACCCATGTTAAAATGTTCAACTTTACAGCCAAAATAAACATGTTTACAGCCTGGTTCAAAAAACGGTTTTGGTTTCTTTCAGTAGTGTTCGAGTCCATGACAACTGTGAGGGGGGTGCATTTTTTTAGAGTCCATTATTTTAATGCACAGAGAAGGATTTATTTTATGAATAATTAAGGGCGTGGTCAACTTGATTGGCAGCTGTCATATGTCATCACGGGCCGGCATGACCTTCACGGATTCGAGGCTTTGATTGGTCTGGCCGGAGGTAGGCGGGCTTAGAACACAGACTGAAATGTCCAAGATGGCGGCGCCCGGAAGCTCAATTTTAGGCTTCATCTCCGCTGTTAAGAAGTCTATGGGTGACGTCACGGAGGGTTTGTCCATATATATATACAGTCTATGATTTATATACAGTCTATGGTCTATGGTCCCAACGTTGTCACAACAGAGCAGAGACTTAAATGATGGACACGATCATTTTTCAGAACACGGAAGCAGTCAGGTTAAGTGTTTTCCTCAGAAAGTGATTAGATTTTAGGTTTGTAAATGTTCGGACAGTCTATTGGGGCCAGAAACCATTCAGTTGCATGTCGTTTCTTAGGCAGTCCATATCGCCCATCCCTACTCACTGTAACAATGTGAAAAGTACTCATAGAGCCAAGCATGCATTTTTCTACTGAAAGAAATGTCAGTATTCCAGCAAAGTATAGGCCTATCCCTAGTCCTTATCTGTTGCATGCAATAAAAAATTAATATGCAAAGACAGTTGAATTACAACCCACCCTAGATGAATATGTGTGTTTACGCTATGCTTTTTGTAACGTAGATCAGCTGCCACCCTCCACCCAGAAGCTGCAACATAAACATCAGCCAGGTGGCCCCCTATAAGCCTTGCTACACACTATAAGATCACACTGAAGCAAGAAAAACTCCTGGTCGCTAGAAATTTAATCAACAGAAGAATAGAGAAAGCTCCTGACACAGCCACTGTGTTTAGATTACTGCAACACAGTCTCACGGCAGTTCGTGAAATAGTCACGAAATGTAATCTATTGATTTGTGTACATGGACACGAATTTCCTTTTTTTTTCGTGACACTCAGCACGACTTTCAAACTAATGTATTTCTGCCCCACGTTTTTACAGTTAAATACTACAGTACCCATGAGCCTCTTGGTGGAGACGCCAGCTAAAGCTACCCGAGGACCTGCCACCAGTTCTCTTTTAATGATATCCTAACCCTACGATATGATTGTTAGGGGTAAGGGTTTGGGTTAGGGTTTAGGGGTTAAGGTAGGTTTTGGGTTAGGGTTAGGGTTTGGGTTATAATGAAAGTTGTGCTGAGTGTCACGAAAAAAAAAGGAAATTTGTGTCCATGTACACGAATCAATAGATTAGGACTATTTCGTGACTATTTCACGAACTGCCGTGAGACTGGGTTGGATGGACACATGTTTCCTAGCCTCAAGGCAGTCCTCCAAGTGGCCCTGACTATACCTGTAAGCAGCTGCAGCTGTGAACGCTCCTTCAGCGTCTTGCGTTGCCTTCACACTGGCCTAGAAGGACAATGGGAAAAGACAATTAAAAAGGACACCATGGATGCCATTACACCAGACAAAATAATCGACAGATTTGCTAACATGAAACCACGTCAGCACAGCTTAATGCTGCCACCACACTCCAAACAATAATCGAGGGGCGATGGGAGAGGAGTAAAGAACAGAAATTAGGGTTTTGAAAGGGTGGGGGGCACAATTTATAAGGAGAGATAAGAAAGATGGTGGATAGGATCTGGAAGAGAAATAAAGTGAGGAGAAGGAGGTGAGAAGGAGAGAAAAACAAATATGGTGCACAGGGTCTGGGGGAAAGGAGATGAGAAGAGAATAAATGAGAAGGAGAGAAAAATAAGTACATAAATCACATTCACAACAATCAGAAGTTTCAACCATAAATTCAAAGTAACATATAAGACAACTTTCCAAAACAACACACCTTACAATCAAACAGAATTGTATACTGGACTGAACTTTACATTGCAGCAAAATGTTGTCATTTTCTGAACTTGCTAACTGTTGTTACTGTTCTATTCTTTGCCCAAGTAAAATCACCAAAAATTTGTTTATGTCTCTGTGAAACAGAAAGCCACTGTTTGCAGACAGACTTTCTGTCTCAGAGGTCCAACTTATTTTGGTGGATATGGCAAACTGCTACATGGTTCTGCCTTTTCTGTGTCATGGTGGAACGTAGCCAAGTCTTCAACCTTCTAAGAGCACTAAAGCTCCTCTGTGCTTCAGAGGATGAGACTGGTACAACAAGGAGCAACCTGACCAGAGTTTCGACCTTAGTGAATAAACCACACACTTCTACTGGCAAACCTGTAAGAATCTCTGCAGCATCTGTGCTTCAACTGCATAGTTGAGTCTGAACATGGTATGGGTAGCTGAACTGCAAGCAACTGGGTGTTAATTTCTGGATATTCATCCACCACAGAATCAATTTTCCCAGTGAGCAGGGTGTTTTCTAATTTCTCAATTTTCTAATTTATCCAGGGTCAGTAGACCGTCCTGCTGAAATCTGTCTGCTAGCTGTGAATCAGCAATGTCAAGCACCTTATAATACTCTACTCTGTAGTGTTCCATGGGAGTTTTGGCCCTGTATGCATCTGCTTCTCTGTGTAAGCGCTTGGGTTGGTTTCTGATTTGTGGCACTATAATGGGCTCTAAGTCTAAAGATCCCACCATGTAAGATACCTTCTCAAAAAGGCTTTGAAAAGCATCATCATTTCTTTTGCCTCTGAGAGTTATTTGGACACAACCAACAGCCCTGTGCATACCAGAGATGGTCTCTGTTTTTCTTTGGAGAGAAGTGTTCAGACATTCTAGTTCTCCAATCACAGCTTCTGCTACCACAAGACCCAGCACAGTGTTGCCTTTACTGAATTGTTGTTGCCATGTTTTCAAGACACTCCCCTGTGGTTACTGTCACAGAATAGAATCTGATTAATTCATCATGAGGAATTAAGTCACGGTCGACATATCTGAGACACACTGACTCTTGTTCTTTGCCTGAGATATCTTGTGTTCCATCTACAACTAAAGCAAACTGAGTGACTGGAAGACATTGAATGTTATCAGCTATTCCTCTGATGATGTCATTGCTCATTTGGCTGAGAATCTCATTCTGTATGAGCGGACTGGTGTAATCCTGCTGGATCATCTTCTGCTTTGTCTTTAAGAAGCTGGGACAGGATTCCCATTCCCTGAGCATGACCTTTTAAAGTTAACCCTTGTCAAGCTAAATACTTGATGGAACCAACAATCTTAAGCAGTGCTTGCCTGGCTTCGTCTTGTTGCCTGGCTACAACTATGGACAGTTGTGAAGCTACAGTGTTCCCTTCATGAGCATTATGGTGACTGCATGGACATGTGAGTGGCTCTTTGCATGAATTTAAAACTTCTCAGCTGCTCTTTTCCAGTTTCTAAACCCTGTACTGATAAAGGCAGGGTCTGACTTGCTAGCAAATTGTGACTTTTTTTAATAGACTTTAGCACAGTGGAAACATAAAAACCCCTTTTAAAGTGGCACTGTAGTGCAGCCAACTTTTACAAACCAACTTTGTTGAAAGGATAAAACAGTTGGCTCGATTCATCATAACAATAAACTTGGGCTGAGGTTGTGCAGTCTTGGTACAGGTGGTAATATCTAACATCGACTTGTCTGTCCCTGTTGTCTGTACTCAGCTCATGTGGCTCAGTCATCTTACAGAGAAATGATAAAAACAAGATCTGTCTGTTAAGTGAATTACATCGCTAACTTTTAGCTAATTAGAACTAATAGTAATGAGTGAGAAAGAAAATTGAGTTTAAGTACACTTGATTTTTTTTAATTCAGAGCATGACCTTTTTTACCTGCTCACCTGAAACCTCACTGGACCACTGTTCTCTCAGCCTGTCTGTCTGTGAGGAAAATCACGCCATCACACCTAATGCTTAACGACAACATTTTAACTCTTTGACCTGGTCACCTGTGCCTTCTCTCTCTCCTTCTGCCTTTCCTGCTTTTGCTGCTACCTTCACCTTCCATCTGATACACACACACATACACATTGTACAGCAATAATTAATAGTAATTGCGTGTTCGGTAATAATATATGTGTGTGTGTGCTAATTATATATGCAAGAGGATTCCTCTCAAGGAGTTTATCCTACCCAATAAATAAAATTTCTGATGCTGAATAAGCACATTTCAGTGCTGACATGTTGGCATGGTTGTGTTGTCTTCTTTTGTTAAGTTCAGTAAAATACATTACAGTGAAATTTCTGTCATATTTTTGTATTTATTTATTCATTTCATTTTTTTTTTAATTTTTCATTTTAATTAAATTAAATGTGCCAGACTGCAGGCGCGCTTACATATTCGAGAGTAGTTAATTGCCTGTTTGTGAATAATAGGTAAGGTAATAAGGTAATAATGTGCAATATTACAAGTTTAATCAAACAGTCTACTGTAATTCACTTCAAAAATGAGGACAGACCAGTTTCAGTGCACATCTTTATTTTCTTTTCACATTCTTATTAATGTCTTTAAGTGACTGGGATATGGTTTCCAGCGTTGAGGCAATCTTCTCGTCTCCGGTCACGGTGGTCGTGGAGAGGCACGGACCCAAGTGCGTGTGGATGTTCTGCTGCAGGAGGGCTCTGTCCGTTCTGCTTCTGTTGCAAGTTGGCTCTGCGGGACTTCATCTGATAAAATAAATAAAATAAATAAATAAATGAAATCAAGCCAAGGTTGCAACCCCTCAGTCCAATACTAAAGACATTTTGAGCGCACACACTATAAACTCCTGCCTTGAGGGCACACGTTTTATATATATATATATATATATATATATATATATATATATATATATATATATATATATATATACATACATTTATTATTCCAGAAAATAAATAGCCTACATTACTTTCCGATTCCTCTGGAGTAGCAGCAGAAGGGTGAATGCGTTGCAACAGATGATAGTACCCCTAAAAACTCAGGTGGGAAACTTTGATCATCAAAAGTTACATTATAGTGATATTGATTTTCCCATAGCCTACTTGAGAGTGCCGTCTCCCCGATGATGGCCCCGATGCGCTGATTCATATCAGACAAGGGTGCTGCCCTCCCTCCAGTCCGTTGCATCTCCCGACGGAATTTTGCTGTTTCTTTTTGTTTCGCATTTAAGGTCGAACCATTTCTTTATTACCTCCTCTATTGTGCGTCCCTGTACCGACACTGCATCCACTGCACGCGTAACTGCCTCCCAGGCCTCAAATTTGTTAGCGAAACCTGCACTAAGGCTGCTAAATATAACATTCTTCCTCAGAGTGATCTCATGCAGCAGAACGTCTAGTTCTGAGCTAAAGGTTTTTCTTTTTCTTTTTACTTGTATTCCAACGGATTTACTCGTTGCTTTAGGCATGCTGTTGCTGTTTCCTCTGTGTGGCGTAGGCTATACACACGCAGTCCCTTAGCAGACCCCCAGTCTTTTATGTAGCCTATACTGTGTTATGCACTGGTGAATGTGATTCAGATTCAGATGTTTATTTACAAAATATCTGAATCACATTCAGTAATGCATGGCCTACAGAGAGCATTCTGAAAGACTGGGTATGTTATCAACATGTGAGGAGGCAGCGTCAGCCACAAGGATGCAATGAGACTGGACAAATAAATTAGGAAAGCTGGCTCTGTGATTGGTTGGACACACTGGGAGGTGGTGGAAAAATGCACACAAAGGATGTTAGAGGTCATTCTGAACAACTTCACAACACCATGATGGACTAAAGAAATAGCAGCTCCTCTCTCCTCACTGCAGGACAGAGAGATACTGAACATTCTTCATACCTTCAGCCATCAGGCTTTCTAATTCTTCTGCAATGGTAGATGAGCCGACAGACAAATGAGGTCCCCTTGCAATTAAGTAGGCCTAATTCTTACTGTTATTCATGTGTTCATTTAGTGTATGCAACACAATACTTTTAACAGTCAATGAATAAAATATTATTATTAAATTACCAAGAAAACACCTGGCTCATCGACTTCCCCTCAAAAAATGGAGGTTGAAAAAGGCAAAGAATACCCAAACTGGAGTCACTGTGTTAGTATTGTATGCAACACAATATATCAGTAAATATCAGCAAATAAACTAACAATAGGCCTAATGATAATGTAGGCTGGTAGCAACATTGAACATTTTGAATAAATTATTATAATTATTATTAAATGAACAAGAACACCTCAAATTGGCCTCAAACAAGATCAAACAAATTAATTGATAAATGCACTTCACGTTGCTGTTGTCACAGAAAGCGGAAGCCTCCGAGGTGCAAACATTATGTGAACACAGACTGGGTTCATTTAAGGAGTTAATCAATGTGTGAAGGCTGTCACAAAATAATGTTGTTACGTATGCTCGCGAATCAAGTGGATATACGGGAACAAAAAAAATCTGGCGAGTATATAGGGCGCATACTGGCGTATCACGCAGACTAAAGCACAAGGTATACACAAATCACTGACATTTTACAATACGGCGTATACCTGCGTAGACTACACCAAGTGAAGTCTGCTTATAGAACTGCCGTGTGAAAAAGTCAAGATGCCCATGTTTTGTGTAGCCTAGTTTACGGCTGCTCCAATCTTTCTACCCGTGAAAAGGAAAATAGTTTTTTTTAGAGTAGGAAAGGTTGTCGTCCATAAAAAAAAAGTCCGTCCATCCGTAAAAAGTGGATTTTAAACCTACTTCGGCGGTCGGGAGGAACATACTGTTTATTCTCGTGTCTGCAGCGACCACTTCGTCAGGGCTATGTTTGTTTTTGTGGCTGTGTTTATATAGCATTAGGGTGTTGTTAAATACTCATTTAGTTTTAACCCCAGTCCCATGTAGCTAGGAAATATTGAATGAACAATAATTGGGGTGTTGTAGTACGATGGGACGGGGCCTGAGTTCGTCTAGCGCTACCTGTGATAATAACATAACTTGGCGGTGCCTCCAATAAGTTCCAAGAAGTAAACACAAATTGTGGTACTTCCCTTTTAAAATAAAAGTTAACTTTAACTTGTTTTATATTTATCCAATTACGACACATGATTTAGTGCAAACAAGAATAATTATTTATTAACAAGGTTATTAATTGGATTGGTAAGTTAACAATTAACAGTAGGCCTATTCAAAACTCTCATATAATGCTATGGTTTGATACACAAATGATAGGACCTACCTGATGAATCTGAATAGACAACGTAAAAAAAAGACCAGAGAAACTCAAGTGTCCACAGCCCACACTCACACACACACACCGGGCTATTAAATGAAAATAAAAACGTTGCAGGCCCAGTCGATGCTCGTGAGCGGGGAGGCCAAAAACAAATGGCCGTTTCACTGGCTTTAACCAGCACCAACAAAAGGCACCTGCTAAGTGTGTCAAATGTACTTACACGTGCGGCAAACCAAGCTCAAGTAGGCTACAGCAGAGCTGCTGTAACAGTCTCTCTCCGACAGCCCAGGGCTCTCCCGGTCCTCACTCTCTCCCTCGTATGGCAATGTCCGGTCCTCTGGCAGCTTCTCAGAGGTCACACACATCAACCATATTAGGACGACTCTCCGTCAGTCTTGGAAGTTGGGAATATTTTCACGTAACTTTTCAGCTAACAGCTGTCCTGTTTGGATGCTGATAAAGCAGCATCCGATGTCGTTAAAGGCCTTCGGTGACGCTAAGCGCTTCCCATGCACCTGAACAAGGTGAGGGCAGGATTGGCTAAGGCCAATGAGATGAGAGAATAGGGAGATGCTTCACAAAAAAACGTGGTCTCCTGTATTTTGTGCCGACAACCAAATATAACAGCAATACGATAACCGCATTTTAAACTAACACTACCGTTTTATCTTTGACTCTTAAATGTATATGAAATTACTGCTTTTTTAACATGTTATATTCAAACAGTCAACATAGAATCAAACATTTTTAAACATATACACTTCATTAACTATTATTTATTACCAACACAAACATTTTAATATCTGTATATGAATGAATGAAAAATAATAGCCACAGGGCTACAAAGTAATTATTATTAAGTTACCGTAATATGTGCTTCATTGGGACTTTTTAGGAGTCCCTATATAGCGCTTTGGGTGATGTTGAGTCGGCAATCAGAATCAGAGGGCATCAGTGGAAATGGGACATTAAATTATCAAGGTAAATTATTGTACTAAGATGAGTAACCAGCATATTATTACATAATACAAATGTGATTATCAGAAAATCTAGGCAAACCTCGAATTAGGTTTTCAAAATAGACCCTAATAGCCTTCCTCCCCCATAGGTCCATCCCTGTCAGACAGGCCATAATGTTAATGCAAAGGGTTTGTGTGTATGTGGCCTGTCTATCAGGGATGCACCATATGGGTTAAGATGTCTTCCATACTTAATCCTGTAGTTTCGCTCAGTCTGCGTATCCGATTTTGTTTCAATAAACCACAATACTCATTGAAATACACAAGTGCAATGTGATTAAAAACTTTGATAACCACTGAATACATAGAACAAATCTGATGAACATATCTCAACTGCTTTTATAACACTTTTTAAAATTGTAAAGACACTTTGTGGACACCCTGTGTAATTGGACCAGAGAACTTGGATGTTTGTAAAAGGTTTGTCAAAAAAGATAACTTCACAACAATTCATATAGGCCTATGTCATATTCACGAATTAACTAATTATGCTCCCCACTGCTATATTGCAGGCTATGCAGACGGCGGATGCCAGACTGAGCTAATGATGGATGACATCCAGAAGATGGAGGTTGTTCTGAAACAGAACACCACAGAGTTGGGAGATCTTCGGACCAAGGCATTGGACACACAGTTCAACCAGGAGTCCTTTGAAAAAAACAAAGAAAAGACACAGGACACGGGGCTCCCCAACTACTTAGTTTTAATTCAGAGCTGTGTGAGCCCTACATCACCTGTGGCCCTGTGTTGTCTAAATTTAAACAGTTGGTTTTAGTTTTGCTGAGGCTGAGACTAACTTTTGCTCAGTTAACGTGATTTGACTCGTGAGTGGTGGCACTGGAGCCCTAGCAGCAGCGTAGCTCCTGTTCGGGAGATATTCTCATTCTTTTGCCCAAATACCTAACCAACAACTGAACATTGTTGGTTGGGCTTTCTTTTGCTCTGGTGCTGTCTTCATAACACTATGGTTACTTAATAAATACACGGGGAGACACTGGAGGCGGGACGCACGCACAGGTCTGAGGTGGGCAAAACCAAATCTCAGAGCGGGAGGGGGCGCAGACAAATGTCACTATTTTTTACTGCTAAATTGAGAAAATCTACGCCATTGTCGTGTTTATAACACTTACTAACATTCAGTATCAATACTTATGATATCTTATTGGGTGGGTTGTGGTGGCTGGTTGGATTATTAGATTATTATTAGATTATTATTATTATTATTATTATTATTATTATTATTATTATTATTATCATTGGATTATTATTATCACCCCCATAAATTACGCCTATGCTGTTTTCAGCAAAACCTGAAGACGATCACTATGCAAACAGTTCCGTCGTCTACCACCAGAGTGCAGCATTGCCGAGCCTCGTAGGCTGCGCTGCCTTGACTGGTGCACACTAGAGTCCTTAAAGTGATGGTTCGGAGTAAATTCACCCTGAGGTAATTTCCACCAATAATCCAGCCAAATACCCCCTCAGATGCATTTTTAGCGATGGTCAATATTTATCAAGTTTAGGGGTATCAGCCGAATGGCTTAGTACTGGAGTGAGTGGTACAGTGTGTACATCTCGTAAATTACCCCACTAATAATGCATGGATTGTTACCCAACTTCTGTAGTAGTACATATATGGTCTGTACTCACAAAACGAGGCATTTTAAAGTACAACAGGAGTTTATTTAAAAGAGCACTTTCCTGATAGCTTCAACTCTCTATTACTAAGGCTACCGCTGCGTCGACGTCACTTCCGTCTTTCCGGAAAAGTTCGTAAAAGTGCTCTTCAAAACTCACAAGTGTAAGGAAAAAGTTAGTGAATTCAACACTCCATCGAAATGTATTGACAACTGAAATAATTGAATACTTGATATTATGTCCATTGTTTGTTGTGTACGACAGTCCCCAAATCCATAGTTTAGATTTTATATTCCCATTTATTTGTATATAGTTGAAGAGGACTTTTACGAACTTTTCCGGAAAGACGTAAGTGACGTCGACGCAGCGGTAGCGTTAGCAGCAGAGAGTTGAAGCTATCAGGAAAGTGCTCTTTTAAATAAACTCCTGGTGTACTTACAAACATTCAAATGCCTCGTTTTGTGAGTACAGACCATATATATGTACTACTACAGAAGTTGGGTAACAATCCATGAGTTATTAGTGGTGTAATTTACGAGATATACACACTGTACCATTCACTCCAGTACGAAGCCATTCGGCTGATACCCCTAAACTTGAGCAATATTGACCGTCGCTAAAAATGCATCTGAGGGGGTATTTGGCTGGATTATTGGTGGAAATTACCTCAGGGTGAATTTTACTCCGAACCATCACTTTAAGTGCACACATAGACATCTTATAATGTAGACGCAGCATTGGCTGCTGCTACGCGAGAAATTCGGCCGCCATCTTGGAGTGGGGATGAGGAGCCGGCGAGCAGCATTTGAAAGCAACAGTTGACAGGTAGCGTCTACAGAAGAAAACAAGGATGCCGGGCTGGTGTTCAGCATATTCCTGCTCAAATGAGCGGACCGTCGAAAATAGGAATCGGGGGATTACTTTTCACAAGTAAGATTTAACACTAACATACTATTGGTTGTATTATATTACCACAGAGTTGAGAAGGAGTACTGAAATCGCCAGCTAGGCTAACAAACAAGAGTATGACCGTAATAGAATTGCTTGTCAATTAAATGAATGAAATGAAGAAATTACATGCTTGAACAACATAAAGTTGAAATAGATGATGAAGATAAAGATTGTAAAAGCCAATAGGGGTAAAAGTTAGGACCGCAGTCCAGATTCCGTTTTTTCCCCCCTTCTCGGGGATTATGTTCCCAGTTTTGATCTCGGACGTCTGGTCACTTATAGCATATAATAATATTCTATTACTGTTAAGCCCACTATGAATAATAAAACACGCCAAAACACGTGTCCTTTATCATAGCTACACGTATGACAAAAAAACGTGTGAAAATCAGTGGTATTCAGTGAGGTAAGGTTAATTAAATGCGCTGACAGTTCATTTCTCCTGTCAAATGAATTACACTGAGGGGGGCGGATCACCACTCCAAGATGGTGGCTCCGCGTCTCGTCAGCCCAGTGGGCAGTAGCGCTCGATGCTGCGTCTATGCTATATGATGTCTATGGGTGCACAGGCCAAGCGTTACGTCTGTACATTCATCGGCGTATGAGGGTAACGGCCGTCTAAATCTCTTTTGACATCAATCAAAGCTTATTTCCAAATAACCAAAGACATCCATGTGTACTACATACATGTCTTTCATGGCCTGCTGAAACAGCGAGGACATACCTGAAAGAGAGTAAAATCAGAAAAACATTAGGTTGTGAAATATTTAGACCCCATCTTAATGAGGCTTCCGCAGCTTTGTGCATATCCGTAGTATGTGTGTGTGTGTGTGTGTGTACGCTTACAGCCTAAGTTTGTCTTCAGCCACACAAGCGAACCCAATGGATACAAGCACACTAAACAGCTCTCTAGCTGACATGAAAGGAATTATAACCGTATGCCAACATCAGAATAGGCCGAGTGTCTGGTCTGTGGTAATGCATAAGGCGTGGCGCATCTACAGCCTGACTTGACGATATATTGGGTCAGGTCAGATTCACAAC
>JAXIVH010000029.1:3172578-3177578 GCA_036785325.1 Urophycis tenuis | reverse complement strand
GTGGAATAAGCTTGATTTGTATTCAGTACTCCTAGATGATTTGCATTCGGTACTCATTATAAAGTTTTTTACTAATTGCAACTAAAACGTGTGTTGTTATTTCCAGCTATGTGTGGTTATTGAGTGGAAAACAGTTTACTGTTCGGTATGATTATTGCTTTCTATTACACATGTTTAAAATGCTAAATGAGATTCATCATATTGATGATAGATGACTTTTGTTTGGTTTGACTGGTGACTCAACTTGGCTCTTTCACTCCCCCTCGTCGTTGTCAGGCTTTATGGCTTATACGGGCACCCTAGCAACACTGAAACTAACTGCCACATAAAAAATGGCCCCCCAAACAGAACTCAAAATCACTGTGGAGGAAAAACATGCATGATTATTGCATAAAACGAATCAATCACAAGCATTCTTGTGTCAGACTGCGCTCGTGATGGCTTGTACTTCGGAGGAGAGACGTTGAGTCTGCTTCAGAGGGATTCCACACCAAGAACCCTGAGCAGGGTTCAACAGAGGACTCTGACACCCATGTGTGTTCAAGGAGCCCCATTAAGCCACAAGATGGAGGACAACTATGACCCCCTGCTGTAAGCTGGAAAAATGCCACGATTTTCCAGCGATAAATCCACTATCAGATGCAGAGCCAATGGCCACTCTATGTAATATGCTGCCAGGGATGGGAGGGATGTGGTCTGCCTGTCTATCCATATCTAGGAAGACTTTGAGGGTAGGCTTCTCTCTGCCCCTCCATCGGAGGATTATGATGATGAATTGCCTGTGAGTGAGGACGCGTGTACAAGGGGAGGATGAGAGTAACCTGGACTTGGCCTTCATGTATTATTCATAGTGCCCGGCAATGGGAACCAACCATGCCAGGGGAGGCGTGTCCTCAAACTCATCCTCAACATATTGACCCGGGTCAGCGGGACAAGCTTCGGAGGCAGAAACAACTGAAGGAACGAGAGGCTGAAGGAGAAGCAAAAGCACACCATCAGGGTAAACAGCCCTCAATTATTCTCAGGGCCGGCCCGAGCAGCCCTGGCATGAAAAAGGATGTCGGCGCCTCTGCGCCTGCATTAACCCATTCATCAGTTCAGACAGCTTCTGTAACAGTTGTAGTGTCATTGTGCATAGGGCATTGGGAGTCCTCCTGAACACTTTTGCACGCTCAATATGCAGCTATGGGACATCATCAATACCCCAAATGCTAAACTTAATCCATGGACCAGAGGGCCCCTGTATCTTCAAGATAGGGAGAGTGTGATGGCCTGTGGGGAAAAAGTGGTTGATCTTTATAGTTGTATTTTTCTCCCCAGACATTTGCATTTCCTGTAGTGCTGTGACTGGATTCCACTTTTTTCAGTGGACTGAAAATAGATATTGCTTGACAAAGACTATGACAACAAAGGTTTTTCCTTTTCAACTACATGGTCTGGTCTTAGAAATAGGTGGGAGCCCTATTGTCATATTACCTTCTTCGCTGCCATTCTGGACCTTAGATTAGATTAGATTAGATTCAACTTTGGTCATTCTCAGCATTTTTTAGATATGGGAACAAAATGTGTTCTCTGCATTTGACCCATCCTATGGTACATAGGAGCAGTGGGCTGCTGTGTTCATTTGACCCATCCTATGGTACATAGGAGCAGTGGGCTGCTGTGTTCATTTGACCCATCCTATGGTACATAGGAGCAGTGGGGCTGCTGTGTTCATTTGACCCATCCTATGGTACATAGGAGCAGTGGGCTGCTAGGTTCATTTGACCCATCCTATGGTACATAGGAGCAGTGGGGCTGCTGTGTTCATTTGACCCATCCTATGGTACATAGGAGCAGTGGGGCTGCTGTGTTCATTTGACCCATCCTATGGTACATAGGAGCAGTGGGCTGCTGTGTTCATTTGACCCATCCTATGGTACATAGGAGCAGTGGGGCTGCTGTATTCATTTGACCCATCCTATGGTACATAGGAGCAGTGGGCTGCTGTGTTCATTTGACCCATCAAGATTCAGAATCAAGTTCAAGATTCAAGTGTCTTTATTGTCAAGTGTGCTACATGGCAGGCATATAGCAGAGTTGAAATTGCAGTCCTCTCAGACCTGCGGTGCAAAATGAACAAATGGAAAATCAGACTAACATACAGTCAAACAGACATTGTACAGACAACACAGAAACACAGAAAGTACAAGTACAAGTACAATCCTATGGTACATAGGAGCAGTGGGGCTGCTGTGTTCATTTGACCCATCCTATGGTACATAGGAGCAGTGGGCTGCTGTGTTCATTTGACCCATCATATGGTACATAGGAGCAGTGGGCTGCTGTGTTCATTTGACCCATCCTATGGTATATAGGAGCAGTGGGCTGCTGTGTTCATTTGACCCATCTATGGTACATAGGAGCAGTGGGCTGCTGTGTTCATTTGACCCATCCTATGGTACATAGGAGCAGTGGGCTGCTGTGTTCATTTGACCCATCCTATGGTACATAGGAGCAGTGGGCTGCTGTGTTCATTTGACCCATCAAGATTCAGAATCAAGTTCAAGATTCAAGTATCTTTATTGTCAAGTGTGCTACATGGCAGGCATATAGCACAGATGAAATTGCAGTCCTCTCAGACCTGCGGTGCAAAATGAACAAATGGAAAATCAGACTAACAAACAGTCAAACAGACATTGTACAGACAACACAGAAACACAGAAAGTACAAGTACAAGTACAATCCTATGGTACATAGGAGCAGTGGGGCTGCTGTGTTCATTTGACCCATCCTATGGTACATAGAAGCAGTGGGCTCTGTGTTCAATGTGACCCATCCTATGGTACATAGGAGCAGTGGGCTGCTGTGTTCATTTGACCCATCCTATGGTACATAGGAGCAGTGGGCTGCTGTGCTCATTTGACCCATCCTATTGTACAAGGAGCAGTGGCTGCTGGTCATTGACCCATCCTATTGTCATAGGAGCAGTGGGCTGCTGTGTTCATTTGACCCATCCATGGTACATAGGAGCAGTGGGCTGCTGTGTTCATTTGACCCATCCTATGGTACATAGGAGCAGTGGGCTGCTGTGTTCATTTGACCCATCCTATGGTACATAGGAGCAGTGGGCTGCTGTGTTCATTTGACCCATCCTATGGTACATAGGAGCAGTGGGCTGCTGTGCTCATTTGACCATCCTATGGTACATAGGAGCAGTGGGCTGCTGTGTTCATTTGACCCATCCTATGGTACATAGGAGCAGTGGGCTGCTGTGTTCATTTGACCCATCTATGGTACCTAGGAGCAGTGGGGCTGCTGTGTTCATTTGACCCATCCTATGGTACATAGAGCAGTGGGGCTGCTGTGTTCATTTGACCCATCCTATGGTACATAGAGCAGTGGGCTGCTGTGTTCATTTGACCCATCCTATGGTACATAGGAGCAGGGGGCTGCTGTGTTCATTTGACCATCCTATGTTACATAGGAGCAGTGGGCTGCGGTGTTCATTTGACCCATCCTATGGTACATAGGAGCAGTGGGCTGCTGTGTTCATTTGACCCATCCTATGGTACATAGGAGCAGTGGCTGCTGTGTTCATTTGACCCATCCTATTGTACAAAGGAGCAGTGGGCTGCTGTGTTCATTTGACCCATCCTATTGTACAAAGGAGCAGAGGGCTGCTGTGTTCATTTGACCCATCCTATTGTACATAGGAGCAGTGGGCTGCTGTGTTCATTTGACCCATCCTATTGTACATAGGAGCAGTGGGCTGCTGTGTTCATTTGACCCATCCTATTGTACATAGGAGCAGTGGGCTGCTGTGTTCAGTGGCCAGGGAGCAAGTTGGGGTTCAGTGTCTTGCTCAAGGCGCCACAGTGTGTCATAACTCCTCAGAGCAGTATTCCCCCCGGGAGACATGATGTTAAAACAATGCGTAGCACCGTAGGGGTTTTCTGTTTAACTTGCAAATTGTCCGGAGATTATGCACACTCAACCTCGCTTAGAGAACTCCCATGATCAACCAAAAATGATCCCATCCCCAAATCCCAGGAAGCACACGGCTAGGGGTATGTTATTCCCACTGTCTGTTTATTTTTCCTATCACTGCGTCCAGCTCACAGTGCTGCCGTATCCGGTTGACTTCTCAACGGCAGTGTGTGGGGCATCTGGGGTACATTCACACATATTCTCACCTCTCAGGGGGTTTGTTTTATGATTCCGGAAATCTGTGTTGCACTCCGAATACTTTGTGTTTCAGGGGGCGCTTCTCTGCCCCGTTCATGCGCTGCCTCTAACGGGTTTGTTAAAACTAACCGTCAGACGAAGGTGGACGCGTGTCCCCCTCTTAAACTCGAGGTCATGAGAGAACTCGCTGATGGGACAGTGACGGATGGACTTCACTGGACTCAACTTCTGCATGGGCCTCTCCTGTTGGATTGATTTAAAAAAAAAGAAAGGGGGTCAGGAAAACCACAGTTCTGTATGGTATTCAGGAAGGCGAATAGACACACGACACAGATGGCTGGCCTTCATTTACAAGGCAGGCTATGCTGGAGTCTCATGCTGGAGGTGCTGGTTTCTCAATATTGTATTTGAACAGCGGGGATTGGCAGGTTGAGATGAATCCTGTGGCAATGGATAAAACGGCATTTGTATGTGCTCATGGGCTACTTCAATTCAGGGTTGCCCCTTGGGTTGCAGAATGATCCAGCCACCATCCATCAATTGATGGAGACAACGCTGGGGGAACTGAAAGGAAAGATCTGCCTCGTCTATCTCGATGATATCATCCTCTATTCGTCGTCATGACAATAGCATTTCTCTAATGTGTTATTTAAACCTGTGTATAAATCACTTTAACCAATCACAATAACAATGTAGTAGGTAATGGTTGAGGTAATACTTCCAGGTATGTTGTTGAAGAATTTGCCTAGTACTGAATATTTATGTTATTTGCACCTATTGTGATCGATTATGGTGGCCAATTTAGTTATTGTAGTTTTTAATTAAAACCTGGA
>JAXIVH010000029.1:3045407-3172378 GCA_036785325.1 Urophycis tenuis | reverse complement strand
AAAGGCAAATACGGAGAAATTATGTTGGTCAACTGAAATAACCTAACACGTTGTTGAGCTGTTTACCAGGGAGAAGCATCCATATACAAACGTTTCAAAACTCTCTCTCTCTCTCTCTCTCTCTCTCTTCTCTCTCTCTCTCTCTCTCTCTTCTCTGTCTCTCTGTCTCTCTTCTCTCTCTCTCCCTCTCTCTCTCTCTCTCTCTCTCTCTCTCTCTCCTCTCTCTCTCTCTCTCTCTCTCTCTCCCTCTCTCTGTGTCTCATTCTCTCTACCTCTCCGTCTCTCTCTCTCTCTCCGTCTCTCTCTCTCTCTCTCACTCTCTTTCTCTCTCTCTCTCACTCAGCGGCGAGCCTGGACCAGGCCAGAGGGGCGACGGCCCTCACTCTGAACCCGACCCCTGACCTCTAAGGCAGTGGTAGGCCCAGGACGACCCACGGCGTGCAATTATCAGAATCAGAATCAGAAACCTACTTGGCAGAAAGTTTATTGCCAAGTAGGTTTGCACCTACAAGGAATTTGACAAGGAATTACTGCTGGCGGCCCGGGCAGAACACACGGAACAGCGGCACGCCGCTTGGAATCCCACAACGAGCCGTTCCCTCGTTCACGCAGAAGCGCGCCATTGTGCTTAACGGTGGAACTCGGCTCCGGTTCCGCGGGCCGCATGCGTCCGCGTGACCGCGCGAGGGGAATCGCTGCCGGTCGGGTCGGATTCTGCGCTGGGCCGCGGGCCGCCCAGCACCAATGCGTGGCACGCCAACCGGAAAGCAGCAACCGGAGAAGCTCATAGCATGCTTCGCTTAGCTTACCTTACCTTAGTTTAGCTTTGCTTAGCTTAGCTTATTTTAGCTTAGTTTAGCACTCTAGCAACAAACACTTTTGAAAGAGCGAGGCGGTTTATTATGTGGACGTGGGCCTCCAGAACACAATTTTGGTGTCACACTTAGTGTACTTTTCATATGATCTTGTAGCTTTTAGTTGTTCTTTTATGTTGTTGTAAGTTGGCTCAACAGAGTTATTGCTATGGCGATTAAGCCTCCCCCAATTACCCCAACCCCTCATTAAGCCAGAGTCTATTATGGGTTTATGGATTTTTCACTATTAAACTACACATACCAGGTGTCATCACTGGCCATTAAATTGCCTGTTCTCCAGTAAGGTAATTACAGTACAATTGTCTTTTGTTTTAATGAGACTCTCAAACCGAAATATATGTTTGAAGAAATAGAACCGTTTATTTATGTGTGTATTCATGTGTGTGCAGACGCTTGTTATTCTGTGTGTTTTGCACATTTTAAGAATGTTTGTGGGTGTGTACATGTATAGGTCGTTAGGCCTATGTATTTGTGTGGGTGTGCGTCTGTGTGTGCATTGGATATGTCTCCTGCTTCCTCACACTGATCAGCCTCGTATCAAACACACACGGGTCCACGTGCACGCACTGTGCGCACACTGTGTGCATGCTCCAATCCTCCAGCAACCGCGGTTGACGTAGCGTTAACCTCGACTCCACCATCACCACCCAAGGGTGTAGTTTTCAGGAGGGACTCGGGTTAAATGTCCGCACCAATGTCAAGAAGGCAGTGCCTCTACCAAAAAATGACAACCAAGCTTAAACTGTATTTATAGAGACATAGTGTTAAAATGAACTATTACCAAGCAATACGACAGGCCTGCCAAATTGGCAATTGATTCTCTATAATCATTTGTTCAATCATCTCTTGTCTCGAGTCCATTGTTTTCATCATTACTTAGTACACAAAAGAACATGAGTCATTATTTGCAATTAGCACTTGTGTCTCCTGATCAGTTCAGACTGGCCGCCCTGGCCACACACCACGCAACAGCAAAAAAAAAAAATTGCATATAGATTCTGCAGCTGCTTTCTCCGCTCGCCTGTGTCTGGCCACCGGGCGTTAGCGCGCGCGGGGGGGGGACGTGGGGCGTCCCGGTGGCACCTTGAACAATTAGCACGTCTGTCAGTTTAGCATAGCGCTGGCAGTCAATAGCAGGCCTTTGTCGAGGTGCAGCAGGTTCGGCCGTGAATCAGAGGGAGACGTGCAGTCGCGTTGAGACCGAGCTCATGTTACCTTAATGTCAAAATACAGCTGTGTTGACGCCCTTCGGCAGTCAAGATGTAGCAGTAACCAAGGCTTTGCAATTCATTTGTCCAATTCAATTCAGTATAATCTACATGATATGTAAATAATTCAAGATGTTGATCGTCACTCTGTTTGAAATTATTTGGCCGGGGGGCTTTGTCACAGAAGGTATGTATAAAATATAATAAAAGATATATAACAGATGTGTGTATAACAAAAATAGGTTATAAACACAGTCATGGGTGTAGGAAAATGTGGAGGCGCGTTCATGGGCGTAGGTTTGGTTTGAAATGTGCTGGGGACAGAGACGCATTCGGAAGTGCATTTTCAGAAGTGCTGGGTACAATGACGCGCATTCATTTTTTTCCCCCTTTCGCGCAGGTCATGTTAATTAATAAAAATGTATACAAAAATGTGATGATGACACACACACACGCACACGCACGCACACACACACACACACACACACACACACACACACACAGACGCAATGTCTTGACTATGCTCACGCACAGAGCTCTAATACTTTTCATTGGATAATGTGATTCAGATAGATGCAGTTCATGGCCGTGTCTACCTGCTGAATGTAAGTGAAACAATCGGGAAATAACGTTTCATTTCTCTGATTAACGGCTTTATCGAGACCGGCGCTCGCTCTCTGTTATTGTTACTCTATGTCTCTGTACCAAAGTGCTAGCTCTCTCTCCGTCTCTCTCTCGTCATCGGACACAAATCAAATTAAATGTTGTTTCTATTTTGTGTAAATTAGGTTAATGCTTTTGTGTTTTTTTGTATTATCAGTTCAACTTGTTGTACTTGCCTGAGGAAATCGTGGATATTGTAACGTGTTGGGGGAGTGTTTCCCAGAATGCATTGCGACATTCTGGCATTCTGTGTCATTACATGTTATTGCTATTAGATAGGGTTTGGAGGCGAATGTTCAGGACATGTTGGGTTGCATTTCACTGTTTCATTACGTTCACTTTGTTGACTGTTGTTTTTGGGATGAGTCAGGGAGCACCATTACTCAACGCACTATGGCATCTTGTCATACCACTACCACTCCGCTAACGACCGCGTGAAAAGTCCGGTTGAGACCCTGTCATACTAAAGCGACTTGTAAGAGTAGAGTTCATCTCTCTTTGTTGAGCTTGACGTAACTCTGACTGCATTTACTGACGTAGTGGTGAAAGACACTGGTGCGAGTCCCACACGGGGGATTCTTTCATAAAAAGTGGTGGGTACAAAATGACTCATGACGAAAACTGATAGGTACCCGTCCCCACCGTATTCTACGCGCCTGGGCGCGTTGCCCCGTAGTCCCTTTGCTTTAAAAAAACATCAACACGTTGGGCCTCGTGAGCGTTTGTTTGCACGCGGAGTGGGGAAGTGAGGGCCGTCAGAAGTGCTCGCTCGAGGGAAATATGTGGAGACGCGTGCTGATGCCGGGGCTGGACTGACGCGCGCAGAGCCCTCCGCCTGTCAAACCACGGACTGGGACTCCTGTTAA
This sequence comes from Urophycis tenuis, assembly GCA_036785325.1. Lineage (NCBI taxonomy): Eukaryota > Metazoa > Chordata > Actinopteri > Gadiformes > Phycidae > Urophycis > Urophycis tenuis. The sequence continues at coordinate 3,168,766 of JAXIVH010000029.1, read as the reverse complement.
TGCCAGGTGTGGATAAACCTCGCATCTAGCGATGCGCTGGCACTTCCACACCGTCCTCCCGTTCGCTGCACAGCTGTCATATTAGGGTTCAACACAGTGTGGTATTGCTATCAGAAATAACACCATGCATGCTTTTTTTTTTGTCGATCTATATGCATGCTTTGAATCCAGATCAGGCCGAGTGTGTTGACACTCTTTCTCTTGCGTGTTTAAAGTTTCAGTGTGTAGTGTGAGGCTGCAGAATGCAGCTGAATGCGACTGTGATACTCAAAGGATAAAAAAAAAAACGTGGATGGACAAGGCCAATGGTGTTGGACCCCAAGAAAGTATCCAAATCGGACGCTTACCCAATGGCCCCAATGTTGATTGACTACCTGGGACAAGCCTTACGGCCTGCCAAAGGCACCTCATGAAGAGAGCTATGCTACATCAGGAATATTAAATGGTCTCTGAACACTCCACTATTACTATTACTCCTGGTCACCCTCTCCTGGTCACCCTATCACTCCTGGTCAGCCACCCTCCTAAGACCATGTCCCCTTACAATGGATGGCAAAAAAATAGCAAAGGCACCAGTAAAGTAACACAATGTTTGTCGGGCTTTTATGCAGCTGCCCTCTCGTGCAGAGAAGCCCTATGGGCCTGGTCTCACCGTGAGAGGCAGAGTCATCGAGGATCGCTACATTCCCTCCTGCTGGGAGCTGAACTACAATTCCAGATGGTGCACATGAACTAACTACTATCGCCAGGAGCATCCGGACTGGAAGGAGGACTGATTGGGATCTAGGTGGCCTGGATAAACTAAACGAGGCCATGCTTGGGGAAGGAGAGGGGGCACAAGAAGATAGATAGATAGATTGAGAGAGAGAAAGAGAGAGAGAGAGAGAGAGAGAGAGAGAGGGAGACAGAGAGAGAGAGAGAGAGAGAGAGAGAGAGAGAGAGAGAGAGAGAGAGAGAGAAAGATAGATAGATAGATAGATAGATAGATAGATAGATAGATAGATAGATAGATAGATAGATAGATAGTTAGATAGATAGGTGTGTGTGTGTGTGTGTGTGTGTGTGTGTGTGTGTGTGTGTGTGTGTGTGTGTGTGCGTGTGTGCGTGTGTGCATGTGGATGTGTGTGTGTTTTGGGGGGGGGGGGGGTCCAGTTTCGAAACCTTGCTCTCTTCTGCTCTCCCTCTTGACAACTTTCAAATCTTACCTCCATGCATTTACCTACATGCGGAAATGCATTGATGACGTCACAGTCACCAAGAGCATCCGCATTCGGGCCAACCAGAAGCCTTGGCTGATAGGGGAAGTCTACAGACTCCTGAGGGCTCGGAACACCGCCTTCAGAGCTGGAGATGAGGTGGACCTGAAGGCAGCCAGGGCCAACCTGGCATGCGGCATCAGAAAGGCCAAGAGACAGTACTCCAGGAGGATCGCCGACCGCTTCAGCAACAGCAGAGACTCCAAGAACCTGTGGCGAGAGATCCAATCCTTAACGGACTACAAGCCCTCTCCGCAGACCTGCGACAGCTTCCCCTCTGCTGAACGAGCTGAACGACTTCTTCGCCCGCTTTGAGGCAGACAACAGCACCCCGGCACAGAAGACCCCACCCTCTCCCGGCGACCAGGTGTTGACGCTATCCCCAGATAGCGTGAGGCGATCCCTCAAAGGGACACACCCACGGAAAGCCTCTGGTCCCGACAACATTCCCGGTCGTGTACTGAGGGACTGTGCTGAGGAGCTCACAGATGTCTTCACGGACATCTTCAACACCTCGCTGAGCCAGGCTGTTGTCCCCACATGCCTCAAAGCCACCACCATCATCCCGGTGCCGAAAAAGTCGTCTCCCTCCTGCCACAATGACTACCGCCCAGTCGCACTCACTCCCATCCTCATGAAGTGCTTCGAGCGGCTAGTCATGCACCACATCAAGTCTGCCCTTCCCCCCACCCTGGACCCTTTCCAGTTCGCATATCGGTCCAACTGTTCGACCGATGATGCCATCTCCTCTGCCCTCCACTCTGCCCTCACCCACCTGGATACAAAAGACTCATATGTCAGAATGCTGTTCATCGACTTCAGCTCAGCATTCAATACAATCATCCCCCAGCAGCTCATTCACAAACTGGACCAGCTAGGACTCAACACCTCCCTGTGCAACTGGCTGTTGGACTTCCTGACGGGAAGACCACAGACTGTTCGGGTCGGCAGCAGCACCTCCAGCACCATCACACTGAACACGGGGGCCCCCCAAGGATGTGTGCTGAGCCCCCTCCTATTCACCCTGCTGACCCACGACTGCACACCAACATCCAGCTCCAACATCTTCATCAAGTTTGCGGATGACACGACTGTGGTGGGTCTCATCAACAACGGCGATGAGACGATCTACAGGAGTGAGGTGAACAGGCTGGCTACGTGGTGCAAGGACAACAATCTCCGTCTGAATGTGGAGAAGACGAAGGAGATTGTTGTGGACTTCAGGAGAATGCACACACAGCATGCTCCACCGATCATCAACGATGCTACAGTGGAGAGGGTGAGCAGCACCAAGTTCCTGGGTGTGCACATCTCCGAAGACCTGTCATGGAACCATAACACCGCATCACTGGCCAAAAAAGCCCACCAACGCCTGTACTTCCTCCGCAAACTAAGAAGAGCTGGGGCCTCATCCACCATCATGCACACCTTCTACAGAGGCACCATCGAGAGCCTCCTGACCAGCTGCATCACTGTGTGGTACGGTGCCTGCACCGTGTCCTGCCGCAAGACACTGCAGCGCATAGTGAGAGCAGCTGAGAGGATCATCGGTGTCTCTCTCCCCCCCATTTTGGACATTTACAACACCCGCCTCACCGGCAAAGCCATCAGGATTGCTGGTGACCCCACCCACCCATCCCACAGTATCTTCAGTCTTCTGCCTTCGGGGAGGAGACTGCGGAGTCTGCGGGCCAGAACCAGCAGGCTCAAGGACAGCTTCTTTCACCAGGCTGTCCGGAGGCTCAACTCCCTCCCTGTTCTGCCCCTGCCCCCCCTCCCCCCCTCCTCTGCCCCCCTGCCACAGACTCTTAACCCTGCACCCACCTCGGACCATTGCCCTCCCGCCACCACTCACAAACTCTCATCCTGACTGACACTTTAGAATTGTCCTTTGACTGTTTTAAATATATTTTGCACTATTTTTTGCACTATTCAATTTTCCATTTTCAACGCACTACCTCACTTTTTCATACTTTTCTGTGTTTCTGTGTTTTTGTCTGTACGGTGTCCGTTTGTCTGTTTGTTTGTCCATTGTTTATTTTGCACCGCAGGTCTGAGAGGACTGCAATTTCATCTGTGCTGTATGCCTGCCATGTAGCACATTTGACAATAAAGATACTTGAATCTTGAATCTTGAATTCAAATAATTCACATCACTGCAGTTACTGAGTTAATTATAATAACATGAAATGATGACAATGCAAAACATGATGTCAACACACTATGGGATTCTTCTACCTTTCCTGGATAAATCATTCAGCATCAGCTGATGAGATTAGGCTTTGAATCTGTTATTTAAACGTTTAAAGCTGGTATTTCTGCATCGTAAGCTCCACTCCATGAACTCCAGTGCACTTCAGTCATCATTTTATCATCACAGACTTGTCTTGTAGATGTACACTGAGAGTCACAATGTCCAAGGTTATAGGCCTGAAACGTGTTGTCCCCGTTTCATTGTGCGTGACAACAATGTGGAAAGTGAAGGCCCAGTAACCACAAACACAATAGCGTGCTCCCGAGGTAAATAAACAGATCTGGTTTGCGGAACAATAGCATTGTTTCCTGTTGTGGGTGATGTCAGCCTCCCTGTGTCAGTGTCTCCTACAAAACACGATCTATACCGTTTTGTGTCGCACAATGACAAGTATGCTCGAACAATTATCCCGAGCGCCAAGTGACCTCATCGATTTGACACCCTGCACTTGCGTGACACATGAGGGGGCTGAAGGGTGAGATGTACGACTGTGACACCTGGGCTTGAGTGACTCCACCGGTGGTTGCCTAGAGGGTGGATAGGTTGACCCGCGGTTAGGCGAAACCCGAGCTCGGAGGGAGTGTTTGCGCTCCTCCTGGACAGGGTGACGACGAAGGAGGAACGTGGCGATGGCGTGGCCTGTCATGTTTCTCCCATCGGAGGACATTGCTTTTGTGGCAAGCGGAAGAGGTCTGCCCATGTACAGGGGATGCTAGATGATTCCTCAAAAGGGGTTTGAGAGGAGAAATTGACATTCCGACAGGAAGATTATAATTACACTGAATTCTGTGTGGGCCTTGCAGATTGCAGTGAAAGTCAGTCAAAGGCCTTCGCAGATGTCCTCTGGTATGTCAATGACAGAGGACATTTGATGAGCATGGTGAGCAATGTAAGAAATGACACCTGAGTGAATCCTGTCTGACAAAAAAAGGTGACAAGGTGACAAGCAGTGACAAGCGTTGACAGAGATTGCTTTTTGACAAAAAGTGAAATGTTTTTCACTTTTTTTGGGTGCCATTAGTCAAACGCAATTCAGCAAAAAGTTGGACTAGACTGGGTTTGTGCATAGTACAATTGTGATTTCACCCAGAAAAAATACCCAATTGATCTTTCCTGATTTACATGGCAGGCTGCTCCTAGCTCCTAGCATCGCATGGGTTATATGCAGATAATTAAGTTCCCCATGGCGATTAATAAAAGAAGAACAACTTGATAATACATAATTGATGAGGCCAACCCTTAACAATCAGCTGGACAGATCAAGACAAGTAACTTATATACACTATATACACTACAATATACTTATACTATATATATATATATATATATATATATATATATATATATATATATATATATATACAACGTTGTATATATAAGTTACTTGTCTTACTTGGGTTGATTCAAGACAAGTCTCTTCTGCTTGTATTCTAACAGTGATACACTGTGAACACAATCTCTGGAAACCATCAGCGCTGGGTGCCAATGCATTTACCAAGTGGACCAAACTGAATGCACGTTCTCTGCTTTGCTAACACACTTCTGGCAGAACAGTAAATATAGGTCTCTGCACTGCTACGCTATTTTGCGAAATGCCCATTGACACAAACAAAAACACGTCTAGATAATGAATTGTCTCACACATTAGAGGCAGGCACGTAGGCCACAGGTAAACATTCAGTTTGGACAACAATGGCGGGCAAAATTGATCCGAGACTGCAGGGGAATTGGAAGAGGATTAGGGGGTAAGAAAGTAATGCGGGTAGGAGGAGAAGGAGGGGAGTGGGACATTGGGGAGGGTTTCATCAATAACTGATCAAATCAGAGCGATGTTGCTGTCAACACTGGGATAAACACGAGGGGGGCTGGGGAACCTGGTTCAACCAAAGCCGCTGTACTGTAACAGGTATTGTCCAGATACTTCCAACTGAGACCTGGTAACTCAGTGTTGTAGTCTTATTGATAGATAGGCAGATAGATAGATACTGTAGATAGATAGATAGATAGATAGATAGATAGATAGATAGATAGATAGATAGATAGATAGATAGATAGATAGATAGATACTGTAGATAGATAGATAGATAGATAGATAGATAGATACATAGATAGATAGATAGATAGATAGATAGATAGATAGATAGATAGATAGATAGATAGATAGATAGATAGATTGATTCAAGGAGATTCAAGGTACAGTACTTTCATAATGACAAGGGTCTAGCACTTAAATATACTAAGACATTTTTAATGGTATTTGTATTGATAGTATGTTATGTGAGAAGACACATCCATACTTACATATGTCTTATTTAACTTATTTATTTTCTGTAGCTTTTAAATCATGACTTCTTTGCTTTTAAACACATTTTATTATTTTTTTTCAGTGTGTTTCAAGTGTGTTTGTTTATTTTAAATAATTTGATGACATTTCTCCACTCAAAGAACAGTAGTGTGTCTATGTATGCCATATGAAATGTTCTATATAAATAAACTTGACTTGACTTGACTTGTCTATACTATATACATTTAGATACCTGTTTTTGTGTTTAGGGATGTCCGATAATATCGGCCAACCGATAATATCGGCCGATATTAGCCTATTTTGTAATATCGGTTCATATCGTTATCGGTTTTACCACCGATAATGTGCTTGTGCATAAATATGGCACTTTTCCATAAGTTGAAATAGTGTCCTTATTTTTTATAGACAGTGTTAATTTGTGAAATGCAATCTAGTGAGGCATCACAATAAAAGTAGATGATGTGTTAATTCCACAACAGGAGATATGGGACATAAAATTAGTCTGGGCGAAAATAAAAATGCCTGTATATATCGGTATACCATATCGGTTGTTATCGGTATCGGAAATTAAGAATTTGGACAATATCGGCTATCGGATATTGGCAAAAAGTCAATATCGGACATCCCTATTTGTGTTCATGACAAAACAGAAAATGCAAAAGCCACATGTTTAATAAATTTGCAGCCATTGTTTGCTTTTGCAAGAGATGCAGTGTGTTTTAAGGTTTTGTGGTTAGTGTGTTGAGTTTTGCAAGCATAACCTATAGTTTCAAAGATAGTGCATAAGCAATCTGAAAAAACTGTAATAGCATAGGTTGTTAAAGGATAAAGTATATTTAACCCTTGACCATACATTCCCATCATTTTGGAGCTAAATGACCGACAAGAATCTTTGACATTGGTATTGGATTGAGCTAAAAATGTCCAGCCTTATTTATGGGACTTTTATATTCCTTGAATCATTTTGCTCGTTTACGTGCTTTCCCTCTGCTGTGCACTTGATTTTCTATCTGTCTAGGATTAAAATTCAATAAATTACATGGCTAACATCATCATAAAATGTGTTCCCTTCACCTTGGCGGCTCACGTTTGAATGAAAATTGAAATGCATTCTGGGACGCGTCTTTGACCCCTGCCTCCTGGCTCCATCTGCATTTAGAGATTCAAGATTCAAGTAAACTTTATTGTCAGTTTCCGTGAATGTACAGGCCATACACAAGAACCGAAATGCCGTTTCCCTCAATCCCTGGTGCAAGACAGCATGCAATATAAATATAAATATATAAAAAATATAGGTATCAAAAATCTAAAGAATAAAAATAAAAATAAAAATAAAAATAGAAATGCTACAGTGGTCGCGAGTATGTGCAATGAAGCAGTAAATGGTAAACAGTAAACAGTAAACAGTAAGATGTGCAAATTGTAAACATTAAACAGAAAACAGTAAACAGTAAGAGGTGCAGTATGGGGGTAATGACAGTAATAGTAATAGTAATAATAATAAATAAACAGTATGGACGTAATGAACATTGTGAACAGTATGGACAGTATAAACAGTTGTGACAATGTATAAACAGTACTATGAACAGTTATTTAACAGATTTATATACGGAACAGATTTACATATGGACAGATTTATGGACAGTACTAGAGTGCAAAGTGTAAAGTGGCTGTGCATGGTGGTGGGGGGTGGAGGGGCTGTGCGTGGTGGAGGGGGGTGGTGGGGCTGTGCATGGTGGTGGGGGGTGGAGGGGCTGTGCGTGGTGGAGGGGGGTGGTGGGGCTGTGCATGGTGGTGGCGGGTGGTGGGGCTGTGCATGGTGGTAGGTGGTAGGGGTGGTGGGGCTGTGCATGGTGGTGGCAGGTGGTGGGGCTGTGCATGATGGTAGGTGGTAGGGGAGGTGGGGCTGTGCATGGTGGTGAGCAGGTGTGTGGTGGTGGATGGGTGGGGGGTTAAAGTCCAGGGGGAGACTTAAAAGTCCAGGGGGTTAAAATCCAGGGGTGTGTGTGTGAGAGGGGGGGGGGGGGGGGGGGGGGGGGGGGGCTGGTGTCAGTGTCCAATGTTTGTGGGGGCAGAGGGCAGAGAAAGAAGGGGGGTCAGTGCTGAGTGGGAGTTCAGCATCCTGACCGCCTGGTGGATGAAGCTGTCCTTCAGTCTGCTGGTCCTTGCCTTGAGACTCCTCATCCTCCTCCCAGAGGGCAGGAGGATGAAGAGGCAGTGGGAGGGGTGGGTGGAGTCACCCGCAATGCTGAGTGCTTTGCGGGCCAGGCGTGTATTGTAGATGTCCTGGAGGGAGGGGAGGGGAGCACCGATGATCTTCTCAGCTGCTCTCACTATGTGCTGCGTCGGCACGCCACCGCTAAATATAAAATGAATAAATACAAAAGATTTTTGTAGGTTCAATATCACGGGCAAATGGCGAATTTAAGTTGCACCCAGGGAAAGCACTGCATCCTAAGTCATCTTGAAATCAATTATTACTCATCCATCACAAATCGATCATTACTGCTATTTGTATAATTTCTACAAGTCACCATTTAAGTTGAGTGAGTGACTGAAATCCTTGTCATTCTATTCAAAGGCTGCAACAGGCGACTCATCGAAGCCAGACGTGATGCGGATAACAGCATTGGTATAGTAGTTAGGTAGTAGTTAGTAGTATGTTATAAAAAAAAACTACTTTTAGATCCTTTATTAACTGTCTCTGATTTTACTGTTTACCCCATGTCGTGAGTGAATTACTGCCCGTGTTGGATTAAGGTTACATTCATTAGACCAGATCATCAGACAGACTACAAGATGTAGGCTATGTCTCCATTTAAGCTGCTAACAGCAACCCAGTAGCTTACAAGACAAGTCGTGGGTATCAATTCAATTCAATTCAATTAAATGAAAATGAAAATGAACACACATTCTAAACTTTGTTTCTCCCCAGTTCAAGGGCCATTTGTACAATGATCTGATCTCAGCAGATGCCTTGAATCTGTTGATTATTATGTCATTTGGAAGAATTAGAATTAGACTCATTAGACTCAAATCTCACCAGTAGTCACCATTTACATGGTTATTTTTTAATCTTTTCTTTCGGGGGGTATGCCCTCGGACCCCCACGGCGTTGCTAGGTTACCAACTGCTACGAGAAAATATTGGGGTAGACACTGATTCGCTGATCATTCTGGAGCTCACTGTGCCATGGGAAGAACGCATGGACGAGGCCAACGAGAGGAAGCGTGCCAAGTACCAGGAGCTGGTGGAAGAGTGTAGGAGGCAAGGCTGGAAAACCATCTGCGAGCCTCTGGAGGTGGGCTGCCGGGGATTCGCAGGGCATTCACTCTGCAGAGTCTTCACGCGGGCGTGTATTGTAGATGTCCTGGAGGGAGGGGAGGGGAGCACCGATGATCTTCTCAGCTGCTCTCACTATGTGCTGCAGGGTCTTCCTACAGGATGCGGTGCAGCCGCCGTACCACACAGTGATGCAGCTGGTCAGATTGCTCTCGGTGGTTCCCCGGTAGAAGGAGCACATGATGGGGGCAGGTGCTCTCGCTCTCCGAAGTTTGCGGAGAAAGTAGAGGCGCTGCTGAGCTTTGCCGGCCAGTGTTGTGGTGTTGCAATTCCAGGAGAGGTCCTCAGTGAGATGCACCCCAAGGAACTTGGTGCTGCTCACTCTCTCCACAGCAGCACCGTCGATGGTCAGTCGGGGGTGCTGGGCGGAGGCTCTACGGAAGTCGACAACAATCTCCTTCGTCTTCTGCACGTTGAGAGAGAGATTGTTGTCCCTGCACCACACGGCCAGCTGGCTCACCTCTTCCCTGTAGTTTGACTCATCGTTGTGGTTGATGAGCCCCACCACAGTCGTGTCGTCCGCAAACTTGACGAAGAGGTTGTTGTTGAAGGATGGAGTGCAGTCGTGGGTCAGCAGGGTGAAGAGAAGGGGGCTCAGCACGCATCCTTGGGGGGCCCCTGTGTTCAGCATGATTGTGCTGGAGCGTTCCTGCCGACCCGGACTGCCTGCGGTCTTCCGGTCAGGAAGTCCAACAACCAGTTACACAGTGAGGTCTGTAGTCCTAGACTGTCCAGCTTCCTGATCAGCTGCTGAGGGATGATCGTGTTGAAGGCTGAACTAAAGTCAAGGAACAGCATCCTCACATACGGGTCCTTGGTCTCCAGGTGGGTGAGGGCTGAGTGGAGGACGGTGGAGATTGCATCATCGGTCGACCTGTTGGCCCGATATGCAAACTGGAATGGGTCCAGTGAAGGGGGGAGGATGGATTTGATGTGTTGCATGACCAGCCGCTCGAAGCACTTCATGATGATGGGGGTCAGTGCAACGGGGCGGTAGTCGTTGAAGCAGGATGGAGAGGCCTTCTTCGGTACCGGGATGATGGTGGTGCTCTTGAAGCAAGTGGGGACAACAGCTTGGCTCAAGGAGGTGTTGAACATGTCTGTGAGGACATCTGTGAGCTCCTCTGCACATTCCTTCAGCACACGACCAGGAATGTTGTCAGGCCCTGCAGCCTTGCGAACGTTGATCCTGGAGAGGGATCTCCTCACACTGGCTGGCGAGAGGCACAACACCTGGTCATCTGCAGGGGGTGGTGACTTCTGTGCAGGGGTGCTGTTGTCTGCTTCAAACCGTCCGAAGAAGTTGTTTAGATCGTTCAGCAGAGTGGTGTCACTGTCACAGGTCTGTGGTCGGGGTTTATAGTCCGTGATGGTCTGTATCCCCTGCCACAGGCTCCTAGTGTCTCTGCTGTCACTGAAGTGTTCGGATATCCTGGCACTGTACTGCCTCTTAGCTAGCTTGTTGCCCCGGATCAGGTTGGCTCTCGCTGATCTCAGGCCAGCCTCATCACCTGCTCTAAAAGCAGCATCCCGGGCTCTCAGTAAACCACGGACTTCCCCCGTCAGCCATGGTTTCTGGTTGGCCCGTACTGTGATGGTCTTGGTGTCTGTGACATCATCAATGCATTTGCTGATGTAGGCAGTAACAGTGTCCGAATACTCCTGGATATTGGTGTATTGGTTGTAGGTGGCTGCCTGCTTAAACATGGCCCAGTCAGTGGTGTTAAAGCAGTCCTGTAGTGCTGAGGAAGCACCCTCTGGCCACACCCGTACCTGCTTCTGGACTGGTCTGGTGACTTTGACCTTAGGCCTGTATTTACTCACTTTATCCATCGGGTCGTCCGGGCCAGAACACATCTCACAGACGTGTCAGCCTCGGACAAACAGAGGTGACGCCCATTCAACGTCTCCTCGTCTCTGAGTCGTTCTTAAACAGCATTTTATCATAGTAAACATAGTAAAGCTTATCAAGCTTTGCTGGATGACTAATAGCATCCACCTTGAATAAATAAACACTTTTGATTGTTTGGATTGTGGTGACCACGGATGGCGGACTGGCTTAGTTTGTTTAGATTATATATAATAAAATAATTTATTTAATTTAAATTATTAAAATTATATATATATATATGCTAGACAAAAAAAAAATGGGGCCACCCCAACCTCACACTTTGCTCTTCATAAGCAAATCTAATTTCATACCTGGGAGAGCAAAGGTTTTGACTTGCAAAGTGTGACATTTTTCCTTGAATGGATATGGCTGGCATTCCAGCCGTGTTTCCCCTATATGCATCCTGCGTCGGCACGCCACCGCTAAATATAAAATGAATAAATACAAAAGATTTTTGTAGGTTCAATATCACGGGCAAATGGCGAATTTAAGTTGCACCCAGGGAAAGCACTGCATCCTAAGTCATCTTGAAATCAATTATTACTCATCCATCACAAATCGATCATTACTGCTATTTGTATAATTTCTACAAGTCACCATTTAAGTTGAGTGAGTGACTGAAATCCTTGTCATCCTATTCAAAGGCTGCAACAGGCGACTCATCGAAGCCAGACGTGATGCGGATAACAGCATTGGTATAGTAGTTAGGTAGTAGTTAGTAGTATGTTATAAAAAAAAACTACTTTTAGATCCTTTATTAACTGTCTCTGATTGTACTGTTTACCCCATGTCGTGAGTGAATTACTGCCCGTGTTGGATTAAGGTTACATTCATTAGACCAGATCATCAGACAGACTACAAGATGTAGGCTATGTCTCCATTTATGCTGCTAACAGCAACCCAGTAGCTTACAAGACAAGTCATGGGTATCAATTCAATTCAATTCAATTAAATGAAAATGAAAATGAACACACGTTCTAGACTTTGTTTCTCCCCAGTTCAAGGGCCATTTGTACAATGATCTGATCTCAGCAGATGCCTTGAATCTGTTGATTATTATGTCATTTGGAAGAATTAGAATTAGACTCATTAGACTCAAATCTCACCAGTAGTCACCATTTACATGGTTATTTTTTAATCTTTTCTTTCGGGGGGTATGCCCTCGGACCCCCACGGCGTTGCTAGGTTACCAACTGCTATGAGAAAATATTGGGGTAGACACTGATTCGCTGATCATTCTGGAGCTCACTGTGCCATGGGAAGAACGCATGGACGAGGCCAACGAGAGGAAGCGTGCCAAGTACCAGGAGCTGGTGGAAGAGTGTAGGAGGCAAGGCTGGAAAACCATCTGCGAGCCTCTGGAGGTGGGCTGCCGGGGATTCGCAGGGCATTCACTCAGAGTCTTCACGCAGCTAGGACTCGTCGGTGAAGCAAAGCAGAAGGCCATCAGATCTGCAACTGAAGCCACAGAGAGCCACAAGATGGCTCTGGATTAAGAGGGCAGATTCGTGGACAAACACTGCTGGGACACAGGCCGGGGTTTGATCACCCCCGGTCGGGTCGCCTGGGCTGAGGGGGTCTGATGTTGAAAGACCCGAAACCCCCAATGATCCTAGGAAACAACATCACTGATGATGTGTCCCAGTGCATCCGCAAGATGTATCTTTCACCCATTCGAGTCACCCCCACAATGTCACATTGATTAATGCCATAAACGTTATGCTAACGACATTTTAAAAAAAAGATAGCAATGTCTTTCTAAAAATCAAGGCGTGTTTGCGTTGATTTTTCCCCATGGACGCGACGCAGATGTGTGTGCGTGCCAAACACATTTAGCTCAGCAGTGACCTACTACCACTGAGGTCCTTAATTAGCACTGAAGCTACATGTTGTGTTGTCATGGTAATTCTGTAATGTATTTGACCACATCTGAAGGGTCTTATTATTATTTGGCGAGGAGATCCTAATTAAGTCTTAATTACGCAACATGTTTTCAATCTAGGAAATGGTTTTGATTTGGAAATGTTTCTGCAGTTGGCCTGATGACCTGGCAAATTGTAAGCATTGCTTTATTGTGAATTAAATAAAATCAAACTGATTTTCTTTTTTTTCAGTGTATTGTTTTTTTTTGCTAGAAATTGTGGTGAACTGTAATAATATGGATACAAAATAAATACATTGTTGTGCCTTTGTATAAGCAGCCAATATTGTAAGATAGCTTGATCAAGAGATGCAAGCTGCAAGGACTGATACATCAATTAACAACATAAACGACATTTTATTTGATATATCATGTGGAGTTTATTTATTAAGGTGCTTTCAAATTATTTGAATAAATCAATTCATGATATTAATGAACAAACATGTTTTTACTTCAATAGAAGTAAATTATTTTTGTAAAGCGAAATTAAAAAAATAAGCAGTTTTCTCACAGAATGAGGTGATGTAAATGTCATGCTAATGGTGCTCAAAGGTCAGATCAGAATCAGTAGGCCATTTCGCTGCAGGCCATCCCATATCCTGCTCCTCGCAGTCAACCCTCTATGGAGAATGGCTGTTTTCAGCTGAAAACGGACGCCTTTTGACAGCGGTGTCAAAACACAGGTGTGTCACGTATCCCTAATCACAGGCCTGCGCTGTTTCAACAGCACAGAGGTCAACCGACACACGGCCGACCACCGGGCTGCAGCGGCGTGTCCAGACATTTTTGATAGGGGTGGCACCATTGGGGCACTGACTTATGCAGGGGTGGCATGAAGTGTGAGCAGGACCGCCTGCACACAGACATATACACTCACGTATGCATGCACACATGCACACAAGAAAATACACACCCACACCTAGACTTTGGGCAAAATATTTACTTGACAAAACTGTGCAAAACTTAAAAGGTGCAACAATGTAAATGGTTGGAGGTACAGACTATGTACAATATTTTATAAACAAATATGGCTGACCTCACCAGAGCTCATGTGTGCCTAAAAAAAGCTTACATCACTTGTTACAAATCTTGTTTCAACACTGATTTGTTACAGTAATAATGCCACAAAATAACCTGTGACTCCAAAAGCCAACATAAGAAAACAATGCACATTAAAAAAAAACACAGTCACACTCCGCCTGTAAAGTGCAAACATATTTAAAATACATATGCCTCTTTGAACAAATTATTTACACCAAACAAATTATAAACGTTACATGTGCTACAGTGTTGGTTACTCTAGTATTACCATTCAAGAGACCCAATCTGTTTTGACAGTTCCTTACTTCCTTCCTCCCTCCCTCCCTCCCTTCTTCCTTCCCTGACCTGAGGGAAACAGGAGGGTCAAAATAGTGCAATTCGCCTGTTCTTGTGTTTGCTTGCAAACACATTGAAAAAATCTTCCATATTGAGTGCCTGTGGATGGCCTGCAAGAACCTCTGAATTGTCAGCACTGGACACACCTGAAGCAATACAGAGATTTTATTAGTTTAATTATATTTCAAATTGCCACATGTAGAAGTTAAACACCAGTATTATTGGTATCCTGATCCAAATAAAAGCAGATATTGTGATGTTTATTTAATTAAAAAAAAGGTAAAGCACACATACCTTGCTGCATATGTGATGGTGAAGAGCCCTCATCATAGGAATCTTCACCTGATTCTGCAATAACACATAGGTTGTCATTAGAATGATAATGTGCCTAAAATATTAAGTATATTATACTTCATATGAAAAATTATTTGTTAAGACACACCAATAGGTCCAGGCTGGCTAAAAGGGGCTCCCACACCACTATGCCCCTGTGCAAGGCCTGCAGGAACCTCTGCATTGTCAGCACTGGACACACCTGAAGCAAGCCAGAGATTTTATCAGTTCATTATATTTCAAATTGTCACATTTAGGCTTTTCACACCAGTATTGTTAAAAAAAAAAAAAATTGTCTACACACTTAATGACAGTATATGCCACTGTAGTATAATTGAAATATCCCAGTTCGAATCAATGCACATAATGTATGTGTTGTTGAAGGTGACTCTATAATAATACATACGTTGTGATTAGAATGATAATACAATCAGCCTTTCCTAAGTAAACTAATTGGTATGTTACAATCAAATCAAATTAGTAAGTTCAAACATGAGAGCAAACTTGACCTATCAGGATTTCACATACCTATGTGTACAGCTGAGGCTGAAGGCTGTGTCAGGACAAGCTGGCTCTCTTCCTCTGACTGACTGCTCTGCCCCTGCTCTGCCCCTGCTCTGGCTCTATCTTAGATGTTTTTTCTTGTGAAGAAATCTTTTATATTCTGATTTCTTTTCATACTGTAATAGTCCCATAATGCACGACATTCTTATATGTTGTACAATAAATAATTGTGCACACACACACAAATGAAAACGAAATGTAACTGATGTTACACGGGTCTAACATAACAATGTTACGCAGTACAGAATAGCTAAATGTTAGCTTTAGCATTGTTGACAGTCAGTGTTTTCTAATGACATGAGGTGACGACAGCCTTGTGCCAATTAAAATAAAACAAATAAAACTGTCATGAGCTTTCTCTCTCAGCTCTGTTTGATCAGCCACACCTGTATCTACTCCTGCAATCATTAACCTGCCAGCTGCACTGCATTCCCTGTTCATCTCCCTCTGTATATAAGCCCTGTTTTTCAGTACCTCCTTGTCAGACCGTCTGCAAACCAGTACCTGTTACCCTGCCTGTCTTCATACGCCTCTGACTCTTACCTGTGATATCGGACCTGCTCAACTACGTCTTTGATCTTCTGCCCCGGTAACCGTGACCTGCCTTCTGCCTTATGACTACGAATACTGCCTAGCCCTTGCCTGTACCACTGCTACCATTCCATCTGCCAGCTTTCCTCTCCCTCGGCTGTGTGTGTCTTTACCCAGTGACTCCAGCCCATCATCGAGCCTGCCCTGGAACCCACCCCTCCATCTCAGTGAGACGCCACTCAGCTCTGGAAACACACCCATACACCCCCTTTCCCCAAATCCTTCAATAAACTGTTTAACGTGACGCTCTTGTGGTCCTCTTCCTGTTTGGTGTCTGACAGAACGGTCTGACCAAACATGGACCCAGCGCACATCCCACCCAGCATGGAACCTGACGAACCTGAACAACCCACCGCCATGCAACGCCTGGAACACACAGAGAGAGAGGTTAACCGCATGAGTGGTGACATTGCCTCCCTGCTCCAGGTCGGCCATCAACAGCAACAGCAATTCCAGCAGCAACAGCAACAGATTCAGCAGCAGCAACAACGCCTTGCCATGACTATTCAACTTCTCACCAACCTTACTCCTCCGTCAGCTTCAGCCAGTCTGCCCACCGGCCCAGCCCCCGAGTCATCTGCCCTGGTCACTGCCGCCGCTGTTGCTGGATCCCCAGAACCCAAGATTGGCAATCCAGAGCGGTTCAATGGTGATCCAACTCAGGTACGGGCGTTCCTTACGAGCTGCCGTGTCCAGTTTAGCCTGCAACCCAGAACCTTTGCCACTGAAGGGGCTAAGGTTGGTTATGTGATCACTCACCTGACGGGACGGGCTCGACTGTGGGGAACGGCTGAGTTCGAGCGCCAGACCCCTGCATGTGCTACCTTCGACCTGTTCGCCGAAGGGATGCTCAAGGTCTTCGACTTGGGATCCACAACAGCTGAGGCATCACAGACCCTGATGAGTATTCGCCAAGGCAGAAGGACCGTGGCGGATTACTCCATCGATTTTCGAACCGTGGCCAGTCGGAGCTCCTGGAACATGGAGGCGTTGGTGGATGCGTTCCTCCACAGCCTGGCGGACTACATAAAGGATGAGTTGGTTTCCCATGATCAACCCTCCACCCTCGACGAAGCCATTGCTCTGGCTGTCCGCATCGACCGCCGGATCCAGGCCCGTCGTCGAGAGAGAGGGCGCAACAGTCCATCCACCAGCACACGGAGCAGCCCGACTGCTCTCCCGTCTTCTCCTGCCACATCATCTGACCAGCCTGAACTGATGGAAATCGGCCGCGCCTCCCTAACCCCTACAGAGCGCCAGCGACGCATCACCTCTAACCTGTGTCTGTACTGTGGCGGTGATGGGCATCGAGTCGCCGCCTGTCCAGTAAAAGCCGGAGCTCACCGGATGTAGGAGGAATCCGGCTGAGCTCAATGAACATTCAGTCCTCCATCAATCGTAAAACCCTGATCCAAGTCTGTCTTTACCTGTCTGATACAACCCACACTCTGGCAGCCCTGGTGGACTCTGGCGCAGAAGCAAACATTATGGACACAGAACTTGCTCGTCAGCTGGGCTTGGAAAGCCACCCCTTGTCCGCTCCCGTTCCAGCCCGGGGCCTGGACGGTCACGTACTCGGCACAGTTACCAGCATCACAGCCCCCATCTCTATGTTGGTGTCAGGCAACCACCAAGAGACCATCCGCTTCCACCTACTCTGCTCTCCGGGTCAACCCCTAATCCTGGGCCACCCATGGCTCCGTCTCCACAATCCTCACCTCGACTGGGCCTCCGGTACTGTCAAAGAGTGGGGAGATGACTGCCACTTGACCTGTTTGCGTGCTGCCTCGCTGCCCACCAGCCCAATAGCCCCCAGCACTGCCCCTGACATTTCTAACGTTCCTGAATGCTACCATGGCCTCCGGCAAGTGTTCAACAAGACCAAAGCCACATCTCTGCCCCCACACCGTCCGTATGACTGCGCCATTGACCTTCTCCCTGGATCTGCTCCACCTAAGGGTCACCTCTACTCACTGTCTCCTCCAGAAAGAAAGGCCATGGAGGATTACATCAGGGACTCCCTAGCAGCTGGAATCATCCGCCCATCTTCTTCTCCTGCTGGGGCCGGGTTCTTCTTTGTGGGAAAGAAGGACGGTTCCCTTCGGCCCTGCATTGATTACCGAGGTCTGAACGACGTCACAGTGAAGAACCGGTATCCTCTGCCCTTACTCACCTCTGCTTTTGAGCTGCTCCAGGGATCCACAGTTTTCACTAAACTGGACCTTCGTAATGCGTACCACCTAGTGCGCATACGAGAAGGCGACGAGTGGAAAACTGCATTCACCCACACCCACACCCACACCGGCCACTATGAGTACCGGGTAATGCCATTTGGCCTCACCAACGCACCAGCGGTATTCCAGGCTCTGGTGAACGATGTGCTGCGGGACATGCTGAATAAATTCATCTTCGTGTACCTGGACGACATCTTGATCTTCTCCAGAACTCTGTCTGAACACACTCGTCATGTCCAACTGGTCCTCCGTCGCCTCCTGGAGAACTCCCTCTATGTCAAAGCAGAGAAGTGCGAGTTCCATGTTCAGTCTGTGTCATTCCTGGGATACATCATGGCTGAGGGAAATATCCAGATGGACCCCGCAAAGGTCTCTGCAGTTACTTCCTGGCCAGTTCCGGAGAATAGGAAGAAGTTGCAACAGTTTCTTGGCTTTGCCAATTTCTACAGGAGATTCATCCGGAACTACAGCACCGTCGCCGCTCCCCTCACCGTTCTGACCAGTATCAAACACCCCTTTGTCTGGACCCCAGAGGCTAACAAAGCCTTTCAGACCCTCAAGGCCCGCTTCACCACGGCTCCCATCCTTCTGATGCCGGATGCAGACCGACAGTTCGTTGTCGAGGTGGATGCCTCGGACATGGGAGTCGGGGCCATACTTTCTCAACGGGCAGTGGAGGACAACAAGTTGCACCCCTGTGCATTCTTTTCCCGTCGGCTTTCACCTGCAGAGCGCAATTATGACATTGGAAACCGTGAGCTTTTGGCCGTCAAGCTTGCCCTGGAGGAATGGCGTCACTGGCTGGAGGGGTCCACGGTCCCGTTCCTGGCCAGGACAGATCACAAAAACCTCGAATACATCCGCACTGCCAAGCGCCTCAACTCCAGACAATCCCGCTGGGCCTTGTTTTTCACCAGATTCAACTTCACCCTGTCATACCGCCCAGGTTCACGTAATACCAAGCCGGATGCTCTCTCCCGCCAGTTCCAGA
Organism: Urophycis tenuis; assembly: GCA_036785325.1. Taxonomy (NCBI): domain Eukaryota; kingdom Metazoa; phylum Chordata; class Actinopteri; order Gadiformes; family Phycidae; genus Urophycis; species Urophycis tenuis. The sequence goes on along the minus strand of JAXIVH010000029.1, from coordinate 3,149,707 downwards.
AGGATGACACTCCTTCCCAGGAACCTGCACCCATCCTGCCTGATCCCTGTATCATAGCTGCTCTGACCTGGGATGTTGAGGAAGAGGTTCAAGAGGCTCTCCGTGACCATCCCGGCACCAGTGCATGCCCTGATGGCCGTCTCTTCGTCCCTGAAAACTTGAGATCCCGGGTCATACAGTGGGGACACAACTCCCGCCTTGCCTGCCACCCGGGTTCAGCCCGCACCTGCCATCTCCTTGCCCAGCGCTTCTGGTGGCCTTCCTTGAGAAGGGATGTCAGAGAATTCGTCCGTGCTTGCCTCACCTGCAACCGGAACAAATCCTCTAACCGGCCCCCTGCTGGATTACTCCAGCCTCTGCCTGTGCCCACACGACCCTGGTCCCATGTCTCCCTGGACTTTGTAACAGGCCTGCCCCCATCGGATGGAATGACTGTCATTCTCACTGTGGTTGACCGGTTCAGCAAGATGGCGCACTTCATTCCCCTCCCGAAGCTGCCATCTGCTAGAGAGACTGCCCAGGTTGTGGTGGATCATGTCTTCCGTCTACACGGGCTGCCCAGGGACGTTGTCTCAGACAGAGGCCCACAATTCACCTCCTCATTCTGGAAGGAGTTCTGCCATCTTCTAGGGGCCACAGTCAGTCTCACCTCTGGATTTCATCCCCAGTCCAATGGTCAGTCAGAGCGGGCGAACCAGGAACTGGAGAAGGCGCTCCGATGCATGGCTTCCTGTAAGCCCCGGGCCTGGGCGCAACAACTGACATGGGTAGAGTACGCCCACAACTCCCTCACCTGTTCTGCCACTGGTATGTCACCGTTTCAGTGTGTGTATGGTTACCAGCCCCCTCTGTTCCCCAGCCAGGAAGGAGAGGTTTCCTGCCCATCTGCCTTCGCCCATGCTCGCCGATGCCGCCGCACCTGGTCACAAGCCCGTACCACACTACTCAAGTCAGTGACCAGCTATGCCACTGGGGCTAACCGTCGGAGGACGCCAGCACCCACTTACCGTGTTGGCCAGAAAGTGTGGCTGTCAGCCAAGGACCTGCCGCTGAGGGTGGAATCACGTAAGCTAGCACCTCGGTTCCTCGGCCCATTCCCTATCCAGAGGGTCATCAGTCCAACCGCAGTCCGGCTCCAGTTGCCAGCTTCCATGAAGGTGCATCCCACTTTCCATGTTTCGAAAGTCAAACCAGTGCATGTAAGTCCGCTGGTTCCAGCGGCACCTCCTCCTCCTCCTCCTCGCCTCATTGACGGTGGGCTGGTGTACACCGTTCGACGCCTACTTCAGTCCAGACGGAGGGGTAGGGGCCTCCAGTATCTCGTCGACTGGGAGGGCTATGGGCCTGAGGAGAGAATCTGGGTGCCGACCAGTCGAATTGTGGACCGGACTCTCATCGCCGACTTCCACCGTCTGCATCCGGACCAGCCTGCCATCCGTCGGGGTCGTCCAAAGGGGTCCCGTCGCTCCTCCTGCCCAGTTTCTGACTCTGTGTCTGGCCCGGATCCTGACCTGGACCCTGCCCTGGCCCCTGATGGCACCTCTCAGACCCCCTCGGAGGATGAGGCCATGGAGTCTGACCGCTCAGAGGAGTTCTGACCCTCCGCCGGCTCCCCCTCCGCCCGCCCAGTTTGATGTTTTTTGGGGACTTCTGGGGCCGTCCCTTAGGGGGGGGGTTCTGTCATGAGCTTTCTCTCTCAGCTCTGTTTGATCAGCCACACCTGTATCTACTCCTGCAATCATTAACCTGCCAGCTGCACTGCATTCCCTGTTCATCTCCCTCTGTATATAAGCCCTGTTTTTCAGTACCTCCTTGTCAGACCGTCTGCAAACCAGTACCTGTTACCCTGCCTGTCTTCATACGCCTCTGACTCTTACCTGTGATATCGGACCTGCTCAACTACGTCTTTGATCTTCTGCCCCGGTAACCGTGACCTGCCTTCTGCCTTATGACTACGAATACTGCCTAGCCCTTGCCTGTACCACTGCTACCATTCCATCTGCCAGCTTTCCTCTCCCTCGGCTGTGTGTGTCTTTACCCAGTGACTCCAGCCCATCATCGAGCCTGCCCTGGAACCCACCCCGCCATCTCAGTGAGACGCCACTCAGCTCTGGAAACACACCCATACACCCCCTTTCCCCAAATCCTTCAATAAACTGTTTAACGTGACACTCTTGTGGTCCTCTTCCTGTTTGGTGTCTGACAAAAACAAGAAAGGGTACATGTTTAGTTTATTACCGTTACAGCTTCTAACTACAGGCACAGTAAATGTAGTAAAATGAAGGCTACTCACATCTTCCATGACGACGCTTCAGAGACGTGCTGCTCATAGACTGAAAAAGGTTTGTTTCACCTGCAGGTTCATCACCGGGCCAAACTTCTTCTTCGTGCCTTCTTCAACTTCAACTCAAAACAAGAGTGCAGTTTACATTCAGTGCAGTGGCCCGCCTCTTACTTGGCATATAGCCAATCATATTTTAAGATATTGGGGTGGCACTTGGGGTGGCCAATCAGATTTCAGGGGTGGCCTGTGCCACCCAAGGCCACCCTGAACACGCCAGTGCTGGGCTGGCCACGCCGGCGCTGCAAGAGACGCGTGAATGACACTTAAGATGGCGTCAAGGCGCATGCCTTCGCCTTGCTAGCACGCCGTGGAAAAGGATGACAAAAACGTACACAAAACCGTTTAGTTTCACTGCGCAGCAGAGGTATCAACGTCGCACCAAGAACGACCTGGAGGAGATGAACTGCCACTGGGGTTCGAGGAAGATGAGGAAGCGGAGGACAAAGGATTTGCTCAAAGCAAAGCAGTCTTTCTGGAAGCAGGGGGGACTGAATATTCTAGCGTGGTTGACCCCCCCGGTGAAATTGTGGCCGGTTGTGGGTTTGAATCACAACAGACGCGGCCTGTAGTCATCCTTGATTAATGACACCGCAGACGGCGTCCACCACACTTAATGGCGACTTGTTTAACGGACCAGAGTCACGGGTATGTTCCCCCAGGCCATCCATTTGCCAGCCCCCTTCGCCATGACTCCTCAAACCTCTCATCACCAATCACATGAAAGCATTGAAAACGATGACGTGATTGTGTGGTGCATCCTGAACACAACATAGCAACACTGATTGCAATACAATACAGATACATTTAAGCATCCCACAATGAGAGGACATTCATGCTAAGGATGGGACCATTTCTATGGTGCTGTCGGGAGGACTTCATTAAATTTTTTTAGTGTCATTTGTTAGAAATCCATCCGTTCATCAGTTATCACTGAGTGAAATAGGCTGTGAAAAGATCTGTTTTAAGTTGAATGTGCCTGACTTTGAATGAGACAATTTACATTGTAGAGTGCTCCCGGCTTATTGATGAGGAATCAGGGCATCTCTACACTGAGCAGAGCCAGGTAACTATCCCTAACTCTGCACACCATACAAACCTCATCATTATTGTCATAGGACAATAGACTGTATGAGTGGTCGAGAGGCGACAAACCCCTGGAATTGTTGCTGAAAATCAGCCAGGGTTCACTGGGCCCGACAAGACGGGGAGCAAAATATATTCACGTGTTTGTGAATTCACATTGAACATTCAAATGTAGCACATGTGCACGCATATGTGCACAATTGCAATGAAAGTTAAAGGTTAGCTGTGTGTGTGTGTGTGTGTATGTGTGTGTGTGCGCACGCAGTATACCCAATATACATTTCCCTTCCAAACGACACGACACGGTTGTCCATAGGATTTTTTTTTTTGCTGCTGATATCTCCTGTATAGGAAGAATTGTACTTTTATTTTGTTAGGATACAATATAAAAGAGGCAATTTTAAGGGGCAGCCGTGGCTGCCGGACTTGTAACCGGAGGGTTGCCGGTTCAAACCCCGACCAGTACGAAAGGCTGAAGTGCCTGTGAGCAAGGCAACTAACCCCTCACTGCTCCCCGAGCGCCACTGTTGGCAGCTCACTGCCTCGGGATTAGTGTGTGCTTCACCTCACTGTGTGCCTCATCATCACTGTGTGCTGAGTGTATTCCACTAATTCATGATTGCAGAGACCAACATTTCCCTCACGGGATCAAAAGAGTAATTCTTCTTCTTCTAAAAAAAATATATTTTTAAATGAATCCGTAGTTTTCTGCTTCCATGTCTGCTGGTTGGCTGCTGCGGAGGCCTGTGTTTGTGCCCGTCAGTCGTCTCCAGTCAAGGGCCGGCTGTTTTGCTCTTTTCTTCTTGCCGTGGTAAAGTATTCCCCTCTCGTGTTTGATCAGCGCCGTGTTCAGTCATGACTGACTGTCATGGTGGCTAGTAGCTTCGAGCTCAGAAGAATTGCATGTTTGGCTCACTTCCTGCGCGCTATGTCATGCCATGTCTTGTACACCTTCTGATATGGAAGTGCTTTCTTAGACCAACCGCTGCAGGATGTGCTTTAATCTTTTGCGGAACCATTACGTTGTTACGGTGTGTGTGTGTGTGTGTGTGTGCATGTGTGTGTGTGTGTGCGTGTGTGTGTGCGTGGGTCCGCCTGTGTCGTTACCATTAACTTATTGATTTGTATGCTGTATTTGTTGTCTTGTTTGTTTGTTGTTTGTCTGTTGCCCAGACGTCTGATCTTAAAAACAGCCATTAATTTTTCATGAATCTGGGCACCCATGGCCATGCTTGAATTGGCTCACTTGCTCCCTCAGTCCTTTTCCCTATATAGTGCACACTGTATAGGAACACTATATAGTGTGCTGTTTAGCAAATAAGAATAACTGCTTCCAATATCAGTCTGCCTGATGTGTATTGGTTGCATAAACAAGACGGGTTAAGTGTCAGCCCGTTGCAGCTCAGATGCATAAATAACCCACAGGTGCAAGACCATCTCCGTTGCATGAACTGGCAACAAAGAAACCCGCTTTGCATAATGGGATATAGTGTAGAGTGTGCATCGGCTGTACACTTATTTGATGGTGCATTATTGGTATGAAAGAGTGCACTAAGATAGGGTACCAGATTTGTGCACTGCCATTGTGGACAACACTACAAAGTGGTGACTCCCTAAATGGTTGACTACATATTAAACCAAAAATAATGGCAAATACTACTCTATCTGTAGCATTAGTATTGAGATTTCTAAACTATTTCTTATTTTACTATAATTGCCATGCTAACTTCCATTTTTTTCTACAATGTAAGTACAGTTGTGTCTTGCAATGCCTGCAAACACCTAATGAATACAAATGACTCAAGTTCCAAAAGTGTGACTTGTGATTCGATATTGCCCTGTCAACCAGGCTGAAGGGGTGACGGCTGAAGGAGATGTCACACAATCTGATTTCATCAAAGTGGAATGCACACACACACACACACACACACACACACACACACACACACACACACACACACACACACACACACACACACACACACAAGCGCACACACACACACACACACACACACACACACACACACACACACACAAGCGCACACACACACACACACACACACACACACACACACACACACACACACACACGTACACACACACACACACACACACACACACACACACAAGCACACACACACACACACACACAAGCACACACACACAGACACACACACACACACACACACACACACACACACACACACACACACACACACACACAAGCGCACACACACACACACACACACACACACACAAGCACACACACACACACACACACACACAAGCGCACACACACACACACACACACACACAAGCGCACACACACACACACACACACACACACACACACACAAGCGCACACACACACACACACACACACACACACACACACACACACACACACACAAGCGCACACACACACACACACACACACACACACACACACACACACACACACACACACACACACACACACACAAGCGCACACACACACACACACACACACACACACACACACACACACACACACACACAAGCGCACACACACACACACACACACACACACACACACACACACACACACACACACACACACACACAAGCGCACACACACACACACACACACACACACACACACACAAGCGCACACACACACACACACACACACACACACACACACACACACACACACACACACACACACACACACACACACACACACACACATGTCTTGACTATGTCTTTGCCTCACTTTCTCTCACACTAAATCACACACAAGCGCACCGACATATGCACACACTTTATTTATAGTTTTTTGCAACCACAGTCCCAACAAAACCCTAAGCCAAGGTTATTTCCAGCAGAAAATTATTCCTGTTAAAAGTCCTTCAGGAATAACTAAATATTCGCTCTTGATATTGTTCGGATGACTAACCTTGTTATGTCTTACAGAATATGTTCAAACATATGGTCCAAGGCGAGAGTGCCAATTGTTTTATAGCATCTATGAATCAGGAAATTCTCCAAGGTTGTCACACCCTCCACTTTCACCTCGCCCATGCCTGCATCATTCTCCTCTGTCTGTCTGTGTGTATGTCTGTGGGCATGATCTGGCTTTCAACTATCCCATTACATAATCCACTCCACCTGCTTGAACTACCCATTTGCTATCAATTAACTTGTCTCCTTGCAGTACTTAAACCCTTCTTCCTTTCCACTCCTCATCAGATCGTTTGTTGTTCTTCGATGGCAGTCTCGCTCTCAAACACTTAGTGGAACTCGAATTTTAAGTTTTTTGTTATCTGTCTGCCCACCTGCCGTCCCGGCTACCCGCTCATCTACCTGCACCTGCAGGTGTATTTTACCGCTGTGTCCTGCATCCCGATCTGGCCATGACACCAAACCAACGAACACTGAGGCTTACGGCCAAGCTCTTACCAACCAAGGCTCTGTGTTGGGACAACATTCCCAAGCTCTTGAGGCCATCTCCAGTACGAGTTCCTTCGCCAGACTTGTGTGAGCCAAGATGTGGACTAACAAGAAAGCGCTTCAATAGACATTTTGATCAGGATGCCTTTCCCTGTGAGTGCTTCAATGTGGCCATTGTGTTCAAGGAGACCTGTACACCTTCAACGATGTGCCATTCAGTTTTGCCAGGTTCATGGGCATTTTATACTGCGTGTGCCTTCCGAGTATCCATGGGCCATTAAGTATTCCTTTCACAGAGTTGTGATGGAGATCAAACCAGGCCAAGCCTCTGTACCCCAGCACATGGATTCCGAAAGCATCTCCAGAGGTACAAGTTGTTAAATATTGTACATTCAAATGCAAAGTCGTAGGCTGTTAAGAAATCGACTGAACACATTTAAGGCAGCTGACAACATTTAAGGCAACAATTGTAGTTGAAACAAACAAACGTTTATTAAAGAGGGCTTACTGCTTGTAAGAAACTGCCTGCTTTGCACAGTTGAGTAGTAAACCCTCACGGACATAGAAACACACACACTACATACAACCCCTTCTCAAAATCATATCTCAAAGTTAACCCCCTTCTCGAGAACATCATTTGCCACGGCTGCATTTTATTCACTATGTGTAAAACGGCTTCACTATATTCAAATTGTATTGTTACAGCCAACATACCTATGATATGTATCAATGTGCTTGATATTGGACAACACACATTGTTAATGCATCGTGTCTTCAGAAACTGTGTCTTTTATTACTTCATCTTATACCTGCTGGGCTGTCTTTGCACATTAGATTTGTCATTGTCAATGTGTGTGCGTGACTTTATTTAAACGACAAATAGGATTCAGGCACATGGTAGATGGCAAACGGGATATTGTTTTCGGGGAAGTCAACAAGATGGAGGGGTGAGGCGAGGTGAGGTAAGGGTTGAAAATAGTTTAACTTACAACCGGCAGTTGGTTAATAGTGCAATTGTATCTCCATCGCACGATCAGCAAACACGGGACGAGAAGTTACTCATTTTGTATTTCATAGCTACGTGCATTGCTATAATAATTACACAAAATATTAGACACAATAATTGGATTCCATCTATTTCATTCCATTCCCCGTGAACAATATGACATCACCATGACCACTTGTCATCATGCATGTTCCTGTCACTCCGTGTGTTTGTTTGTTTTCACAGTGTTGTTCAGAAGGTGTTTGTCTGCCTGTGTTCAGTTCTGCGTGCAGCGTGTTTGCAAACATCTTAGCAGAGCCGCCTGCATACATACCATCAGGTCAGTTTGTACTCAAGGAGGCAGAATAGCATTTGCAACCCTGCATCAACCAAAGACATCCGGGAATAAACCAGTGAGACCCAGTGGGCTCTGTTGAAAACATGTTGAAAAGGCAATTCATCCACGCGTGAAGAGGTTGCAAACTCATTTAAGTCAAGGCTGCTGCAGAAAAAAAGGTCGGTGTACCACAACCGACTGAAAATACAACGTTTAGACTTGTGCAGGTGCAATCCCTTTCATTCTTGTGTCTGGCTGTCTGAAAGTACACCTGTTCTCTGCATGATCAGAGATAATCAGAGATCACTTAATTAACCCAAATCTCAGCAGATAAGGACAGCGAACCTCTTGGAGCACGGCAGATCTTTGCGTACGGGCCGTGTGCACCGGTCCCTGAGGGTCAACGTAGACCTTTGCGGATCTCTGCATACGTTCAGGACACAGCTGTGTAATTTGCCCTTCATTTGATGAATGCATCAGTGTTTACATTGGGATGTAAATGGGGGTGGTGTGGAGAACTCGTGGCACATTCTCTCCTTGGTGGCAACTTGTTACTGCCACCAAGCTAAGTGGTAACTAGTCTCCCCATGTAGCAGCTGCCCCACTCTGCTATAGGACGTTTTCCTATATTTGGATTTGTGTTGACAAGTATGTGACAACAGAGATGACACCTTTTACAAACGTCTATCAATGTTGATCAAGTGGACGTTGGGGGAGGGGGGGTAATTACAGTTGATACTGTGTATACACAGTATACAGACAGTTGCTACACTTATTATTTGAACTGTATCAACTGTCCTCGAATCAGACAGTGATGACATTTCCTGTAGATTATGGTGGTTCATTTCCACCATCATCATTCATTGCCCCTACAAATTCTGGGAAGCTGTAGAAAGTACATCAGATTTACACACACACACACACACACACACACACACACACACACACACACACGCACATGTACACAGACACAGACACAGACACACACACACACACACACACACACACACACACACACACACACACATATAAACACACACAGTGTGTGCCGACCAATGACCAATGGCGGGCAACATGAAAGGACCGCAACGTCAAAACAAACATTTAGTGGAAAGGCTATTATTGCTTTCTTGGTAACAGAGCATGATAATGATCTCACTAGTACCTGGCTTGAAGACATAAATGCCACTTGCTTTACAGTTTGTTTTTTTTGGTCACTCTTTATGTTATCAGTGTCACCTCCAACAATGTCTCACTTTGCGGTCGCATTTGTAAATGGTAAAAGGGGCATTTAGCAGACGCGTTTGTCCAAAGCGACTTACAATCAGTACATGTGTGGGGGTTCGACATGTGGACGGTTGGAGGAGGAGGTGGGGATCAAGGGGATCGAACCGCCGACCCAATGTTTAGTGGACGACCCGCTCTGTCCACCCGCTCTACCCACTGAGCTACTGCCGCCCCAGTAGATGCATGTAAACAGAGTAAACGAGCACTTCTCTCATCCACTCGGACCCCAGCTCTCTTGCAGTTTCCCGCTGACCCGGGACCCCGGCCCAATTACTAATTCCTACCATTACCCTTGGTGGCGGTGATGAGTTTGTTGTGGGGGTTGTAGGGATAAAGAGTGAGGGTCATTTTTTTTCATTTGCATTTCACAGTGGATAGGCTTCAAGGGTTCTGCAGCAACGTAGCCGCGGTGGCAAATTATTCTCAGGGTGAATAAAGTGTGGTTGTGCAACAAGGGCATCTGGCTTCATACATCATACAACAACTGTGTGTGTGTGTGTGTGTGTGTGTGTGTGTGTGTGTGTGTGTGTGTGTGTGTGTGTGTGTGTGTGTGTGTGTGCGTGTGTGTGTGCGTGTGTGTGTGTGTGAGGCGAACGGTGTTCAAATGTGTTTGTGCATTTCCATCCCCTTCCTAGGCTGTTGGCAAAAAGCCATAGGGGCATAAATAAATACATCCACTTAAACTATAGGAAATGTCATAACGGTCTCATTTTAAACCCTCAGGATTGTATATTTGCTTTCAATATCGATGGTTAATTCCGAGGCCGGCAACCACAGACAAACTGGCTCTTACGCTGAGCATTCCTTACCTACTTATATATCTAAGGTCTACTTGGCAATCTGCGTCCTATCAGCATAGAAGGCAGAAATGTGATTTACACAGCGTTGTCAGGATAATCTAATGTACCCCCACCACATTCATATCGGTGGCTACTCGTTCCTGCTGCACGAGATTAAAATCCCAACATAACTCACCCTGCTCGTCTCAGTAGCGGCTTCACCAGGACACAACTTTTGGATGTTTGGAGAGAGAAGGCATTTCCTTTTTTTTAACGCTTCTGTGGTTTTCTGCACTGTTGTGGAATCCCTTCGTCCCTTTCCGCCTTATCTCCGAGATCTCAAATGGGTTTTGGATCACCAACGGCCTTTCAGTATTCCCCCCCCCTCCCCCACTGTGAGCTCATCTCTGAGATCTCACAAGGGATTTGGTTCACCAACAGCCTTTATAAATTCCCCCCTGTGGCTTTTGAACCAATTCTAAGTCATTTGAGACTTTTTATCAGTGTTTTGCAGGCCAGGGTTTTGGTTCAATATGCTACGCATTACGCCCCGCGAGAACTCCTAGTGTGTTTCGTTGCTTTTCAAGTAGCGCATGCATTGGACTTCTTCCTAGTCGCAGCCCGGGCCTGCATCCTCGTGCCAAAACGGACAGCGTTTCGTATGAAAATAACAACCGCAACGCGCTAACGTGATGTTTAACGACGGCGTCGGTGCGACTCACTCACAGCCGCGGGAAACCGTATCCTAGGAAACGTGCCATTTGGCGGAGCGCTGCTGACGCGGTGCCGGGGCGCCGTGTCACGTGACCGTGTGGCCACGCGCAGACAAGGCGCCATTTTAGATGTTCAAGCATGGGCTTCTCACTGTGCGTGTCCACGCTAGCGAGTGTGACCTACACCTCGGGCATTTCGACGGGGTGAGTGGCGTGGACAAGGTGAAAGGGCAGAGCAGAACAGGCTAGGTTTAAAGAGGATGCACATATTCATCAGAGTGCAGTGAAATGAGACAGGTTTGAAAGGTCAAATGGCAATCACAGTGGTGTCTCTTGGCTATATAAAATAATTGAGATTTTATAGCACAGCCCGCTATGTTATTGCTTTCTAGAAAGTAAAAACTTAACATTTATCGCTCAGTTCTGTTTAGATTACTTTTTCAAGAGCAGTGGGTTTTTACATTAGTGCTTAAATATTGACACATTGTAGAGGTTATCGCTGTGTTCATTGCAAGAAAGAATTGGATAATACATTGGATTAACCAAGTGGTCCATAACATTTTCATACTCTCCCACCTACTTGAAAATCTTTCTGTGGCCCACGTCCAACAAGAAGTAATATAGGAGCTATAGAGGGCGTTCTCAAGAGTCAGTTTATTTCAGCAAGCACAAAAAACAGAAGAGAGGTGAGTTAAAAATGCATGTGTTTGGGTGCAGCGCTTTGAATGTAGCCTCTATCTATTAGCACTGGTGCTGACAAACACAACAAAGGGCTTGGTGGCTCATGTCAGCCACCAAGCTAATTGATTCGCTCTCTCTCCCTACGACCAGCACACTGACAGCGGACCATCTGTGAATAGCCCCTCCTCTCCGTGCACCCTCTGTATCAAAACACGACCGTGAGCAGTGTCACCATCATGTTTTGATTCAGAGTAATGTGTGCGGCTGTGGGTTAACCTGTGACACATTGATTACTCAATACGCTACAAGTGTGCAGCCTCACCCCACCGCAGAGTCAGCCTGCCTCGGGCCAGGTGAGGCTGCTGAGCCCAGCCAAGTTAAAAGAGAAGACAGCTGTCCGCATTCATTAATAGAACCAATCCGGCCTCCACAAATCAATAGTCGGGGAGGGGTTTCCACAAACACACAAAGTCCCTAATCGAATACACAGCCTAGATCCCAGCGTGTGCTCGTCGTGCTGGCGCGGGTTTTGGCGAGAAAAAAAAGTCTGCGCAAGTTTCCACCATATGTAGACACATGACGAACGTGTGAAATCTGTGTTATATACAGTCGGTGTGTCTTACACCCACAGCAGAGCCCGGCTGGAGCGCACAGTATGTGGTGTGTGCAGTACGCGGACGTGTCCTATGTGGAGGAATGCACATCAAAGGAGCATGAGGAGAAGGGCCTTGATGTTTTCCCCTGTCCGTGTCAGTCTGTTTCCAACAGCTTTATGGTCCATTTGGTCGGGGCCAGAGCAAAGGGGGTGTCTCTTTGAGAATGGAGAGTGTGAGTGAGTGAGTGAGTGCGGGGGGGGGGGGGGGGGGTATTCAAGGATTAGCTTTGATGGCGTTATTAGTTGGAGGACCCATGCAAAGGCTCTGTGTCATTGGCTGGCTCTGTTTTGGGCAGCGGTTGGTCATCATTATTTTGAATTGTCATCTTAGAGGCCCTTGAATGCCAGAATCCTGTGAGTAACATATGCTGGCGAGAGTTACTGTAGCGAGAACAAGAATGCTCATGCATGCCTTTTTGGCTTTTTTTTGTTTTCATAGATTTTAGTTATCAGTGTTTTACTGTTGCCAGATGTGGACAACTTTTAACGACATTACAGTTGTTTCTGTTGTAGCAGTTTGGTGGGTCGCCCAGCCTTGTCGATTCCTCATCAGGGTAAGAGAGGTAACCGCATCCTCGCTTCCTGACTGGGATGAACACAGGTATGTGAAGCTGAAGTGGCAAATCCTCTTCTGACTGACGTAGTAGAAGCCCCCTTCCTGGACCAAAAGGGCTCAGTGTGTAGGCTTGTTTTGGGGCTTTTCCAGGGACATTTAACCCCAGTGGGGGATCTGGGACTCAGCTTCACTCTGTTGATCCTCACCGGGGGGCTTTCTAGCCATGTCTATAAAAAGTGGATGTGCTTGGGCCCGTTGGCTGGGGAATGTGACCTACTGTTACAAGAAGCTCACTTAATGGAACGGTCTTTTATATGGATCAGTTTGTTTGAATGATGCGTGTGAGTGCTCAAACTGAGCGGTTTCTGTGTATTGATGTTTAATGAAAAAAGAAATGTTGATGTGCCACTAATGCCCATCTACCCACACACACACACACACACACACACACACACACACACACACACACGCCTCCATGACCACCCACCACCACGTGGACCACAATGCTCTTTAAAATGTGCATGTACATTGGTGTTGCAGCCATGTCATTCCCTTTCATATCAAGTGAATTGTCAGACACAGAAATGGCCGTTGTGGTTATCTATCGTGGCATGACGGTACGGAGAGAGCCAGTGTGTTTCAACACTCATCTCCCCCCCCCCCCCCCCCCCCCCCCCACCCTTGCAGAGTCCCTTCAATCTGTGGGTAGGACCGACATGTCCTCGCACACCACCCCCGTTCGTAACCACGCAGGCCTGTCGTCCGGCGATTTGGTGCGTTGCAGATCCATCATAGATTGGAGGGGGGAGGGGGGGGGGGTTCTCTGGAGGGGTTTTATCATCACCATGAGGGGTTGTCCCGGTGGCGTTTTGCTCCTGATGAGCCTTCGGCAGGGTCGGTGAGATAATAGTGTAGGTTAAGGGTGATGCCGGGTCACTATGAATTTCACCCTTTGTTTGCTAGGTCCTTGGAACAGCCCACAAAGCAGCAACCACTATGTCTTCCGTGCCTGTGCCATACAAATCCATACAAATGCTGTATGTCTCCAAACCTCTGTTTTTGTTTGACGGCTGGGTCCTCCCTCTTGCGGAGTCACACGATTCACAAACGTTTCCTTTTCAGTGTGTCTGATGCTGGCCAGCTATCCATTTTGTTTTATCACCTCAAGTTCATCCCCCAAATTAGTCTAATTAGTCTATTTGTTCTGATAGTGGTATGAGAAACAACACAAACATGTCAATGACAAAACATTTTAAACATTGACAAAGGGTCGATGTTAATGTGCTTGAATGTGTATTTGAAACACGTAGTTGAATGTGAATGTATGTTGGTTGGAGGGCTTCATTAGCGTCCCCTGTAAAAACATCATCTGATGACAAAGACTTTAAATGAGAAAATACTGCGTCGTGAAGAATCGACCATACTGTGAAGACCCCTCACATACTAGTCCTATAAGGTTACGCTGTCACTGTGGCCCGCTGCCACATGGGAACAAGACAATCACATGGCTTGAGACTGTGGCGGTTTGTACAGCGCTTCACATAATGAGTGAGATGAGCACTCATCAAATACCACCTATCAATAACAACAACAAAGAAAGTCAGAACAATAACAAACACGGCCGGGAGCCACGCTTAGAGAGAGAGAGTTTACGCGATTACCTTACCCGCAGGTGAGGGGCCCCTCTGCACCTGTACGTGTCCTCACGCACCGCTCACGTTAAATAGAAACGAGCCGAGGAGCCGGCCCTTAAGAGGAAACAGGGACGAGGCTTCAGGAACCACGGCGGCGCGACGCACAGAACCTACAGGATCTGCTTCCAGCGTGTCAGTGCCAGATACCACACGGTGGCCCCAGAGGTCTCCTGGAGTCCCAGAGCAGTTCTTGCGGCTCAAGGGGAGGCCTTTGTTAGTCTGGCGGTCTCCTTGTTTTGGCTGAACGAGGTGCACCGCCGTGCACTGTGCTGAAAGGAAAATGGCAGAGAGCGAATGCACGCCACGTATGTAAGTCTCTGTTGTTGATAAACGTGTGCTCTGTCTCAAGTCTGTTGCTTCGCCTAATAAGAAACATTTGGATAAACGTAAGAAAGGTTGATGTTGGATGGCATTTCAACAGAGCTCCAAAGGCTTTTTTATAAAGAGTACTATTTAGAAGTAAGTCTTTATATATATATATATATATATGAAAATATGCTCATTAATATCATACAAATATATGTTGGTATTTATTATGGTTGGTTTATACCTAGCTGTAGACATTGATCTGGGCACGGTTCAATTATGCCACCACAATAAAGTAATCAACAGCAACATAAGCAGTGTCTGTTTTGTTTTTTTAATTCTTGCCGACGACATGGTGCATCTGAGCAGGTTGGGCATGTGGGCTTCATAAGTGTCACACACACTCCAGCCTCTCTCGCTCTCTTCGCATACAGGCAACCTGTCTTTTGGTTTAGGAGTTTAGTGTTGCATGTGCCTTTTGGTTGAGTCTTATGTTTGGCTCTGTGCTGTGTTCTCACCCTACAAGAATCTCCCAGCTCTCTTCAGTCTTCCATAAGATGCACTCACCACTGAACATACAGATGATATGTTGTATTATTCCCAAGTTCTCTTATTTCTAATATCTAGGTTTATCCCTTAATCATGTGCAGACTGCTCTATGCTGCTCTGACTGCGCCAGGGAGTCAAGGCAGTAATGACTGATTTGGGACACAGCCTTGGTATGTGCGCCTTGCTTGACATGTTGAATGTTTTTGCCTCAAGGACTCTTAAGGTCCCGGCCTGATGGATTTAGATTTGGCGTTGACGGCTGAAGAAAACAATGTCACAGTCTCAATTTCAACTTTAAACTTTTGCAGGTGCTCACTGGGCGACGTGCCCGGTGAGCACCTGGAGAAATGCCTTGCCTTGGCGACCGAGAAGGCAAGGCCCGATGCCTTTACATGGAAGAAGGCTGAGAGGAGCCACGGACAGTGACATAAGGGATCCGAAAGGACGTGCAATGCTGTGCATCACTGCCCCATGGGAGTACCGACGCACTGAAGACCACTCCAATGAGGGAACGGCACGGCGGAACCTTAGATCCTCCAACGCAATCTGAAGAGGTTCCCAGCTCAGTCAACCACTCAGCAAACGGGCCGGGGTCCAACCCGAAACCTCTCTGGAGGCGACCGGCATCCAAACATCCTGTACAAGCCCGTGGAACTCGGAACGCGCGGATGGGATGGACCCGTACACAGCCTCTCCGGACGCTGGGTAGTCTCGCGGACGCTGGGTAGATTTGTAGCACCGGGTCTTGGGATGTGTGCACCCACCCTCTTATGATTTTTTTTTTCCAATTACCTAATTGCCAACCTTTCGGCCTGATATGATGAGCAACGACTGAAAATACGTGTCTTTATCGCAACGCAGGAGATGGAGTGTGGGGGCATTGTTAAACTAATGACTACCGGTATGTTGAAAGATGGACTTCAGACAAATCAATCAGATTGATTCCAGCTCATTTATGGCTCACAGCACAAGCATGTGAATACATCAATTGAGCCTACGTGCTTGAAACTGTAGGCCTACTGGCGGTATAAGCATGGATCCTTGTCACTCCTTTGTAAAGCCTTTGTTGTGGTGCGGAGGTTGTAGCGATCCATCTGATTATTTGTGTTACTAGGCCTTCACTTTGGTGGCACATTGATCACTGTCACACTAATGTTGTCGAAGCAACCAAAGTGCAGACATTATTTTCACAAGTGCGTCTTTTCCTGAATGTGCATGTGGCTGTAATGTGAGAGCTACTGAAGCAGTTGACATTTCAATAATGTGGCTCCTGATGGGAGCGAGCCAAGCCGCGATCTTCTCGTCCGATGATTGCTGGCGTGATTGCAGTCGGTCGGTCGCGAAAGATGCTGTTACAATTACAGACTTCTGTCACAAACACAGAAATGCTAGTCAAGTGCATTTCATGCACGGACAAAATCTGAGGATATTTCAGTTAAAAGCACTCTCTTTACGCTTTACTTTTTTGAGTTCTCTTTTATATCTTGATTTCTCTTTTATATCTTTTTTTTATAGATCATAGACCGCCATCGCCTCCAGTTGGTGAACCCAATCTCTTACTAAAGTTACTTGAAAATGTAAGACGGCAGCAGTCACATTTTTTCCAATTCATTTCATTTCATTCATGACAGAATTTATTCAAGAATTTATTCAGCTTCAAAAGGCATGTTCTCTGCTGCACTCATGCCTCCTCTCCTCTCCAATGTCTCCTTGGTTCTCCTCTCTGTAATATAACTTATTTTTTTCAAAAGAACAGTTAGGCTGCTTATCTATCCAACCATTCACCTGTTGGAATTCTGATATTAACAGAAAATAAATTCATATTTACTTCATGTATATTTAATTAAATGGGGTGGTTAACACTGCGTCCTGTCTCCTCTCCTCGTTCTCCTGATTCCCACTGAACCTGTTTTTGTGACGTCACTTACAAGGAATTTGAGGTGCTTTCATGCAAAAGCCAAGTTCTTTTGTTTGTGAATCGGACAAAGTGCTCAGACAAACTGAGCTGTCGAAGCGACTGAGCACAGACCCTAAACCTCACATCACACATACATCAGAAGCTTGTGCATTTGGTACGTTAATTTGTGATCAGCTATGCTATGGTAGGCTATCACTGGACCGCATCACAGTAACTTTGCAGATGATGTACACATTACAAAATGTGGGTTATGCCAAGCAGAACGTTTACGTTTTTAAAAAAATACCTCCCAAGGAGAGCCTTTCTACTCTATTCTCAGCCCTCCCCGAAGGACAAATCTAAACCAAACCCTCCTATAACATACATAAGCCATGTATTTATAAGGTGACCCATATCAAGTCATCAATGTCCTAGATGTCACCCTCTCAGCTAACCAGTAGCCGACATAATAATCCATTGCAGATGTAACCACATGTTAACCATATTTGGGACTAAGTCCCCCCTATAAAGCTCAAATGTAGAAAGGCCCCTGTGCCAGAATTACCCGCGGGCCTCAGATCACAAGATATCAACAGCTAAAAATCAATGATCCTAAAAATCTATCCAAAATAGCGGTATTGTTTGATTTTGATTGACAAGTTAATATCAACTGCCAGATTTAGTTGGGATGGCAAATCACACGTGCTAACCCATTCTATTCTTTATCACACATTTCCATTATTTACCATGTCTAATCAAATGATGAAACGAAAAATTGAGTTTGCCAATTTCCAGATAGATTGGATTTTTGTTGCATAGTTGTTATATATTTTGGCTTTAAATCATCTAAGGAATTTCTTTGTTATCTGCTTTGGGAATTGTAGTTCCCATTGTTGTGGAAAATGCCTGACTGGATTGAGTCACTGTAAGCCAAGATGCAGGACTGCACAGTACATTCACTGAGGTCCAGCGAGAGCTAATCTGTATGAGGCATTGTAGTTTCTTCATGTCTTCCCCAATTAGTTACTCTGGGCCAAGGATTGTAGAGTTTTACAAGGTCGTGGCCCTATGTGAATTAAGCTTCTCATATCTGATATCATTACAAATATCAATGTTGTTAAAACAAGGACGAATCTATTTTTTTTAATACAACTATGTATTTAAATAGTTTTATCCCGAGTTAATACATGAAGTAATCTTCTGGGTTGTGCAGGTTTTGTCAGGGTTCTGTCTGGCCTTACGGTGAGGGTTTTTTTTTCACTTAAACTGTAGTCGGCCCTTTTTGGCTGACATTTGTGGCCGGCTGGGCCATGTGTTGTCTTCAAACACTGTTGTTCTTTGCTGTGACGACAGACAAAGCAGAAGACAAATGTGAAGGCCTTGTGTCTCGGAAATCTTGCCGCATTCCCCCCTGCTGGAGTTGTTTGCAGATGCTTGGTAACACTGCTGGTTTTCATAAACCTCACAGAGACAATGGAGAACGCATTGGAACAAGCAAACAGAAATGCCCAAGCCCTGCTTGCTTGGGCCCACCGCATGAGCTTCTCATTTGGGCTCTGCTGTCATTAACGACAGCCCTGCATTATGGACCCTGTAACTGGTAGTTATGATGTGTGTTGGCTTGGTACTAAAACTATCTCTGCTGATGATTAGCCTCCTCTTGATTCCCATGAGCTGTGTAGCAGGAACATGAGGCGAGCGTTCATCCATGCAAGACAGAGAGATGCAAGCTTCCATCCGCTTCAGATAAATAAGACGCAGGCCGTAATGACCAGGGCTGTGTTCTGATATCCATACTTACCATATTAGTATACTTAGTATGAGTCTGTAGGGTGTTGCGATTACGATCGTGACGAAAAGAAGTGTACTCAAAGGATGTTGTCCTCAAAACGGTTAGTACGCATAGTATGCAACGGTGTACACTTTCCGTACTCAACGGCAGCCATCTTAGCTACGTAGCGGAAGAGGCGGAGCCAGGCTGAGCCGTGCTCAGTTCGACATGGCTAGACGTCTGTCAGTGGGTGTAATGGATTCACGTGTGTTTGGCGGGTGACGCGGCCACGCAGCTGAATTAGTGGGTGCGGATAGTGTACTACATTTAAAGGAAAACGCCACCGTTTGTCCATACTGAACTATGTTCTTCCCTGATCTTAGTTGAGTTAATACATACCTCTCTCGCTTTCATGCGTGCACTCGATCGCTCTGGCCCACAGCACTACTTCGATAGCATGTAGCTTAGCCCAGTATATTCGTTAGGAACCAAACAGGGGTGAAGTTAGAAGTGACCAAGCACTTCCACGTTTTCCCTATTTAAATGCGGTTATGTGAGTAGTTACACGACCCAAGTATGGTTACACAAAATGAAACATGGCAATTTTCTAAGCGGATAAAAAAGGATAACTATAATGTACGGCGAAATAACACCTGGGAGCACTTCGACATCAGCGCAGTAATATCATCACTCCTAAAAGATCCACTGCCCCTCCCCCTGTTACTTCCGTCAATAGAAACCAACGTGACTTTTTACTTCTACTACTACTATAGTGCAGGCGACGGCGTGCAGGTCACCTTGGTTCTATTGACAGAAGTAACAGGGGGAGGGGGAGAGGATCTTTCAGGAGTGATGATATTACTGTGTCGACGTCGAAGTGCTCCCAGGTGTTATTTCGCCATACATACAAGAGGGACGTCAATGAACTCTTTAGGAGACAGAACCCCCGGAAAGCTGCTGGGTTTCCGGAGATTCTGTCTCCCCATCCACCTTGAAGCATTGTGCTGATCAGCTGTCTCTAGTGTTCACAGACATTTTCAACACCTCACTGGAGACATGTCATGCCATGCCAGCCTGCTTCAAGACCTCAACCATAATTCCTGTCCCCAAGAAGCCAAGGACCACAGGACTTAATGACTTCAGACCCGTCGCCCTGACCTCTGTGGTTATGAAGTCCTTTGAGCGCCTTGTGCTCTCACACCTGAAAGGCATCAACGACCCCCTCCTGGACCCCCTGCAGTTTGCCTACAGAGCCAACAGCTCTGTAGACAATGCAGTCAACTTGGCCTTCCACTTCATCCTCCAGCACCTGGACTCCGCATGAACCTACGCCAGGATCCTGTTTGTGGATTTCAGCTCTGCCTTCAACACTATCATCCCGGCTCTGCTTCAGGAGAAGCTCTCCCAGCTGAGTGTGCTTGACTCCACCTGCAGGTGGATTACAGACTTCCTGTCTGACAGGAAGCAGTTGTGATGTGAAGCTGGGAAAACGCATCTCCGACTCACAGACCACCAGCACCGTTCCCCCCAGGGCTGTGTTCTTTCTCCTCTGCTGTTCTCCTTGTACACAAACAGCTGCACTTCCAGTCACCAGTCCGTCAAGCTTCTGAAGTTTGTGGATGACACCACCCTCATCGGACTCATTTGTGAGGGTAATGAGTCTGACTACAGGTGGGGGGTAGACCATCTGGTGACATGGTGCAACCGAAACAACCTAGAGCTCAACGCTCTAAAGACAGTGGAGATGGTTGTGGACTTCAGGAAGTACTCAGCCTCACCTGCCACCATCACCCTCTGCGACTATACAATTGACACTGTGGAGTCTTTCCGCTTCCTGGGAACTGTCATCTCCCAGGATCTCAAGTGGGAGCTGAACATGTAGAGGATGCAGAGGATGTAATTCCTGAGGCAGCTGAAGAAATTCAACCTGCCCAGGACAATGATGGTGCACTTCTACTCCTCCATCATTGAGTCCATCCTCACCTCCTCCATCACCATCTGGTTCGCTGCTGCCACCGCCAAGGACAAGGGCAGACTGCAGCGCGTCATTCGGTCTGCAGAGAAGGTGATTGGCTGCAATCTGCCGTCGCTCCAGGACCTGTACACCTCCAGGACCCTGAGGCGTGCAGGTAAGATTATGGCCGACCCCTCCCACAGCGGTCAAAAACTCTTTGCGGCACTCCCCTCTGGCAGGAGGCTGCGGTCCATCAGGACCAAAACCTCACGGCACAGGAACAGTTTTTTCCTGTCTGCCACTGCCCCCCCCCCCCCCCCCCTCACACACAGTCCTACATGCTACAACTGTACATTAATGTGGCATCTTCAGATCGTCTGCGTTACATTAACCCACAGTGTGTACAGTGTGTACTCATTCGGGACCACCATTTTTCTATGCCTGCACTACTGCTCCGTGTTCATTGTACATCGTATATATATTTATAGTAGTAGTACTTATATTTTTAATACTGTTTTTCTTTTGCACCAATGGCACCAAGTTAAATTCCTTGAAGGTGCAAGCCTACTTGGCAATAAACTTGTTTCTGATTCTGATCCTGATTCTGATTCTGATTCATTATAGTTATCCTTTTTTATCCGCTTAGAAAATTGCCATGTATTTCCAAGGATCCTTCATTCCCTAAAAAAGTTGCGTTGAGCTTTCACTGTGATTCTGTGATCCTGCTGTTTTTCTCTGGCAGTTCACTTTCCCCTTGCCAGAGCTGTCTGTATTCTGTTTGGCTGATTGTTTGCGCTCTCCCGTACACACTTGTTGAAGAACTGTTGTTATTTTGCATAATATATATTTATTATTACATTCTGAGTGTCTCCCTACTTAAATATCTACCTAAGTCATTTTTAATCAATTCCAGAACACCAATTGCCCTACACCCTGTGTGCAGTTTGCCTAATGACACCATGGCATGAAAAAGGATGTGGTTTCTCACACTGCAGCAATTTATAGCTGGTCAGGCCATCCAACGAAGTCTGGTAGGACCGAATCTACCTTTGTGTATGGACGTTTTGTGCCAAACTATTCACATGTTTATGTAAGGAAACATGTCAGGCTCACAAAGACTTTCACATTCCTCCACTTCGTGTCAGCGCCACTGTCCTCTCTCCATCCCTGTATTGGCCATCTGCTCCAAACAACACACCCTCACCTTGGTATATCTTACACACATTCTTTCTCCCCAAACCTCTCTTCCTTGGCACTCTGCAGCACGTTGGTGATCCTCAAGTCTTTATTCTGTGTTTCTATGCTATTGCAGCTTCTCTGCTGTCTCCTCTCAATGCGCCCACGCCCACCACATTGGCCACACTGTGTTTTCTTCTGACACGTTGACAGAATCTTTAATAGAGCTTGTTAGCATTTACTCCCCCTATGCTTTTAGCCCAGTCCACACTGCTTTTCTGCTCACACATCACTATCCTTACATTTTATGTCCCAATATGCTCTAGCAAATACAGCACTCTCGCAGTTAAGAAACAGGCGACCACACATTAATGTTGAGAGTATTGACATAGATATATCCTCAAAGGAAACTTGCTCCTGGGACATTCAGCCCTGATTCACAGCGCAAATGTAGGCTTTTTGTTAAAGGTCCCGTGGCATGAATTTTTCACTTTATAAGGTTTTTTAAAGGTGTCATTGCATTGTTATTTCAGTAAAAAAAAAAAAAAGCTCTGGTGCTCCTGTTTCAGACTGTTCTAGTTTGGTGAAGGAGGTGGGGGGTGAACGACGGCATTTCCGGCATATAGTTTTTTCCTCGCTTTTAGCATATCGATAACGGTACATCATGGCCTGCAAAGCATGGCAGTTGCTCTGTAGTTGGATGTACAGATGAACATAAAAGTCTGTTTTTAATTCCTTCATCTGAAGCGCTGAAGAGCCAGTGAATTAATTGTATTTTTTCTGGAAACGCGCCAACACAACCTCCCAAAGTTTTAATCCCCAAGCTGTCCGGCTACTGAATGAGGACTGTAGCAGGAGCACAAGCTGGAATAAGGACCTGGATTCCCTGTGCCAGGAAGGCCCATCACCAGCTCACTAAAGACTGATAGGAGAGATACCTGTAGCCACTGAAAAATTGATGTGTGCTAGGTGTGTGCTATTGTTATCTGAAAAATTACTTCTACGCTCCAATGGATCATATCCTATGCTTGTTTTGTGATGATGTTCAAGGTTTTTTCCCCCCTCTGGTGTAAATAAATCCTTTGCAGTGTCTACACTAATGAATGAACGTAAAGCACAAGATGTGTTTGTGGAATAAATGGTCAAAACTCTAAACTTCTTTTATTAGCTTCTTTAACAAAGCACAACTTACTGATGTATTCCTCTCAACTGCAGAGGACCATAGTCAGCTCTCTATATTTGGCCAGCCTTCTGTAGAGAGTAGACATTGAGGCAGACAGGCTCCAAACCAGGATGGTCAACCATACACGTGAGCTGTTGTTCAACCTTCCGTGTCGTCTAGTAACCTATTTAGAATTAGAATCTTTAAGTGTCATTTTTAAACACAATAATAAGTTGCCTCACGAAGAGACAAATTACTTTCCAGTTTAGTAGTGAGAATGTTACCCGTGGTATCGCCAGGCAGCAAATATTCTCATCTTTTGTGTGCATAGTAGCACATTTTCCATAATGGCACCTATCCAGAAAATGTAGGTGAATGTAAAAAATAAAGTATATTGGCAGAGGTCTCAGTGATATAGTGGATGGTTAGTGTCTAGCTTTTTATATATATTTAAAAAATGACACAATGGACAACTGGATGTTGAGTAAGAAAAGATTTCTCTTCAGGAGTAAATCGAATATATTTATCATACAGTAAACATTTCTCTTCAGGAGTAAATCATGGGTAAAGTACAACATGACTTACGTAGATATGAAGAACTGTAGTTTAGTGAAGACTGCATTCTGGCTCATTTTTTATGACAAAGATTACTGAAATGACTGATATAGACATAACGCAGCTTTAGAACGGTGGCAAATCAGAGTAACGTGAAACAAAGCCAACAGCTACTTACAGTTAGCTGAATGATAACACCTGGAACAACATATAAAAACCGAACCAACTAAATTACCATATCCAGACAAAATAATTTTAACTAACCATTCGGAGATGTAAGAGTAAGGGTAAAGGGGCATTTAGCAGACGCTTTTGTCCAAAGCGACTTACAATCAGTACATTTGTGGGGTTCGACATGTGGACAGTTGGAGGAGGGGGAGGGATCGAACCGCCGACGGTTAGTGGACGACCCACTCTGTCCACCCACTCCTTCGCCATCCGGATCAGATTCAGGGTCAAATTTAAATGCTTGAATGAATGCTTGTCTATGAGCCATTGCGATCCATCCAGTGTAAACTTTTGCACATGGTACCATGGGCGCAAGCTGGTCAAGGCCACAACCCCACCCTCCACCCTGTCCCACCTCTCTCCTCCTCATTAGCATTTAAAGCTCCAAAAACAGAAATGGCACATCTCAGCAATGCTATTTGTCGGACTGGCTCGTAGTGGCTGTAATTCCGCACCAAGGCTGAATTTAGGGAAAGAGAACTCAGTATCACGTACAGTATCAGGGGACCACCAAGGCCTATATAAAAGCGCCCAAAAAGCAGCATGTCATAGTACCTTTAACGCCTCTCTGGTTCCGCTGGTGCACTGTTCTCCTTGCAGGTTAATTTGCCATCCTGGCCACCCACTCTCTCTGCTAAGGCGACTTTGGCATTCATTTGTGGAATCGAAATCGCGTTATCCAATCAGCCTTATTGGTAGAGCAGTGGTGCATTAACCTGGCGTCTGCTTTTATTCCCACGTGGGTGGTGCATAATGCGTAGAAAACGTCTGCACACAAACTCAAGGTGGTGTGCTCTCTTGAGAGCACCCGGCGAGTGATATGGACATCTCGGGGTGAGCTCTGATCCAACTCCAGAGGCACTCAAGTCCTCTCGGTCAACGAGGGCTTGTCGATCAGAATCCACGCATGGGTGTTTGTTGTTGGCACCGCGCCACATTGAGAGGCCTCAGGAGAGCTGTCGCCCATTTGGCCGTCTCCCTGAGATAACAAATAATTTCCCTGTTAATCGCTAAACAATCACCTGAACACCATCGCTGCCAACATGGCACCCGGATCGCATCGCTATGCTTGCAGAACGGAGGCGGTGGTCGCGGTGTGACGTCGACGATGTGACGTCGACGATGTGTCCCCTGCGGACAGAACGGGAGAGACAAGTCGACGAGTAGGATGAATAAAACTTCCTACAGATACACCGTGGCTGTCGCGCGTTTGCTCGCGGGTCGTGTGAAATTCCCTCGCACCGTCTTGTTCCGGAATGCCCAAAAGACTCCAACGTGACCCAATGACAACAGTTTATTTTCGAAGGGATCCTCGTTTATCCCGGCACACAGACGCGCGCCACTTGAGCACGTTCCGGGTAAATTATGCATGCACCGTGTGCTCCGAGGTGCTTGTGGTCCTCACAACACAGATCCATGTCGTTGAAGTGGTCACAAAGGCTTTCTTGAATCGTTTTTGAGAGCCTCCACTCCGGGACTCGAATAACTGTATCTGTTTTTTCCTCTTTTTTTTTGCACTGGCTATTTGTTGCACACACACACACACACACACACACACATGTGCAATCACTCAGTCACATACAACCCTGTCACACACACACACACATACACACACATGAAATGGGTGCTTTCTATTCATCCCGTGTTGTTGGAAATAAATGTGAAATATATTTTCCGCCTTGCAGCCTCTTGCTCAACAGGAAATGGTAATCTCCCCTCGCCTGCCTTTCAAAAGAGACAATCTGTGTCACGGCCTTTTGGTTTGTATGTTTAATCCAAAGCTGTTTCTTGTGTTCCCATGCGCCATCATTCAATATATAAACCTTGGCATTCGTGAATCAATGCTGTTAAAAGAAAATGATCAAACTAACTACACGATCGTGACACATTTTTTTAATTGTATACAGCTTGGGGAGAAGCTTGTGTTGAGAAGCCGCTGGGGGTGGCGGCTGAGGTCTCCGAAAAGAGACCAATAGCATTCTGGCTAACTCATTAGCTTTGGTGTGTGGGCCCCAGGGCCCGGGCTGGCCCGGACGCACTTCTGTCACCCCGACGTGTGCAACACCGCTCGCGGTTCATGTAACAACAAACAATACCTTCTAAGGGGTCTGACATGTGACAATCTTCCTCCCCCAGGGCTTCAAATCAGAAGGTCCCCCCACTCAGAACCAGCAAGGGATCGGGTTCATATGCCAGAGCCCATCCCGGTGCACAGATGGTTCGGCTGGAAGAGGCAGATATTGTTGGACATTTTATAATAATTATAATGAGGCCCATTTTTGATCATTCTCAGTATTTACATACTGAACTGAGATTTGTTCTCTGCATTTGACCCATCCTATGGCACGTAGGAGCAGTGGGGCTGCTATGTTCAGCAGCCCAGGGAGCAAGCTGTGTCTCGCTCGCTCGCTCACTTCGACATGTGGACGGTTCGAACCGAACCGGCAACCCTCTGGCCAGTGAGCTACTGCTGCCTGACTGCATTGAGAAACAGAGACGTAGACAGCGCCACCATTTATGCGTTCACTATATTAGAGGTCGGCTCATGTATAAACAGGTGGTAGCATGGCGATGGGAGCATGTTGCTCCAGCACTATTGCTAGCCTCCTGTAGTGACCTTTACATTAGACTACTCGCTAATCTGGTTAAATGCTTAAAGGCTGTACAGTACACACAAAACTCAAAACTGTGCTCAAAACGCACACACACACAAACACACACACACACACAAAATGTGCACACACATTGACAACCCACACACATAAAAAACATATACACACCACTCTTCATGTTTTACACACACACACGCGTACATACACACACACACACACACACTAGGTCATCTTAAATGCACAGATCCACACCAGTTTGTGGTGTTCACAGATACATACAACACATGCACTCATGCACACATACACACACACCTCCCACACGCAAACTGTTGCATGCATAATGCGGTAAACATTTGTCTCATGTTGTTTCCCGTGGTTCAACCTTCACAGCTTGAATATCATTCTGTGGATATACATAAAGATGGAGGCGCGAGCAGAAGCTCGCAGAAACATACGCTATGAGGCCAGAGAACCGGTCTCCTATGGAAACGAGGTCTCAAGACACACCTGGACCTGTCGACCTTCGTCATCTTTATCATCATCATCATCATCATCATCATCATCATCATCATCATCACCATTGCCATCATCACCACAAGACCTTCATCACCATGGTCTAAGCTCTGTCGAGAACAAAAGTAAACTCAATATACTATATCTCTATACAACTCTCGTTTATCATTTCATGTTTGACATTGTTTTAAATGTTACATGTTAAATGTTTAAATATCAAGTGTCAATTTACAGTTCTGTGCCAATGTACCAGTGTATTACATACATACTACACAATAATATATTGTTTCATTGATAATAAAACAATTGATTCCATCAAGTATGTGAAGAGATAAAATTATGTCAAGTTATGATTTCTTAGTTGTGCTTGAAATAATAAATTGTTACTTTTGAAAAAGCAGTTATATACTTGTAAGTGCAGATGATTCTAGATTCTAGCTTCAAGCAAGCATTACTCAAAATAGGTCTCAGTAACAAGCTGTAATATCTTATTTAGATAATTAAGGACCGAAACCCTTAAAACAAGTGAAAAATCATAAAAACTGCTTACTAAGAAGAACTATCTTATCAGACAAAAAATAAGCATATATTCCTTTGAGCTAAGATATTTCACCTTACTTAGATTTCACATTTTGCAGTGTACATCTTATAAATGACCATTCTAGTTTCACATTTGTTTGCCTTCAGAATTGTATCGGTATACCTGCAGTACGGCGCAGACCACAGCGGTCTGTTGTCCGTCGCTGAAGCGTAACGTATGATCAGGGCGGCAGCGTGGCCGAGACAAAGCCAAGATCTCTCAACAGCACAGACTGTTGAGAAACCTGTTGAGAGACTTGCATTAAAAAATGATTATGTTGTGGCGGTTAACATGATTCACCTACAGGACTATGGGTGTGGGTGTGTTTTCCACACAGACCTTTTAGGCACTTGGAACCCCCCGGTAGAGTTCAGAGTTCATTTTGGATTGTCCGGCCATGGTCTTTACGTTTGACATAAAAAATAACGTTCCCTTCTGGATACTCCGCCTCAGACTCCCGTCTCTCAACACTACAGCATCACAAAATTTGCGAGTACAAACATGGTGCGAAGATACTCAGACGTTCTGCTTGTTTTCAATCACTGTTGAGGAAGTTTACACTAATTTGCGAGCCATTAATTTACGACTCGTTAATGCACGCTGGGTGCGTCTCAAGTGTTTGCGCTTTGAAACGCCGCCGATCATATATTTTCTAACCTGAGTCGCTGCTACAGGAATCACATAAACAGCTGTATTTTCAATCATATAAATCAGTGGGCAGAAGGGACAGAGCAAATATGCCGCGTTGTTTACCTTTATTTTCAGACGGCGTGTTGAGGGATCCGTCCCAGCCTATGGCTGAGCTGTGGCTTACACGGAATTCCGTGTCTGTGCTCTAAATTGGAACCGTATCCCTGGAAAGACAAAAATGTAAGTGCATTACCAACCTGGCTGCTGGCCCCTCAGGGACGACCCCCCCAGCTACGCCCGCCCTGTCTGCAACCTACTGTGTAGCAGTGGTGGTCTCCTAAAGGGCATATTCCCCTGACACGTAACTGTTTTGCAGAACATGCCAGCATATACACGCACGCACGTCCCCCCACCCCCATGTAATTAATTAACTCAAGATTGTCCCTTAGCAGTCCTACTCTGAAATGCTTGATGAATAGATCCTCGAAACGGATGTCCTGTCGTTTGTTGTAATTAATAATACAGCAAAACTACAGCTGTATGCTTTTGAAGCTGAGCAAAGAAACAACACAATCAGCCCATACAGCCTAATGCCCACGTTGTTTGCTCTTTTTTAGTAGGCCTACCTGAATATCAATTGCAAAATGTTGATTTTGCATTGTTGCGTTTTAATCAACAGTGGTTTTAACTGTTTTTGAAAACACATAGGCCTAATTGTAATATTACATCTGTAATGTAAGCCCACTAACGTGGAAGAGCAATCCCTCTCATTTATCATTCGGTTGCACTCTCCTAGTATCTTCACATATAGGGATTTGTTTCATTAACTGTGCGGGTCTCTATACCTTAATCTAGAGTCATTGTGATGAAGGGCTCTGTAAATACTCCTTGACATGTTGCCCGGTGTGTATCCACAATCAGTGTCTAATTATTTCTTGTCTCGAATCCTAACAGTCTGACAGCACATGGGAGCAAGAGAGAGACAGAGTGTGTGTGTGTGTGTGTGTGTGTGTGTGTGTGAGAGAGAGAGAGAGAGAGAGAGAGAGAGAGAGAGAGAGAGAGTGTCTGTGTGTGTGTGTGCGAGAGAGAGAGAGAGAGAGAGAGAGAGAGAGAGAGAGAGAGAGAGTGTCTGTGTGTGTGTGTGCGAGAGAGAGAGAGAGAGAGAGAGAGAGAGAGAGAGAGAGAGAGAGAGAGAGAGAGAGAGAGAGAGAGAGAGAGAGAGAGAGAGAGAGAGAGAGAGCGGGGGGCGGGGGATCATGTAGCTGACATACGGAAGGCAACGCTGGAGTGCGCATAGCTCGGGGGTGGGGTGTTTGTCATGAACGTGCGTCATGTAGGCCTATACGCGCCTCTTGACAGTCTGTATATAAAGGTTGAGCCTGATACGCAGCGTCCGTTCAGGTATTTTCTCTGAACGTGGAAATACCGGACTCCCCGTGGTCCTGCAGTACGTTGTCTTTTGGACAGAATCAAGGCACTTTGGCATTTCCTTTATTCTTTTTGCATTACGCTTTATTGGGTAACTAGTCCTATCTGTGACATTGTCACAATGTTTTTTAAGCATGGAGTGAAGTAAGATATTTAGAAAACATGAAATGAGAGAAGAATGTTTAAGTAATATGAGAATAAATTAAACTGGATTCGTCACTTGCGCTCGATGAGAAATGCTCTCCAAATGGTTTCCACGTGTCCTACTGATGCTTGATATCGACCAGGTCATGTGTTGCATCTTTAAATCCAAGGCGTAATTGATATGGGGAAAAAAAGTGATATGAAGACTTCACAGGGATCTGGAACACTCCTGGGAAATTATTATTAGGCGCGCAATGGCAAGATGACTGCCTCGCGCGCATCATCCATACTAACCCACGAGCCAATGGTGCAGCGCGCGGCTCTCTAACTTAACGAACAAAAAAAAATACAATGTTCTCCGAAGTGGCGAACGCTAGCATTATCACCAACACGAGCGGGGAGGACCTGCTGAAGTCCCTCGATCAGGAATGGAACGACCGGCCGCAGGAAAGACTTTCTCGGACCGGACACATGGTGGTCTCCGTGTTCCTGGGCTCCATCATGGTGTTCGGATTCCTCAACAACTTTGTGGTCTTGGTCCTGTTTTGTAAATTCAAAACGCTGCGGACTCCGGTGAACATGCTGCTGCTCAACATCAGCGTGAGCGACATGCTCGTGTGCGTGTTTGGCACCACGCTCAGCTTCGCGTCGAGTTTACGCGCGCGCTGGCTCTATGGGAAACACGGCTGCATGTGGTATGGCTTTATCAACTCTTGTTTCGGTAAGTTAGTCCTCAATAATGTTGTTATGTTTGGCTATTGGTTTGTGTTGGTCTTTTTAAAGCCCCTCTTATCTAAACAAACATGGCTGTTGACATGCCTTAAACGTGTTTTCTTGTTGTAATATGTGCTGTCTCTGTGCTTGTTTACCTGCCGTCCGTCAACTCACACGCCCACACACACTACACGCTTCGAGTAAATTGTTTCCATGCAGGGGTCCATAGTTTTAGATTGTGGACATAGCATAGGCCAATCCCTCTAGGCCATCTAAATACTAAAATAATGAAAAGGGAGCAGACGATTTAAACATGGAAAAAATGATGCATGTTTCATATTTCTATTATTTTGCATGACATGAAAGGAAATTGATTTCGGCTATATATAAAAAAAAATAAAAAAAAAACATACTAAGGAAATTCATTTGGTGGATGCTTTTATTTAAAAAGCACTTTAAAATCCAATTGATAGCATGGCTGGTCACAGTGGTAAGTGAACCCTAAACCCATGTGATGCCATGCTCTACCAGACAGGACCACATGACACCTTCAGAAATAGCCCCAATAGCTCCAATGCAGAAAGTATCTGCAGGCATTAAGAAAATGTATCTATAAAGTTATAAAATATTTCTAATCATATATTCCCTAAGTACATTAAAACGACTTTATTTCAGATACTAAATGAAATCAAACATGAATGTGATGGAGATTATGTTTGATTGATAAACCAACTAACCAACCAATATCAGTTCAATCGTTAATGCATCTTGGAATGCTTCAATTAGACGTGAATCAAGCAAGCCAA
Organism: Urophycis tenuis; assembly: GCA_036785325.1. NCBI lineage: Eukaryota > Metazoa > Chordata > Actinopteri > Gadiformes > Phycidae > Urophycis > Urophycis tenuis. The sequence goes on along the minus strand of JAXIVH010000029.1, from coordinate 3,118,136 downwards.
ATCTTTCAAGTTTGACCTAAAGCCGTCTCTCCTCAAATAATATTTTCATGTATAGGTGTAATTAGATCATACTAATGACATTAGTTACATATGCCATTGGCATCTGGAACATCAAGGGGTAACATCATGAATGGCAAAAGCTTCTCTTTTTCAAGGTCAAAATCATGAAGTCTCTTAGACTTCAATGTAATCAGTAAACTTTTCAATGGCAGTTATTTTTCCTTAAAGCACACTTGAAGCACACTACATGAACAAACACACACACACACACACACATGCACACACACACACGCACGCACACACACACACACACACATGCACACACACACACGCACGCACACACACACACACACACACACACACACACACACACACATTTTCCCCTGAGGCATGCAAGTGTAGGAACATGTACCATAGCCGCAAGGGCCTGTTTTTCAGAACGGCTGCCATGAGGATTAAGTCTGTTAGAATCCAGGACCTGAACTCTCTTATACTCCCACGGCCGTGCGCACGTTCACAAGTGAATGCCGTTAATTAATTCAATGCATCAACTACTGGTCAGCAACTATTCTTGGATTTAGCATCCCTTTTCCTTGCCTGTCAAACTGTGAAAATATATTTACCATAGGCTGCGGGCAGGTGTTAATCATGGCCCCTCACCATGTTCCAGAGGCAACAGATGCCATGGATAAGCTAGGCTAATTCCATACGCTACGTCTCCCTCAACACTTCACACGACACCAATGGGTGTGGACGTAAACTGGCATGTATCAGACAGATGTAATGAAGAGAAATGGAAATGAGCAGTGTAGGCCGTCACAGTAATTAGACTCAACCGATGTTTGTTTGGTAGAGCCATTACTGTAAATCCCCAAATTGTGGCTGTGGTTTTTTATTTACTTTTATTTGGGGCAGGCTTGTATTCGAGGCAGGCCTCTCTTTCATATTAGGCTTCTGTTGTAGAATTTTATTCTTAGAAATAAAGTAAAAGCCTACACTTAATGTGGCCGAACGTGAACGCTGAACGTGCGCTGTGCTGTAAATACATGGAAACCTTATTGCATAGCCAAGTAGCGTAGATTGAGTTAATTTTTGATTATGCATGATTTACATTTTGTTCAATTCATAGGCTGGAATGCCTCGTGGCAATAATTGTGTTAAATGTATACTGCTTCAGTCTCTGGCAAGCTCAGAGGCGGGCATTAGGCGACTGGTAGCTTGAGAGTGACATGTTGGACAGACAGAGAGACAGAAATACTTTAATGATCCCTGAGGGGAATTGCATTGAAGCGTTGGAGACCCATGGTATAGAATAACGACTTCTCATGAGCCACAGTATTAAACCAACCAACAATATGAAATTTTAAGAAAAGCTCTTTTATTTCATTGAGTTGAATGGAAACAATAGTGGCCATTTCAGCCAACTCATTCATATTCTGATGAAAATTCAGCTTAAGACAAATTATGTGCATTAAGAAGGACGTTATCATGCAACAAATGAGAATGTATGCGAATGAACAGTTTCCATCGACTTCATTCGCAGTACACCTTATGCCCATCGAGAGTTAATCCACCCCCCCTCTAGCCAATTGAATATATATGCACATTAGCAGTTTTTATGCACATTTCACGTGTTTCCATCTAGGATTTCTTATGCGAATAGCTAAAATGCACATTTAGAAGTGGGATGGAAACGCAACTAATGTCTTGTAGTGCTCATGGACTGATAGCCCTACTGGTAGGTAATTGTTACCCCGGCTTGTATTTAGGGGGCTGGCCTTTACATTTCTCCGTATCGACCACGCCCCCAGCGATTATCCAAGGCCCGGCTATAAATAGAATCCCGGCCATAATTTGAGGATTTACGGTAACCTGTGTCGAGCCGCGATGGCAAGCCTAACCGCTACCTACCTATTTAAGTAGTTCAGATACGGCACGTTTGTGGACATTGTGTGGGAGAGTGGAGCAAACTGTCGACACTATCGAGTAACCATTTTGTAGGCAGGTCGGGGGCAGATTATTATTCCATTGGTTAGCCCAAAGGCTAGTCTGAAGCGGTAGCATAGAAAAGTTTCCTGGATTTTAAAACCGTAAATCAATTGACCGACCCCTTTTCATTGAAAGAGAACAAGTTTTAAGAGAAACTTTGATTTAATCATCCGGATGTTAAACAACAATGCAGTGCAAATTGCAGCTTATTTTAATTACTTTGGTTTGTTCTAAAAACATGGTTCCTCATACATTTAGCTTTCAGAAGTATGCTTGAAACTATCCCCCCCCCCCCCCATTTTTTAAATAATAAATGTTTCCTACATCTGTACTCTTCCCCTGGAGTATGCTGTTGCATAAGAGACTGTGAGTTTAGAAACATCAACAGCAGGAAATGGCAAGCATCAGTAGTATGAAACAAAATAACGAAAATATTTGCTTTACCATAGAGAGGTTTGCAACTGGATTATGCCAATTCACCCATCCATTCGCAACAACGTAGCTACGCTTTTCTGAACTCACGCCTCAAAGTAAAAGAGCACATCTCCTGCATTTTGATGCAAGAATGTGTAGAATGAGCGCGCCAAGGCTTATGTACTGTATGCTAATAAGAACGTACCCCAGGCTACTTGCGAATTTTTCATTACAAATACGGAGTTCACATGACAATTAAATTATTCGCAAAGACAAACCTATTACTAATGAGCTTGGGACATCAATTTAATTAAAATTCTTGTTTTTCAGATTGGAAGTTTTTTTCCCGTGTTACAAGGTGCACACTGCAGTAAGACACAAAAGACAACATGAAAGTACAACAGACTCAACAAGTGCATGTTAAAAGCCACCTGGAGGGTCCAGTCCAGTGTCCCCTCAATGGTAGAATCATCAGTCGTTGCGTAGGGCGAGGGTAAGTTCCTGTCCTGACGGTGGAGCTGACTCCAGACTGGAGCCTGCGCCAGAAGCGACCTCCCAAGAGGAGCCCTGTAGGCAATACTTATGTGTAGGAAACCTCCGCCTGGGGCAGGTGGTGGTTGAACACTATTTGCTCTATATCCCATTCATAATACCCTGCGGTGAAGTTAAGGCCTGGATCCTACTATACCAGGTCAACGGCCTGTTAACACGCCATCCAGATACCAAACTTCAAAATGGATGAATATTTATTGTTTTATTTTAGCAGCTAGGACATGGGTATGAGGCTCTCATTTGAATAATATTTGTGTGTGTTGTATATACAGTACATCCATGTATATACATATGTACTGCACATGTTTATAGGACATGGCAGGTAAGAGTTGTTTGTCATGCAGGAACATGAGTGCAGTGTGTGCGTGTCCGTGTTGGTGTCTCTGAGAGTGGATGTGTGACAGGGTGGGATGGGGGGGAGGAGGGGGGGGGGGGGGGGAGTTGAAGTCCCGGAGTCGGTGAGAGGGAGGGGGGCTTGCTTGTGAGGACGGCGACATATGGGGGTTTTTAGGCCATAGGTACGTCTCTATCATGGAAAACAAAGGGAATTGATTTGTCGTTTGCCACATGTTCTTGCCACATGCAATTCGACTTTATTTCTTTATCCACATGCAGGAGCGAGTTCGTGATACTGATTAGTCATGGAAAATTAATGATAATTCCTGGACAATTAGAGAGTGGCCCTGATATAAATAAACATGTCAAACAAGGCACACATACTCATGTGCTGATGATACATTCATGTGATGATGATTAATGAATGAATACATGCCTTTCCCTTGAGAAATTATGAATGCAGACCATGCAGAGATGCTTTGATTGATGTCTTTTGAACTGGACAAGTGCACAGACTCCCATACTGTCCCTTATCTCACGTGTATAACATTTTTAAATGAAGTTACGAGCACAAGCAAAATGGAAGGAGCACCAACAATATAGATTTTCGTTATTAATAAAAAAAAGATTGCGGATTTTGAGTGAAACATTAGACGAGGAGAAAAATGTAAGAATACTGACTACATTTTTTTCCTGCAATCAAAGAAAACACCCAAAACGCACTGGTACATTTGTCAAGCAAGCTTACTGCCGGGAAAATACAATTACAGAACTTGTTAAACACTTGACTTAAGAGCACTAAATGAAAATTATGTTTCAATAAGGGACCAAATAGCCACACATTTAGAGCTCAAATGTTCACCAATCATCCCCCAGACCACAACTGCACATTCCCCCAGGAACATCCCTCCCTGCAGGGGTAGTACCAGCCCTCACTCGCAGCAAGGCATGATGAGGAAGAACCTCTGACTTGCTATCTAATTTTAACCGAGTAATGTACCAACAAAGACATAAAAATAAAGCCCAGTTAATCCGAACAAGTCACATAGTGAGTGGATTCACTGGCAACTGTACCGAGAAAGGGTTGGTTGCATCATGACAATTATTTGCGCTAGGTTATACTTAGATATTTGCACAGATTGAATTGTGACAGCACATGCCACCGGAACAGTCTCAACTCCGAGCCCTGCCCTGTCACCATGTGTTCCCCCCTTAAAAACTTAAGATGGATTGATGAGTGCCATTCAAATCATGTGTCTCTAAGACTCTTAGGAGCACACAAGCCAATTAAAGTTAACATGTTGCTCCTTCACCAGCTGTTGCGCTTCTGCTCTGCTTTCACGTTGCATTGTTCGGAGCAATTTATCCCTGGCTCACTGGAGCGTGATTGGAGCAAACCACTCGATTGATGATAACACGGAGTGACCAGGGAAAGGTAACCCGTGACGGCTGTAAGCTGCTGTAGGTGAAATTGTGGAGAGAGGGAGACAAAAAGGAGTAGGAGAGCGCTGGGAACCCCCCCCCCCCCCACACACACACACACACCCCACTCTGCTCCCTTTCTCCCCACATTTCTCCATTATTGACCTTGCTGCTTTCAAGCACCTGTGTTGGGGCCATAATAATGTTTTTTTTTTGTGTTCATGGAGTGGACTGGCCAGATGGAAGACGTAATTACTTTAGTCAGACTCAGAAATTCTCGTTACTGCCTCTTCTGGCCTCCTGAATTCAGAGTGGGTTGAAACAATGACGATCATAAACTAACGGCTGAACTAACTAACTATCGGCACTTGTGTGTCACATTCCCAGCAAAAGTTATTCAAATATAATACAAATGTAATACAAATGTAATACAAATCAGCCCGCATGATTTTCTGCATGACAGATGGTGTTTCAACTTGTGTGTAATGGAGCTCAATGGCCTCCTCCAGAACAAGGGCATGGGATGATGATGTTGGACACACCGTTTTAATGTAGAGGTTGAATACGATGATTCAGACAGGTGGTGCCCCATGCCTCCAAGTAGGGGATCTCCCCACCTGTGCACATTGATTACTCAATGCCCAACAGGTGTACGGCCTCATCCAGCCCCAGAGTCCAATCAGTCTGACTCACACAGCATAGAATAGTACATGAAGGTACAGCATAGAATTATATAATAATTCATCATAGAACTAAGATCACCAGAGAATGAAACTTTAGGAACTTGTTCACTGCCAGTGAATAGGAAAGGTAAAACTCTCAACCACGTTTCGGCATTGCCCTTTCGGGACTTTACCTAAATGTGTCTTTACAGGTGTGCATTCTTACAATTCTGGAATACCGTCGAACAAGGTTACACGCAATTTCACGATTTATATAAATAAATACGCTGTAAACATGATCCCCGCTGTAGCTGTTCACCTTTTATCCAGCAGGCGTTGCAAAAGTCAAAGCAAATGCACTTGGACCAAAATAACAAATGTTATGTTAAGTATGTTTATAGAATATTTATTTTAATTTTGGTACTTATTCCCACTGATATACATTAATCTCACAGATTAACAACAATTAACCTTTCCAGACTATAGGTCCACCTTCTGATATATCTCATCGTTTATAGTAACAAATATTGTATGTAAAGTAATGACATATGTATGTAACATATTTTATATTTTGATATGAGACTACTGCCTTGTAGGTTTCCGTTATTGTAACACCAGAATGTCTCGCATCATTTGCATATATGTAGACTGTGAATAAAGCAATGCACACTTTATACCTGTCATAGAAAAGCTTTGGTGATTTGGTTTATTGGTAAGCCTAAATAGATCCCACAAAAGAGAAAAGAAAAAAAGACTAAGATTACAGAAAATGAACATATGAACAAATGAACAAATGAACATATAGAAATATCTTCAGTAGAGTCATTATCTTCCAAGGCGTCCCAAAGAGGACCTACTCGATTTGCCTGAACTCGCAGCGCATGGCACTTCTCACGACTGCAATGACGCCACTTGATTTGTATTGTTTTTGCGGCGTGTCTACCAGGGACACGTCGCTGTATGTCTCGCTCACTGACACTGGAGGTGCAGGCTGCGGTCAGACACAGCTGCCCCTCATCAGCAGTAAATCCCATGCTTTGTCTGTGCGCTGATTGTGTACCACATTGATGGCGGCGGGGTCGAGCAACTTGAAAAATACAGCGACCCTTCAGTCTGTGTGTTCTCCACCGCATGGCCCTCTGGTTCGTAATGTCAACGGCCACTTTCGCTTTCATTATAGCGTGGTTTCTGGAGGTGAGGCTCAGCAGCCTGCTGACGTCAGTAGCTGCTGTTCCTTGCACTGCACTGAGCGAGGAAACACTTTTCATTTGCCTTCGCCTTGTAAATTGTGATCGTGACGTTTCGGCACTATGTCAGAGTGGCTGAAAGCATTGTAGCTGCTGTCAGCGCCAGTCCAGACGGAGCTCCACACACCCAAAAATGGCGTACAGTTCTCGGGCTTGCACCCTGCAGGTGCTAACGTATACACGCTCCCCCACACCACCAGCTGATGTTAAAAATAACTTTCTGATGTTACCTTGCTGGAAGACATAGAAGGGCATTTAGCAGACGCTTTTGTCCAAAGCGACTTACAATCAGCATATGTGGGGTTTGACACGTGGGGTTCGAACCCCCAACCCTCCGGTTAGTGGACGACCCTCTGAGCTCTGCCGCCCCTGACATGCATGCTGAATTTTTTATGACCTAATTAAATGTTATGAGTCTGACATCATTCAGAAGTGTCAACAGCATTATGGGTTGCTAGTGGGGAAACTTACATAGTGCAGGTTGATTGTTTAATGTTACTGTCTATTGTTTATTGTCATGCACCAACCACCAAGTCAAATTCCTTGTATGTGCAAACCTACTTGGCAATAAACTCTGATTCTGATGATAGTCAAAATAAGGCCTGGATCCTACTATACCAGGTCAGCGGGCTTATGTTAACAGTGTAGGCAAACCGCTCCCAAGAAACAATGACAAAATTCCCTCATTTCTGTGAGCATGAAAGGCTTTGTATATGAATTCTGCTGCACCTGCTATTTATCTGCTCTGTAGGGTTCATTGATCACCACTTGTGCCCTGGAGAGTGCAAGTGGGGAGTGGGGGTGTTTACACAGCAGCAGGTCCCCCCCTGTTTCCTTCCCAAATAGATGTCTCCATCACCACCTGTTGAGAAGATCACCAGGGCAGTTACTCGGGAGGTCAAAGAGTCGTCCTTGCCTGAATGGATCCTGTGGCCACATGGCACTCAAATATAATTGTATGCTTGCTGTTATCGGTCCACAAAAAAAACTGCAGACATATACACGGCCCTGCTAGGAATCAGTGAAGCTGGCACATTCAGTGACGCCCTTTAAAAATGGCTTCACTGCTGGTTTCACAACCTCAGAGAAACTGATAACATTTAGAACTGACGGGGCAGATTCAGCATGGGGTTGTTTTGATCTTTGGCTGATTAAAGACTCAAAAGATAGAAATTACCGCTTGATCCAATTTCACTTTTAACTTGATATTTGGGTATTCAGATCACTTTTGTTGCAGCTGCCTTGATGTGGGTTTTGTCACGTGTCACAGGAACCATTGGTAGGCCATCGAGATATGTAAAAAGATCTTTAAGATAGCCAAAGGTTGCATCACTGTCAATATAATGTTTAAAGGTGTTGATCACCATCCTTCTTATTTCACATTTGTGTAGTTGCAATCTTTTTGGTCTTTGCTACATTGGCGGCTGAGGACTGTCGGAGTCACACTAACGGGCAATGGAGAAATTTCCCGGTATAAACAATACATAATTAGTTATGTCTAAAACCATGGCAGCAACATCTTGATGCAAGCTGTTTTGCATCTCAATGTGGTAGATTGGTTTCAGCATGATTATAGATAATTATGTATATGTGTATGTAATATGTCCTGAAAATTATCACTAGGAGATGAATATTTTAGTTTAGATAGTGTGCGTGTGTTTGTGTGTGTGTGTGTGTGTGAGACTGTGGGTTTGCCTGTGTGTGTGTGTGTGTGTGTGTGTGTGTGTGTGTGTGTGTGTGTGTGTGTGTGTGTGTGTGTGTGTGTGTGTGTGTGTGAGATGAATAAAATAGTAACTGCAACAACAGCCTACATTTGCGGGGCGGCAGTATCTCAATAGATAGAGCGGGTCGTCCAATCAAGTGTCCTTGAGGAATAAATTGAACCCCACAAATGTAGTGATTGTAAGTTGCTTTGGAGTGTCTGCTAAATGCCCTAAAAATATATATATATATATATATATTTTAACATTTGACAGCTTTATTAGCCGTCCAAGGTAACAGAGTCTTGGAGATGAGTTACATTCCCTTGTTGCTACAAGTTAGCCTACAAGTTAGAACGCAGGGTTTGTTAGAACTTTACCATTGTCAGTAGATGTGTATGCCTTACGTTTCTTTTTTCTGGTTGAGTCACGTTTAAAGTCCCAAACCCGCACAGTGAAGAGGTATTTTGAGTCGTGCGCTCCTGAAAGCCTCATCTCTTAGGATGGAAGATTGTTGTTTAAATCAGATACTAGGGATAATCAGGCCCAACTAAGTTTTCACCAGATTAGCCGGAGAGCACGCCACCATGGGCAGTGCACTGCCTCCCTGCTCCCTGTATCTTGAAACAAGCTAACAGCAGGCCTGGGCTTATGTGACTCGCACCGTGTCTCGTGAAAAATGCTAGATTAATGACAGTAGAAAGGTTGGCTAATTGGGGCATACGCACATGCTGCTCATTACGTGTATATTGTGACTCTCCAGTGATTATAGCTGGTCACAATTGACGTATCATAGGTAAGAGGAAGCGGCTAACGCTAACTGTCAGTTGGAAGGTTGGCTAAGAGGAATCAGCCGTTCCTTTCCTTCCTTCATTTTGCGCTCATTGTCTGGGATAAAATTATGTAATTATGATGAGAAAAAGAGATTCCCTGAGATACAAAATCATAGCGCCGTGGTTGAAAGTGGCAATATTTATAATTGACTCCAGTGGTTAACTGCCTCTTTTTCTAGCTGTGTTTTCAAGTATGTAAATTGCGTGCCTCGAAATGTATTTTAGGATCCGAAGTATATATATATATATATAAAAATCAGTCATTCAACTCTTTTAAACATCTTTATCTAATGATGTTATTGTCCGCCCTGCCTGGCAAATCTTAGTTCATGCTGATGCAAACAAACTGACCGCTGTGCCACAAATGACTAGACTGGGCAGACACATTCCTACTTAACGGTTGTTTGTGTATCTGTGTGTATCTGTGTTTGGTGAATGACACGCAAGGTTCCTTCCCCCCATACATCATTGAGCGCAGGAATGTTGTTGTTGTTGTTGTTGTCCTGAGTTTGGTGATCAAGGGAGTTGAGGTGTACATTACAACTGATGAGCCAGATAAGCCTAAAAATAAGCCGTCATCACTTTCATCCAAAGTGCCTGGAATTTCAGCTCATCTTTTCGCGTCGTTAGTCGGTCTATTTCAAGTAAAACAGTTTTGATTGCTCCATGGATTTCTACACTTTCGGGTATCATTATTAGTCTAATTGGTCCTCTCGTTCAGGCATTTTTGGCTGATTACAAAAGACAGACTGATCTGCAGAGAGAAACAGAATGTGAACTCTGAGAGGATGGTCTCACTGGGCCATCCCGCCAAATGCTCGTTAAATCTATTTAATCCGAAAATATTCCCACCAGGATTAACGAGACAAAGTGTCACATGGTTCTCTTTGTAAAAGCAGCGGCACAATATGTCAAACAAGTCTTTACAGTTAATCATGACACAAGTCTGATTGCACATGTGTCATTAGGCAATTGAGATTAATATGAGTTCCTGGTGTTGTGAAGCTTGCTGATTTGTACTGATTCCATTATTATTTAAAAGTCTTTAGTAAACACACACTGTGTGATAATCATATAGTGATTCAAAAACCTAATTTGACAATATGCACAGTTTATATGGGAGTCACAGTTTTCACCTTTGAATTTAATCAAAACTAGTCTTTGAGGGGTCTGTGTTTGGTTATTTTTGTGCATATCTTTTATATAATAAATTGGGTAATAGAACTGTGATAGGGATATTCCAGTATCATGCATAATGCTATAGGCCTACAGACTGCATACACAATACATATAATACCACATGCATGGATTTGGCTATATGTTACCTGTTTACATGGTAACATGTGTACAAAACATGTATATAAACATTACATGCTCAATGCAGACGGTAGATGTGTTATTGTGTTGAAATCATCCTTTCTGCATACATGCAGCAGCCAAAAACTTATCCAATGTAAAGCAACCGTCGGAGCACTGGGCTCCATGAATCCCCACAATGAAACAAAACAGGCTCTCAGCGAGTCAAACTAATCACCAATAAAGGCTGGCAACATCTCCTTCTGTGACACGGTGTCGCACATAGCTCTTTTTTCATCGCATGTGTCACGTTTGGTCCGAGAGCGGGAAACATGGCATTAACCCTAATTATGTCGGAGCGCCATCTAATCGCTAATTTATTCCCACTCCCGAGGACAGAAAGGCATGCTATTGCATATCTTATAACGACGGTCCCCCCTTTATGGGCAACGCCTGCACAGAATATTGTACAAGCCTGCGCGTGGTTCCCAGAGACCGTCTGTGCTGGGTGTGCAGCGGCTAATTAGACTTCGCCACGTCAATCCAATGAATGAACACGATTCCGGCGTCGTTATTTCTCCTCAGTGTCAAATCGAACAAAGTGTTTTTTTTTTGTGTGCATTTTAATAATGATATAACATGAATAAGTAGGCATGAAATGTCGGTGGGTTGAGCAAAAACACTGCGCACAATGTAAAATATTAATCTGTTTCTGTTTGAGTGGTTCACTGATTTAATCCGGTTTGAGGATTACGCAACCACTTTGAAGATTGTAAGAAAAGGATTTGCTACCCTTTGCAAAATAGGGCCCCGTATTGGCAACCTAAAGTGGACATCAACATACATCATGTTACACTGGCACTTTGCTGGTAGCGATCGGCAGCCGGCTTCGAATGTCACGCTGGCGTCGTCCTTTTATTTTTTTTGCGGAAAATACGCTTTTGAAGTAAACTCTTTTGATTTAAATTGTGACGGGCTGATCAGTGAGATTGCAAACAGGCGTTGTGACCCACCACACACACACACACACACACACACACAATCCCACAGATTCATGCATGCTTGTATAGAGGGAGATGTACACACCCAGAAACACCCAGAGTGCGTGCACTTATGCACGCACACGCAGACACACACACACACACACACACACACACACACACACACACACACACACACACACACACACACACGCGCGCGCGCGCGCGCACGCACAGATTCATGGTTTTTTTATTGTGTGATTCATCATGGGCCAACTATGCAGTTTGGCTACTTGGCTACTACTATAAAAATAATCTAATACTTTTACACCTCCTTATCTGTGAATACGGTTTAGTTTGTTATGGGAGTTGTGTCAGTATCAAATTAGATATTGTTGTGGTGAACACTGTGATTGCGGGTCCATGAAACACATTTAACAACAACACAGGAAATCCTCAAAGCTTGATGCACCAACCTGCTTCATTTGGAAGAGCCCCTTGTTCTGGGAAATGGATCATATCATAAAATAGCCCAAAGTGCCTTACAGCTTTAAACCCTGTCTGTATCTCTCCTCTCATCTCAACCCCCTTTCTATCCTCTCTCTCTCTCTCTCTCTCTCTCTCTCTCTCTCTCTCTCTCTCTCTCTCTCTCTCTCTCTCTCTCTCTCTCTCTCTCTCTCTCTCTCTCTCTCTCTCTCTCTCTCTCTCTCTCTCATCCACACACACACGCAGGCATCGTGTCTCTCGTCTCGCTGGCGCTGCTGTCCTACGACCGCTACAGCACGCTCACCCTGTACAACAAGCGGGCCCTGGATTACCGCCGGCCCCTGGCAGCCGTGGGCGGCGCCTGGCTGTACTCGCTGCTGTGGACGGTCCCCCCTCTGCTGGGCTGGAGCAGCTATGGCCTGGAGGGCGCCGGCACCAGCTGCTCCGTCACGTGGACCGAGCGCAGCTCCCGCTCCCACTCCTACATTGTGTGCCTCTTCCTGTTCTGCCTGGCCATTCCCGTGCTCCTCATGGTCTACTGCTACGCCCGGCTGCTCTACACTGTCAAGCAGGTACGGTATGAACCCCCCCCCCCATGAACACAGGGTTTGAATGCCGCGTTGTTGGCCAGAGAGGGAGTCAGGGTGGGATTTTTGATGGTGGGATATGCTTCTGTTACCAACCTGGTCTGACAGGAATCCGTGAAATAGCAACGGACGCTTAACTTAACAAAATCCGTGGTGGGCCCACGGAATCACTGACATTTTCGTGAAACTCACACGGATTTCGCTCCAATGCAAGTTAATGACACTCATATCAATTGACTTTTATAACTTTGGGCTACATTAAAATTGAATAATTACAGTAGTTTCAGGACTGCATATTTGTCGTAGGCTTAAATTATGCCTTCATTTAAGTGGGATATTTAATAATCGATGGATGGTATAGTGAGCCTACCTTTTTTTACTCGGTTGTGTCCATAACGTTCTCATTCATCTTATATCATCCATTTCCGTGAGTTTCACAGAAATTTCAGTGATTCCGTGGGCCCACCACAAATTTTGAGTTAAGCGTCCGTGGCTATTTCACGGATTCCTGTGAGGATGAACTAGGGCTCCTCTGTGACCCAGGCGACACAGAGGTTGCTGATGTTTGCACCACTTTATTGCAGGGTTTGGAATAAAGTGACACACAGGCGTGGGCGTTGCTCTCCAGGTCTGAGATCTCCCTGAGATCTCTCCTCTGAGGTCTCTCCTCTCTCCTTGGGTGTGTGTGTGTGTGTGTGTGGCGACGGCTTGCTCGAACCCGGTTTGTATATCGGTTGCTTAATGTGCAACAGGTGTGCGGCCTCACTCAGCCCCGCAGTCTCGTCGGTCTGACTGGGGCCAGGTGAGGGGCCAGGTGAGGCTGCTTCAGCCAGCCGCCATCCACACACACACACACACTCACACACTCGCCACTCATGGGTTTAGTTGTGGGAGGTGTGAGAGAGGGAGGGTCTTCGGAAGGAGGGCTATCAGCATCTGTTCCATGTTATTGCTTTGTCCTGATTTGTTGTTGTTATTGTTGTTGTTCTTCTTGCCGTGTTCCCATTGTTCTCCCCGGTGTGTGAATTGGAACCCTAAAAGATGCCAGTACCCCCAAAACAGCGATACCCCAAAAACACCAGTGGTTTTGACCGGTTTGCCGAAATGAATTTGCCAACCCATGCAGTTACTCGTTGCCACGACAGTTGCAGCGCGTTGACATTTCTAATAGAGATAACAAATATATATATATATATATATATATATATACCATTTCGACTGTAATCTTTCAATTATGAGTCATGCTTTCGAAGCATGCTCCGTGTCCCAGCCAGACATCTCTGACCAGCGTGCGTCTACTCTGGCACTGAGCCGGGATCGACCGCTGTCTCACGTCTCCTTGAGGCGTCACGAGCCAAGCTTCCAAAGATGTTTTCTCGGCGTCCGCGCATATTGCTGGCGTGATTCAGAGCGGGGGGGGGGGGGGGGGGGGGGGGGGGGGTCCACGCAAGCTCTGTCGAACAGTTCGCTGTAATGAGCAGAAAACCGGCATTTCTCCTTCATGAACTGCACATCGAGGGTTTAGAAGGGCTCAGAAGTTTCCCTGAGGAACACAGTCTCACTTCAAGAACGTCAAAAAGTGACGTGTTGGGCTTTAGCGTCAGTCACTGATGGTGACTGAAAATGTACCCTTCGGAAAAAGGAAAAGGAAAGGATGACGGAAAAAGTACCCTTCAACATCATCTGCAGACGGAGCAGGGGTTCAACTTACTACAATGTGATGCCGTCTAACCCTAACCATAACCCTAACCCTAACCATAACCATAACCATAACCATAACCCTAATCCTAACCATAACCCTAACCTTAACCTAACCCTAACCCCAACCCTAATACAGGAGTGAATGGGCTGCTGGAGCACCCGCTCTGAACGTCAAATACGCTGGAGACGGCGGTCGCACCCCCACCGCACCCCCCTCTCCGTCTGCAGACGACGTGGAAGGGTACTTTTTCCATCAGTGACTGACGCTAAAGCCTAACACGTCGCTATTTGACATTTGGGAGTTACACTGTGTTGCCCTGAGACAGGCAGGCTCAACGGCACTGCTCCTACGTACCACAGGATAGGTCAAACATAGAGAACACATTTCGTTCCCATATCTAAAAAAATACTGAGAATGACCAATAAAGACCGAAAGGTCCCCTCTTCTTATGATTTGGTATCCGTAAGGCGAAAAATTCTCTGCAACGTGCCTGGCTCCACCAATAAGGGCCTGCAGGTACACAGGGCATGAAAAACATCAACAATGTGTGTGCCCAGATGCGAACATTTGTGGCGTGGTATTCCAGCACTGTGCTCATATTCCAGCATTGTTCTCACTCTGGAGATGTAAGAGCATGGAAATTGCTCTGTGGTTGACCAGGATAATGCTGTTTTGCACGTCTGTGCCTGCAGCAAACAAAAAGAGTGCGTATGTGTGTGTGTTTGTGTGTTTTGTAGGTGTGTGTCTGGAGTGTTTGTGTGTGTGTGTGTGAGCTTGAGAGAGAGACAGTGCGCGTGTTCCTTCGCGGCTATGAACCCACAAATGTACCAAATATTTTACGTTGACGCACCACCTCCATGGAAGAGTCCCTTTCAAAAAGTGTTTGCTTGCAGCAGGATGCATGAACAATCCTCCAAGGCCAAGCACTGGGCACGGACATCTTCAGGAATGCATATCGCCCCATTCCGTTTAGTTTGTTTACACCTCATCAACTCTTTCTCTGTCTGTATCCGTACAAAATGTCTGAAAAACAAGACTCAACCCACTCTCCTTTTCTATTATGTGTCTAGTACATATATACAATTATATGCAATACATATACATGTGCATGCATAGTTATTTTTCTGCTTGTTGTGTTTCAGCTGCGGTGGTGCTGGGCACGTTGTTGGCTACTTTTTCATGCTTGTCACTGATTCAATCTCGGCATCGCATTTTTCCACAGACGTTTTCATGGTCTGCGCAGTTTGAAAGAACTCCATTTGTGCAGAGTCAAAGCGGAAGTGAAAATAAACAACTTGATTGATTTTACCTGATTTACCTGTTGACCCTTGGCCATGTATTTTGCAGGTAGATAGTCAGTACAATATTTTCCACTACGTTTACAATTATATTGAGGGCATTTAGCAGATGCTTACAATGCGACTTACAATAAGAACATTTGTCAGAAGAAGGTGAAACACGTCATTGCTGGTAATACAGTAAGAAAGTCACCAGAACAACTTTCAAGCATTCCATTTGCTAGGTTAACCATTGCTAGTATACAAGTACAAGTACCAGTACAATAATTTTGAGACGTAAACTGTGCGTCATTGATTCATTGATTTTGTCTCGACGGTGTTGACTTACATCTGATGTTGTGATTTCAAGTGTTTTGCTTTCCTCATGTAATCTCTTAGCAGTGAATCCAGTTCATATCCCGTGAACTATTTGACTACTTCTTACTCCATTTTGTCCCTTTTCATATTACAATATGGATATCGCTCAATCTTCAGTCTCCTCATCAAATACAATCAAATACAATCCAATACACTTCATACACATACATACCTCACACACGTACACACACACACACACACACACACACACACACACACACACACATACACGCACACGCACACTTTTATTTAATAGTCAACAGCTGCCACAGCGGTTGCAACGACCCCTCTTAAGCTGTCCTCCTAACACGTATATAACGCTGATGAATGGCTCTACTGATGGCTCCATGCTTTCTAAAGATACCGCTGACTTGCGGCTCTCCCCAGTCTTCTGGGGGCTTTGTAAAGGTGACTTTCGTGTCATATATTTCTGTCTATGGGCTTTCCCTCATGTTGGTGCACTCGAGATTTCCTTTTTTTTATTTAAGTCGCAGAATTGCTTTGTTATTTGCATTTATATATATATATATATATATATATATATATATTTGTTCATATATTTTGTAATTTTATTTTTGCATTTCATTAAAGTCAACAGAAATTGTGACTTTGCTTTGTTTTTTAATTTCTTGTATATCTTTAGTGTCATGTGGTGTCACATTTTCTCTTTGATTTGTTTGTCTTGAGGACAGAAGGTCTTTCGGTACTTTCTTGTCCTGTGATTGGTCTGGGGCCAGCTGTTGGCTTCTGGGTGATATTAAAATACATTGGTCTCAAGACACCAGCCCCTTGGTCTGACCACCACATGCTGGGGGTCAAGCCAAGACTCTTACAGCTCTGAGCAATTCTTCTTCAGGAGCAGGGAAGATGTGACTCAGATGACACCCTATTACTGTGAATCAGCAGTGGCCATTTTGATACAATTATAAATAGGTACGGAGACAATGGGAAACACGCAATACCTACAAGTCTCCATCGCGTGCTAATCTCAAAACTTCAAACTCCACCACGGAGCATTAAGAATTAACATCACGTTTGGGTGGAAAAGTGGAAATCGCAGCATTCAGCTCCATGACTTGTTATTCTCTTTCTTTTATCTTCTGCTGTCTATCAACTCCTTCGAGTTGATGGATGTAAATGTAGCAAACCTTTCGAGCGTGGATACCTTTTGCAAAATGGCTTCAATGCCGTGACACTCTGTAGCACATGCACACTCAAGAGCTACTGCTGCCCGCCCCCCAAATCTTCAATGCATTACCAGCCACCATGTATAGGTTTACGCCAATAAAGATGAACTGTACATTTTAATACGTTCACCATCCCATTTGTATGAAGGTCTGCTGTGTAAGCCCAACACAATGTTTCAGAAATGGTAAACGATTTGTCAAGTCTTCCTATGGCGAGGCGTCCCGGTCAGTACCATCAATTCGTTCTCGTTCACTGCGTTCAGGGCCACCAGGCTGTCTCTGGACTCGAGTCCAAGGCTACCGTCATAGCAGTGCGACAGTGCTTGAGCAG
Organism: Urophycis tenuis; assembly: GCA_036785325.1. Classification (NCBI taxonomy): domain Eukaryota; kingdom Metazoa; phylum Chordata; class Actinopteri; order Gadiformes; family Phycidae; genus Urophycis; species Urophycis tenuis. The sequence goes on along the minus strand of JAXIVH010000029.1, from coordinate 3,100,757 downwards.
TGCACTACGATGACAGCGAGTGGGGCGCGGGCAGTGCGAGTCGGGGAAAGTCGGGTATACATGAGCACTCGATGCTGGAATGGCAGACCCGGCACAGACCAACACCAATAGGCCTTTCACAAGAGCTGGGAGTCTGAACTTCTCTGTTTAATATTCGGTGCATTGGAGAGGTTGTAGACGCTACACTGGCTAACCTATCAATTGAAATGCTTGAAACTTGTTCAGGTGACTGTCTTACTGTAATAACAGCAATGAAGTGTTTCACCTTCTTCCGACAAATGTACTCTTTGTAAGTCGCTTTGGATAAAAGCGTCTGCTAAATGTAAATGTAAATGTACAACAGTTTACCCGGAGCTTTAACTAAAGGGTTGCAGCTCCGTGCAGCGCACTGATATTCTACATGTTGTAGCAATGATTTTGCAAACATTGTGTAGCGCTTGTTATCAACTGCAAGCAATCGATGACAAGCCTTCTCAATGAACAACAATGGAAATCAGGGCTCTGGGTTTATAGTATAGCCTAATGCTATGCTATAATATAGCCGTATACTCTGAAAGGCTCTAAAGTGAAAAGAAAAGTGACCATCAGTGGCCTCAGCTGGTCTGCCACATTCTATTTGGATGAAATTACCTATATGCAATGCACACGTAGGCTCCACATGAACGTGGCCATCTGCCTCCTGCCTTTTACTTCACCGCCTTCCACATGGAGCAGCGGAAGCAGGCTGCACTTCGCCCTCAGGTGCCCGACAGAAGCATTGTCGCACGGGAGGCCAATGAAGGTGTACAAGAGAATTTCAATTTAAGTTGGCAATGACAGCGCGTTCAGTGCTGAAACCATCTCGCCCCACAAGATCGATAAAAATTTTCCCAGGCAATTCCTTTTCCAGCAACAGAAACGTCAAATCAATCAACTGTCCCCTCAGGTGCTTTACCTTAATGTTGTGTTAAATGTGCTGTTGTGTGAGGGAACATGCGGCGTTAGAGAGGAGAATTCTTCCAATGCGCACGTTATTCCATGTGTCTAGTCTATGTCGTGCTCAAAACCATAAGCTGGCCAATGTCGCTGGGCCATATTTGTAAATGTGTCCTCCTTAGACTTCCCATTCCCAAAATCCCTTTTCCTTAAGGCCCTTTTCTGTTTTTATTAGCCCGTGTGTCTCAAGAATGTGTCTCATGTCACTGAGCATGAGACATATTCTTGAGCCATTTTCACAGCAGTAGTTTTTCTGGACCCAATGACCTGACTTTTTTTACAGATGGCGCAGAGATTTTGATGGAAAAGAAACCTCAGTCCAAATGTCCGCAGTCTTGAGAGTTTCTGGGTTTCCTCACCAGATGTCCTCTTGCTTGTGTCCACTTCATCAGTAGCTGGTATCAGCATCAGTATCAGGGGAGCTGCACTTTTCTGGATTAAACGCACTATGAAGTTTACATTTCATTTCTCAACCGATTTCAAAGAGTCGTTTTTACATTCACATTGAATCATATATATATTGTATATAAAATCTGGATATATATTTGTTTTTGTAATTATGACTTTGATTGGTTTAGCCAAGTAAACGTTACAATGCTTTTTGTCCAGAAAGAACCCAGCCCTCCTGTTCACTTGCATTACTTAACAGCAATTCATTATTAGCAATGAACTATAATTAATAATAATTATCTATATTATAAGATAATAAGTCATTATTATAAGTCATTCCACTCGATGTAAAATGAGTGCTTCACCAATTTTCATTTAGCCTTTTACGTTGTCTCATTCAGGGCAATTCATAAGAAATGGAACACCTTTTAAAGCAAAATGCCACCGTTTGTCCATACTGAACTACGTTCTTCCCTGATCTCAGATGAGTTGATACATACCTCTCTCGCATTCACGTGTGCACTCAATGGCTCTGGTGCACAGCGCTACTTCGATAGCATGTAGCTTGGCCCGGTATATTCCTTAGGATCCAAACGGGGGTGAAGTTAGAAGCGACCAAGCACTTCCACGTTTCCCTATTTAAATACGGTTACATGAGTAGTTACACGACCCAAGTATGGTTACACAAAATGAAACATGGCAATTTTCTAAGCGGATAAAAAAGGATAACTATAATGTACGGCGAAATAACACCTGGGAGCACTTCGACGTCGACACAGTAATATCATCACTCCTGAAAGATCCTCTCCCTCTCCCCCTGTTACTTCTGTCACTAGAACCAACGTGACTTTTTACTTCAACTGCTACAGGTAGTGCAGGCGACGGCGTGCAGGTTACGTTGGTTCTATTGATGGAAGTAACAGGGGGAGGGGGAGAGGATCTTTCAGGAGTGATGATATTACAGTCGTGTAACTACTCACTTAACCGTATTTGAATAGGGAAAACGTGGAAGTGCTTGGTCGCTTCTAACTTCACCCCCGTTTGGATCCTAAGGAATATACTGGGCCAAGCTACATGCTAGTGAAGTAGTGCTGCGCACCAGTGTGATCGAGTGCACGCACAAAGGCGAGAGAGGTATGTACCAACTCGTCTAAGATCAGGGAAGAATGTAGTTCAGTATGGACAAATGGTGGGGTTTTCCTTTTAATTAAATAGCAAATAGAAAGTACAAATTTCACACAGCTTTGTGAATGTCAAAGAGATTGCTAAGCTTAAACAAATATCACAAGGCTTGCCATACCGGAATAAAAAGTCATTGAACGCTTACTAATCAGAAGCATAGGCCATTGCCCTCATTCAGTTTGGCCAGTTTTCAACTCAATGTGAAATTCCACATTCTCTTCGCCCATCCAGCCAGCGTTTAGAACCAAGATGGCCGCTCATCGACTGTAACGCCCATGGCGCCTACCGTACCAAAGACACCACAGCTAAAATAACTGACCCATTTCCAACTGTCAACCACTCTCTCACTGCAGGTGGGCCGGGTCCGGCGGTCTGCGGCACGGAGAAGGGAGTTCCACATCCTGTTCATGGTGCTCACCACGGTGGTGTGCTACCTCCTGTGCTGGATGCCTTACGGGGTGGTGGCCATGATGGCGACCTTTGGCCGCCCAGGGCTCATCACGCCTGTGGCCAGCGTAGTGCCCTCCATCTTGGCCAAAAGCAGCACCGTCATAAACCCGCTCATTTACATCCTCATGAACAAGCAGGTGAGATGAAGTACAAATAAATACATGTTGTGTTCTTTTCTTATGTTCCTTTTTGTTTCATGACTTACCTTCTGCGCCGGTCGCTTAGCTTTTGGCTGTATTCATAACGTAAAGCGATAGCATATGCTTTTCAGGCGTTATTACACTTGTGATTTATCTCATCAAACGAAAGGCCACCACACAAAACCCAATGAGCCATAGGTTTGAAATCAGTAGTGTCTCTTTTATTAGTCACATTATTGAAACAGAAGGTAAAGCTTGACAGGTTCTTTATGTGCGGAGAGAGACCCAGGCTTCCTACTTAAAAGGATATAAGCAATAAGGCAATAAGAGTAGGCAATAGGCAATAAGCAGGCCTTAAAAAAATCTTAAAGACAGCATCATAAACAAATACACAATCTCTGTCTAAAGACATGAGTCCTCTCGGGGGGGGGGAGGACCCTTGCTCATTTGTGCAGTTAACTTCATGAGGACTTAACACTCTAAGCAGCAGCAGTAGACATTTGGCACACAAAGTCTGATTATATTTGGAAATACCCTTCAATTCCCCCAGAAATGTATTACACCCTGTTGCCATAGTTTGCTTTCAACAAAGCACTTGCTGTGATTCAGTGTTGTCTAGATTTGAAGGTGATTCTGTGTCAAAGTTGAAGATGGATTTCACTATTATTATTATTATTATTATTATTATTATTATTATTATTATTATTATTATGATGATGCTCTTATTGTGGTTTCTCCATCCAGTGTCTGTAGTACTGTTGTTTTTCTTTTGAATAACCACACCTTTAAAGCCATCATATTGTTTGTAGTCTCAGGTCCGAATTGGAGAATGAAGCCAATGGTGAAAACGGGACACTATGACAAACAGAATAGTGCAGTACGTCCAATAAGACCTCCCGAATAGTACAAAAGTGATCATTTCCTGGTTCAACAATGGGCCCCGGCTCAATGGGGCCTTTCAAAATAACATTGTGGGCAACATTCATATCACAAAAGGTGCAAAAATTGCAAAATTGTCCAAAAAGGTGCCAAAAGTGGTCAAAGTTCAGCTTCCTGATAGGTTCATGAAATTAAACAGTGAGACTGATCACTGTTAACCCTTGCTATGCCGTGGTCATTGCGGTCCCTAAATTACTGACCATGTTATTCCCCAAACCGCGTTACAGTGAGAATGCAGTTATTGTGCATTGTATTTGCCCCATCAAAACACCACGCCTGTTTATTTTGCTTCAACTACAGTGTATGCAGAAGCAACCACAATACCGCAAGGCACAATGTTATCATTAGACGTATGACCCAACATGAACCCTTCTGTGGCGTCCATGGTGGTGTTATTCAGCACAATCTAACAATTGTAACAGAACCCAAAACAAAAGCGAACCCAAACCAACCAAAAAATGCTCTAATACTTCACAACACGGCAATATAAAGTACTTTGCGGCATCGGTAAACGACAAACGTTAGCTCGCGTTGCAGAATCGAGGTCGGAGCAAGCATAGCATTGTACCGCTGCATGGCACGGTGAAGATGAAGTGTAAACAAGACTTGTGAACGTCCCCTGAACCAAACGTGCGCCGCCCTCTGCCCTCTGAACCAATCACACGCCACCCTCTGCCCTCTGAACCAATCACACGCCACCCTCTGCCCTCTGAACCAATCACACGCCACCCTCTGCCCTCTGAACCAATCACACGCCACCCTCTGCCCTCTGAACCAATCACACGCCACCCTCTGCCCTCTGAACCAATCACACGCCTCCCTCTGCTCTCCTTCATTCCCGCGTCCTCCGTTCAAAGGAAAGCGCGACTGCATTTTTTTTCACAGCCATTGTCAATGTTTACAAAAGTTTACACTTCTTTCACGCGACCCCGGGAGCGAGGGGTCGACCGGGTGGCGGTGTTCGTCGCCGCCCCCGCCGCTGGGCAGTCAACGGCGGCGAAGCCCGGCAGGGTGACGCGACCCTTGGTGGCGAGGTCGTCGCACGGCCCGGTGTTCATCCTCTGCACCAGCAGCTTCTCGTAGAGCAGCGGGTGGTAGGCGCCCAGCGTGCAGGCCGAGTCGTAGAAGGGCTCGTAGTAGTGGCACAGGTCGGTCTGGCGCACGGACGGGATGTACTCGTAAACGTGCACCTCCCGACACAGCGCCATCATCAGCAGGACACCTGCAGGGGAGGGGGGGGGGAAGCAGTGTGTTCAGGTGCAGTGGAGACACACACACACACACACTAGAGGATGGATACCCGAACCCAAGCCCAACGGGACCCGTATTGTATGTATGTATGTGTGTGTGTGTTCGTTTCATGTTTTTCATTTTAGAATTGTATTTTCTTTTTAAATAAGAAAAAAGTAAAAAATAAATAAAATGTTTTAAAAAAAAAGTTAGATTATTTATATACTTTATACTTGAATTTGTTTCTTGTATAATACATGGCATTTTAACCTTTAAATTGTTCAATTCATAATGAGCTGGGCTCAGTTCGCTTGGCTGGTCCTCTGAGGGCATGCTTATCGTGGCCCTGGTGGGAATCGAACCCCCGGACCCTACCAGCCGAGCCCCCCAGGACCACGAGGACTACGGCGTGTAGGAAATGGCTCAGACGGTTTCTGGGTCTTCAACAGTAGGCTTTCACGTGTGACAGGATTACCCCTGGTGTGGAACGGCTGGCTGACCCTCGAGGAGCGTGTGTGTCTCTCGCTCTCTCGATAACAGCATTCTGCAGGGAACCCTGAAATCCCCGGTTTGTCAAGAGTGAAAAAAAAAAAAAAACATGTCGGGCAGGCACGGGATTGATTTCCAAGCAGCAGCCTTCAGAAAACGTCCGATAAGTGTTAAAACTCATCTTTTAAAAACTGTACTTGAGACTTTCGTTGGAGCTTCAGCCAAGGCCGAGCTGCACAGCTAAAGGTCAGCTCATTTCACCTCTTCATCATCTAGTATTCCACCTTCCGTAAACGACAAAAAAACAACCTAATACTGACTTGCTTACTGCTGTGACAGTGTCAAGTTTCACAGCTGTACCTTCTCAGTGAATAGAAGCAGATTGCTCGTTTCCATTCCCATTTAGTGCATGCTTTTACCCAAAGGAACTTGCAGAGTCTCTTGCTTATTTTGTTTCCAATTGGGTCTAATCCAGAGACACAAGGCCATGGGGATGCATTGTGTCTCTGGACAGTGCAGTGGATGTGGGGAAAACGCTTGGGAAAACTCCCTGGGCCATTGATGTGGTGTGTCCTCTGCGTGCATGTGCACACACACACACACACGCACACACACACACACACAGACACAGACACACACAGACACACACACACACACACACACACACACACACACACACACACACACACACACACACATTATCTAGATTTTTTTTTTCCCACCATAGTACCCACTATTTCCTGAATTTCCCACCTGGGATCAATAAAGTAAACCGCTTTTATTTCCTTATCTTTAAAGCAAAACGTGTTTGACATGCCTCGTAAACGGTCATATAAGACTGGTCACTCTACCATCTTGCGGGAGTGGGATGCTAGCCAAAATCACATGCTGTTGATTTGGAGTGATTGATTCAGCGACATGTATTTCAGAATAAATCTGCCTCGGATGCGTTCTACCCAAATGACTCATTCAACCTCATTCAACCCTCCAAGCGCAATTCTTCGGCCAACCCACAGTGTTGCTGGGGCTGGAGCTGCCTCAGATTAGCTGTTTAAAGACATTATTAATCCATGGGTAGAGCTCAGACTTGGACGTCTGGAGAAGGAGAGATCACACTTTGCAGAGTGAGTGTGGGGGAATTTCTCACCTTACCCTTTCACCAGTGTGCGTCAACCAGTTGGGCGTAGCAGTTTGAGCCAAAACACTCACCCCACACTGGCTATCATAGTGGAGAGGTGAAGAACGATTCAATCCAATCAGAGACCAGGGGATGATTAGGTGGTCAGGTTAGCATAAGAGCCTGGATGGGAATTTGGCAAGGCCACCGGGGTAAACTCCCCTAATCTTGGGATTAGTGTCATGGGATCTTTAGCCACCACAGGGAGGCAGGATCTTGGTTGAGCCTCTCATCTGAAAGACAATGCCCCTGCTCCAGGTACTGGGGTGGGCAATGGGGATATTACTGTACATAGGCCAGAGGGAAGAGCACCCCCTGGAGGTCTTCCAACACCTCTACCACAGTCACATGATCTCCCATCGCAGACTGGACCAGGCCAACCTTGCTTAGCTTCCAAAGAAACCAGCAGTGTTCGGAACATAGCCATGAGCTGTAGTACCATCCATGTTTTTGTACGAAAGTCAAGATAGATTAGATTGAGTTTCTTTCGTTTCTTTGCGTTCGCTGCAGTCGTCTTTGCAACTGCCCTGCTCTAAAAGGGAGACGTCGATATCAAGGGGTATGTAGCGTGTAGCATAGTTCTGCTCTCACAAACCGTGTCTCGAGGGTTCGGCCAACGGAGTTTCTTGCACTTGATTGGCTCCCTTTTCTAAAATGGTGATTGGAGCGGTGCGGCTGCTCTGCAGACCCGATTCGCCGCGATAAGCGGCTCGCCAAACGACAGGTTCATCCCCGAACTCCCGGACTGCGTTGCACTAACGGCCGATTCGTTACGCGCCGGGCGACTGCACTCGGCCCACAACGGGACACCCCCTTCCCCCCCGAAGGGCACGGGCACTCTGGTGTAATTCCTCCTCCGGAAGTCTCACGGCTTATCTAATGCGGCGTGACGCTGGTTTGCGGCCCTTGATTCATCCGAGTGTGCCCGAAGCGCCGCTGGAATCAGCAGGGATGCGTACACAAAATGTGCAGACATCCAGACAACACCCAGACAAAATGCTTTGCTGCATAAAAAGGGAAATATTAAGGGACAATTCAGGCAGCTCGGAGGCCTCTTTTTAGGTGCGCGCATGCACCGTCGTACTGCATGTGGGTGCACGTGTGCACGGATACTCATGTTAATGGATTCAGTCACAGTAACAGGACATCAGATTGTACCAAATCTTTGCCGATATCCACTCGTCATCCAGTTAGACCGTTGAATGCTGAATATAATAAAAATATAGAAATTAGATAAAAGCCCATATGAGCCTGAAGAAAAAACAAAAATGACATGAATTATATATAATGATTAGGACAGTTCTCCCCCCCCCCCCCCCCTCCCCAGTGGGCTGCTGTGTTCATTTGACCCATCCTATGATACATAGGAGCAGTGGGCTGCTGTGTTCATTTGACCCATCCTATGGTACATAGGAGCAGTGGGCTGCTGTGTTCATTTGACCCATCCTATGGTACATAGGAGCAGTGGGCTGCTGTGTTCATTTGACCCATCCTATGGTACATAGGAGCAGTGGGCTGCTGTGTTCATTTCACCCATCCTATGGTACATAGGAGCAGTGGGCTGCTAGGTTCATTTGACCCATCCTATGGTACATAGGAGCAGTGGGCTGCTGTGTTCATTTGACCAATCCTATGGTACATAGGAGCAGTGGGCTGCTGTGTTCATTTGACCCATCCTATGGTACATAGGAGCAGTGGGGCTGCTGTGTTCATTTGACCCATCCTATGGTACATAGGAGCAGTGGGCTGCTGTGTTCATTTGACCCATCCTATGGTACATAGGAGCAGTGGGCTGCTGTGTTCATTTGACCCATCCTATGGTACATAGGAGCAGTGGGCTGCTGTGTTCATTTGACCCATCCTATGGTACATAGGAGCAGTGGGCTGCTAGGTTCAGCGCCCGGAGAGCAAGTTGGGCTTCAGTGTCTTGCTCAAGGACACTTCGGCAGGTGGACAGTTGGGGGGGGCGGGGATGGAGGGGATCGAACCGCCGACCCTACGGTTAGTGGACAACCCGCTCTGTCCACCCTCTCTACCCACTGAGCCACAGCTGGCCCTAAAGATAAAGCCGAATCTCCCCCTCTCTCTCTCTCTCCAGTTCCACCGGTGTTTCCTGGTGCTGTTCCACTGCCGGCAGCAAGGTGGCACTGACGACGCCGCCCACTCCTCCATGCCCTCCAAGACCACGGTGCTGCGGCTCAACCGACGCGTCTACAACACGCCCGCGCCCGGCGCCCGGCAGGCGTCGGACTCCACGGGGACGGGGGCGCCGTTCATGGGGACCACGGTGGCGCCGGCGGGCCCGGGGGAGGGGCCGGACCCGCGGCGGCCGGCGCCACCGCCGCATGAGGTCAGGGCGGGCAAAGAGTGGATGGCGGCGGGGGGGGAGTGACGGGGGAGCACTCCCTCGAAGCGCCTCCTGAACGTGACCCCGGGATGTGCGTTCTTTGTTTGTTTTGTTTTTTGCTCAAGGGTAGTCGCCCGTGTCTGTCTTGGGTGGCGCCGGGGGGGGGGGGGTGGGGGGGGGGGGGGAAGAAAAAAAGAAGAAAAAACATCCTCCTGTTTCTTCGCCTTCATGGGGTGGAAAAAGACTTGACGTCGGCGGACTACGGAGGGTTTGTTTAGAGTTGCCATGGTGCGCCATCCCACCCCGGCCTTCCACGGATACCATGGCGATGACCTGTGCCCTAAGTCACCCTGGGATCCTCGTGTGCCCTGCTACCTTGTGATGTGATGTCTGTGCCGTGGTGGTTGTGGACGTGTGTGACATCGCCCCCTCACAGAGCCGCACGCGTCCGTCGTAGTGTGTTGTCTTGACACCCTCCCCCCCCCCCCCCCCCCCCCCCCCCCCACGGACCGCCCTGAGGGAGTCTGAATGGCTGAGGAGGACACAAAGTGAACGTCTTAATGTCTGATTCAGATGTTTATGGTTTTGTTTGTTTTCCCACATCCTTTCTTTTGCCTTGACTGCTCGTACTCAAGGCCTGGGACGGAGGTGGAAGAACCGCCACAGACGCTGCATCAAAGCGACGGGGAATAAAAGGTGGAGAGACACAGAGCCATGTTGTCATTCCTCTGGGCTAGCTAACGGATATGAAGCCGCCAAGGGACGGGCAAGTGTTTTTTAGACACGGGCGGTGGCTGAAATCAATGATGCTTGGGATTTCACGCACGCCCGCAAGGACTTCTGGGTCACGCAGAGGAAGTCAGAAAAAGTTCCTGTCGAGTGCTACTTGGGATTCAGCAGAGAATAGACCGCATTGGAAGCCATCACCGGGGCACTTAAAAACTACCCCCTCCCCCCCCCCACCACCATCTTAGGAAATCATGTGTCGTCTTTCTGTTGAACTCTTGAATACTACACCACACCTTCTTAGAAGTTCTACAACATACTATGACTCCCGCAGCATCCATGTGCCTAAACAAAATACTTTTTTTTTAACTGTGTACACCCCAGTAGATAATTGCATCCTAAAGAAACGTAATTGCCGTTGTAAAATGTCTTGGGTGTGGCGAGTGCATCAATAAAGTAATCATGCCTTGAGGGATAACCTCTCATTTCCAGTTGTTCCAGAGTTGTTGTTTTGTATTCGAGTTGGAAAATATTTGGTGCCGTGTTTCAGATAGACAGAGAAACAGAGAGTGAGAGAGAGAGAGAGAGAGAGAGAGAGAGAGAGAGAGAGATGAAAAGACCTATGTATACATGTATACAGTATTATTAGAGAGCGAGAGCGAGATTTATGCAGGTTTTTTAATTTAATTGAGAGGTAGAAAGAGACAATGAGACATACATAAAGAGAGAGCATGAGAGCGACAGAGGTGTTGGAATTGAATTCAGAGAGAGTTGAAAAGAGTTATAAAAGTGCGATGAAGGACGAAATTGGGCATCCGAGTGCAAAATCAGTCTTGCTTCTCCAAAGGCGTCTGCGTGTGATTCTCACACCAATACAAAACGTGTGAATGCCCACAAGGGGATAATTATTACCGAATCCAACTGAAGTGTCACATCAAAGTACATCTCGCCCTGCCATCACGTCCTTACACAACCCTGCCCTGTGCTTGTAACTTGTAGCTGTCTTTCCCCCTGAGACTTTATTCACAAACTGTATTTTCACTAGAAAACTCGGCCGGGGACATGAGTCGATCATCCGTGGACATTGACAACCTTCTCGTCCGCTGTGATGTGCCTCTGTTTGTGACCAGAGGAACACTTTACTTCTGCTGCCGCGGCAGCAGCTGGTTGGCTGTCAGGGTGGCGGCGGCAACAAAAGCGAGGCTGGAGTGACAGGTCGGGGCGGTTCATCAACGCAACCTTTTCCGGAGGATCAATAGATGAGCCGAGGTGGCGCTGTACCGGAGCCTCTTTAAGGTCAGCGTTTCAAGACCGGACATGAATCAACCATGCCCTGGTAATGAGAGGGACACACACACACACACAGACGCACACACGCACATACACACACACACACACACACACACACACACACACACACACTCATGGGCACACACTCCCTACCCACTGTTCTTCTATGGAAACCATGGCGATGACCCGTGCTTGCGAGTGACACGCCCTGCCTCCCCCCCCCCCCCCCCCCCCCCAGGATGTAATGTCTGCGCTGAGGTCGTGGCGGTACGGACGTGTGTGACACCATCGGCTTCAGGAGCCACTGAGCCACCAGACGACGAAGGCGCCCGAAATGCCGCGCCGCGCCACGTCCTTTGTGGCACACCGCGAGGAAATCCGCCCACACCCCCCATGAGGGCGTCTGCACGACACCAGAGACACAAAGCACACATCTTCAGGCCAGAAGCATTCTTGGGACATGCGTCCGGTATCCAGGCCCATAATGAGGCCCGGCCAGCAATCTTGTTCGGCCCAAATGAAATGATTGTACCTGAGCCCTGCCTGTGAAAATCTATAAATTTGTCTTTCTGGTTGTTCATTAAAACAACCAGTTGTCCTTCCAAAGGACGGCGGGCTGCTAGTTGGGATTCAGTACAGAATAGATCACATTTGACAGCCCCACCAGGACACTAAAGCCTACCCCCCACCTCCACACCCACCCCATCCCCCACCATATTATGAAACCATTCCCAGTCTGGCAGACATCCCGTCGGGACGTGACCAGTTTTCCATCAACTCCAATTTTGCCGTATGTGGAATAAATATAACCTGCAACAACAAGCATTTTACAAAGTGGTCGCTACCCTCTTGCCTGATTGACATCAAACGAGGATGAGAGCTGAACGGGACCAATTTCCGACCAATTCCAATTTGGCAGTTGGTTGAATTTGTCAATTTGTCGGTTAGATAAACATTATGTCAATTATGTTGTTAATTGCCTGGCATTACCAATTCACAAATGCAGATGCAGCACTCCCTAATACTCCCTAATACTCCCTAATAAGGTTTGTTCTTGTTGTGGGGTCATCATTGTGACCTATGTTCAACCCAGCATTGGCAAAATGTTAAACACATACTTGTCCATTTTTAGACCTATTTTCCGTGTTGGATGACGAGTGTGAAAATTATTTGTGCCATGTCTCAGATGGATGGAATTTTATGAGAGACAGAGAGAAAGAGACACAGATGAAGAGAGAGAGAGAGAGAGAGAGAGAGAGAGAGAGAGAGAGAGAGAGAGAGAGAGAGAGAGAGAGAGAGAGAGAGAGAGAGAGAGAGAGAGATACAGCTCTTTTGACTTGATTTAATTTAAAGCAAGACAGTGAGAGAGACGTAACAAATGTATTAGCCTGTGATTGCCCAAGAGGGGATAACAATTATGGAGTATAACTGAAATTACATTTCACCCCCACACAACCTTTCGGTCGGATCAATAGATGAATAGACCATGGCAGTGTACCTGGCTCTGTTTCAAGTCTCCAGGGGTCCGTCGTGACTGAAGTCCAGCCACTACGCGCCACTACACGCTCACAACAACAACTCTCCTTTGGCCTGTTCGGTCCAGACGTCATTGAAGATTAGATCGTGGGAAAGCTATTCGCAGGCTCATGAATGCTGACGCCCACAACCTGAAACTGGCTCTGTATATACTGTATATATAATACAGTGTTTCCCACACATTGACGAGACTATGGCGCACCGCCATAGTCTAATTTCGGCCGCCATAGTTTTAATATCCGCCCGGACCAGAACTAGTGAGCAGAGCTGAGCGGTGCGAATATTCCGCTCCTCACTCAGACGGCTGTTCTCTCGGCCGCTCTGTTCCGCTCCAGTGTCGCTGCGATACCGCTCACACCACGAGTCTGAGGCATGCCCAAATCCAAACGTGTGTCTTCTTGTTGCACTTGTCTATCTTTTAAAATAAATGTTCTATGACTGAAATATATTGCCGTTGCTCTTAGTTCTTAAGTATGTACGTTTTCTGTTTAAGGTGGCAATTCGTAGTAGATTATTTCTCCCTCATTTAAATTGGAGCGAGCGTGGAGCGATTTCAGTGGAGCGACATGATTTTTAAGTGAAGCGGGGAGCGAAAATGAGCGGAGCGGCCGGATGCGATTTAGAGCGAGGAGCGGCCGAGAGAACAGCCGTCTGAGAGAGGAACGGAATATTCACACCGCTCAGCTCTGCTCACTAGCTCTGGTCCGGGCGGATATTGAAATTATGGCGGCCGAAATTAGACTATGGCGGTGCGCCATAGTCTCGTCAATGTGTGGGAAACACTGTATATATATATATATATATATATATTAGATATGTTGACCTGGTGTCACTAGTGTCGACATGGGCCGGACCCTTTGCTCCGGCCCGCGGGTCACTAATTGGGAGTGGCTGGTGTAGGGTGCGTGGCCGTAGGGTGCGTGGCTGCAGGGTGCGTGACGGGACCGTACCGATAAAGCCAGAGGAGGGCGGGTTGGGCTGGATGTTCTCCTGGCTGTTGGACTGGATGATGTCCCACAGGCTCCATATGTAGGCGGGGTGGAGGACGTAGAAGGGCTGGTCCGGCCGGTGCAGCCGCCGCTTCACGTAGGGCGTGAAGAGGTCGAAGTCCGGGTTCTCGTACCACTGGTCAGCCAGGGGGGGGGGGGGGGGGGGGTTGATACGTGAACGGGTGAACAAGAGGACAGAAGCACCCTCCAAATGCACCAGTTGGACTGTCAATGAGTGTTGACTGTTGAATGTTAACTTAATGAGTTTCATTTTTCATCGACAGATTGGCACCTTTACAGGTACCTTTACAGGTTCTTCGATAAAGGGGAATGATGAGGAAATCACAATGTAGGTGCGTGACATGACACAGCGGTGAGTCAAGCAATGCTAGTCATCCTTGTTCCCAAGATAACCCAGGTTTGACAGATTCTGTCAAAACAGTCTGTTTTTTTCGCGTATATTTTAAACCTTTCTAAATTCAGTATATGAACATTTCGTATAATGGGGAAGAATTCTTCCACATCTGTAAGGAGCTTTTTTTTTCTACCATCATGCCAAGTGAAAGAGCCTGCTTTAGTCTGCTGGACTAAAAACAATGTGTGTTCCTAAGATAGCTTGAGTGCCACCACTCAAGCCCAAGTAAAAGAACACAAACATCTAAAGGGTGCTTTGAGAACTTGTGGCTATCCGGGTTGGACCCTCAACAAGACAACATGCAGAAAGAATAAAAACTTGGAGGGTGAAGAGAATAAGAACCAACGCAGAAACATAGTGATACCCTATGTGTCCGGAGTATCTGAAAAACTCCGGAGGATTTTCAACAAACACGAAATCCCGGTCCATTTCAAACCCAGCAATACTCTCAGGCAGAAACTGGTACACCCCAAAGACAGACTACCACACTCACGAAAGAGTAACTTGGTTTATGCAGTCCAATGCAGTGAGGAATGTAAGGACTCTTACATTGGTGAAACTAAACAACCTCTAAACAAGCGCATGGCCCAACACAGAAGGGAAAACTCCTCAGGTCCAGTATCAGCTGTCTATTTACACCTAAAGGAAAAGGCTCACTCCTTTGAGGACAGCAATGTCAAAATCCTGGACAGAGAGGACAGATGGTTTGAAAGAGGGGTAAAAGAAGCCATCTATGTCAAAGTGGAAAAGCCATCTCTCGACAGGGGAGGGGGTCTGAGACATCAGTTATCCCCCATCTACAATGCTGCACTTTCAGCCATTCCCAGGAGGGTGAACAACAAAGGCTGCCCAAAACAAACCTCAAGTGGCTCTAACGAACACAACGACTGTCGTTCACTGGTAACTGCACATCATACCTAGAGTCCTTTAGAGAGTCCTATCTCTCTATAGGACTCTAATCATACCTAACGACTGTCGTTGTCCAGTGGCCCCACCCACCCCTAATGATCATCTTCCACCAATATGACTCACAGGCCCCAAACAATGGTCAGGTGAAGCTACACTAATGATCTATTGTTTTAGGAGTTTTGTGGGTGGACTCCTCCACTGAGGTTAAATACCTGGGTCTAACTCCACTGTCTGTCAGACTAGTGCGGACTAGTCAGACTGATGCGTTACGAACTGATGAAGCCGCTTGGATAAGAGGCGAAACGTCTTCAAAGACAAATCTAAGTCCAGTTGCGTTCGATTTAACTGTTGGCCGGATTGCTATGCAAAACCAAATATATCTATCGCGGTGGTGCATGAAGTACAAAAAATCATGCAAAAGCTGCTTTCCATTTCGCTTACGGACATGCAGTTTCAGTCAGTGAGATTGGCAGTTATTTGCAAACTTTGGCAACACAATACATAAGAATTGTAATGCATAATAAGTCTGAATAATCCTTTAGTACAAATATATATATATATATATATATAATTATATTATATTATTACAACCGGTATGCAAGTAACCCGTAATACAGTATCAATCCTCCAGACTGCTACCGTTTTGGGCCAAGTAAAGATTAAATGAAGCTCAAAGAAAGCTACAAATGCTCCTATGAAAAAGTGAAGCACTTGGTCAACCTTGCACCACACCAGCAGCGCGCACATTGAATGCTCAAGGTCTGCACGGCAGCTGACACTTCTCAGGTGCACCTTTTAGTTTTGACCAAAAGAACTTCTGGGTTGCCAAAGACATGCGCTTTTCATGCACCGGTAGTCATTCCGTTCACTGTTTCTCCCCTTTCATCGCATAATGGCCCCCGTCCACTCACCGTGTTTATAAATGTGTTGCGTGCCGTAGTGAGAGATCATTTTTTCTAGTCTTTTAGATATCGGCACATCATTGTCTATTGATTTCTATTGATTGCTAAGGCTAGTAATCCTCTACCCCCCCCCCCCACACACACACACACACACACATACCACCACCACCACCACCATCCCCACCACCCAAAGAAAGAAAACAAAACACCCTCATGCCCTTATTTGTTGTACGTCTTGTCACTTTATAATAGAGATGTTGTACACTAGCAATGATTCCCCTAGCAATTGAAATGCTTGAAACTTGTTCTGGTGACTTTCTCACTGTATTAGCAGCAATGAAATGTTTCACCTTCTTATGACAAATGTACTCTTTGTAAGTTGCTTTGGACAAAAGTAATGTAAACTAAAGGACAAAAAACAACTTATACATTTCCTGGTAACGCTGGATTTGTGAAGAATGAAGACAGAAGTAATAACGGCCAGCGAATATGGAAAATACTTTGACTTTGACTGCTGCGGCATTTTGGAGAACAATGAAGGTGGACTTGACGAGCAGCTGTGGCCCTGCCTCCGGAGAATGAGAGAATGTGACAATTGAAAGTAAATGACTGCTGTGACAGAATCGAAGTCTGTGTCCTCGGTGAAGTTGATGAAAGGAACCACATAAACTATGAGCACATTGCTGTGTCAGAGTTTGTCATTATGAATGGCCACTTTTCACTGTTACATGCATAAACTTTGGTTGTGGGTCCATTGGAAAAGTGCGTGTGTGTGTGTGTGTGTGTGTGTGTGTGTGTGTGTGTGTGTGTGTGTGTGTGTGTGTTTGTGTGTGTGTGTGTGTGTGTGTGTGTGTGCATGTGCGGGTGTGTGTGTGTGTGTGTGCATGTGCCTGTGTGTGAGTATGTGTGTGTGTGTGCGTGTGTGCGTGTGTGCGTGTGTGCGTGTGTGTGTGTGTGTGTGTGTGTGTGTGTGTGTGTGTGTCTGTGTGTGACACCTGTAAGGTGCCAGTAGGTACTTTCATAATGATGTCATCGTCTAAGGCAGCATTAAATAGTCGAGTGTGAAGTGATGAGATTCCTACAGCACCACATCAACATTCTCCCCAAAACATAAAGGCTGCATGACAGATCCGAGCCCCTGGCTACAGTGTCATAACATTTAGGTGACTTATTTTAAGCCCGACTGCAATCGCACATTTCTATTACGTGATGCTCTTTTGAAAACATTCCAGTCAACAGCCGGGGGTCTGGAGTGGATAAGCCACCCAAAACACTGCACTCTGGGAGCAGGCTCAGGGTCACCAACACTGCAGCCTTAACTGCCTACCATTATGTTCCTGTGAGCTGTGTACGCCACTCTATGGAGCAAGAACCATAAGAAGAACCAACAACAACAAAGGCGAGGCGAACAAACATGGCGTTTGGCGACGGCCTCAGTGAGGCTGATTATCAGATGTACCGAATGGAAACAGATATCCTGCCATCGTAAACAACCCCCCCCCCCCCCCCTCTACCTATCGCCACCGCTGGTTGCACTGAGGCTGTCGGTGACCCCTTGATGGAAGAGACGAAGCGGTTGGCTGGTTTCCGTGGAAACAAACGTCAACATGTCTACTTCATTCAGCCGTTTCTTTTCACACGGAGGCCGTGATAAAAGGTATATATATATAAGACTATATGTGTGTGTGTGTGTTTTTCTCCTTCAATGTCACAGCGAAGGGAACCTCAGGCTTATTGAATAACTGGACAATGCAATGCCAAAAAAAAAGCAAAACCAACAGTATGAAACCATATTATGAAAATAGGATTTATTTTCGATGCCACAATAAAAGCGTTGTGAATGTAAAATGTTAAACCTAAAACAGCAATTAAATAAACCTTAACAAAAAAAATGTGCAGGTGACATCCCATATAATAATAACAACTATTATTATTATTATTATTATTATTATTATTATTATTATTATTATTATTATTATATAAGGATATCTTTCCTGGTCATAAAAATCTACTGTTGGAATGTAATTGCCTTCCAGGCATGCAATGCATTTTAATTGGATGTGTATAGATTATTTTATCATGATCACCCATTGCCTGTTAATGAATTATCCTGCTTGTTCTTAGCACTGCTGCAATGCTGTCAATTATCCTGTCTACTTTCCATATCATCTTGTGTTATCTTGTCAACAATACAACCAAGTAATAAAGTAGTTCCTTTGTAAGTATAACCAAATGTGACCTGTCTCTCTACCATAACTGACCCTTTTCAAATAACTTCATGTAAAGCTTATTCAAGCATTTGACTGTATACTTTATTCGTGTTTTAATATGTCCCTATTATGTTTTCATATGTCATTTTGTGGTCATGTGTCATGTGTTTTAACAGAATTTATAATCACATTGTGATTGGTTGCCATTGTTACTGCTTTCCTTTGTTCTGATTTTTATCTTAAAAGTAAAAGTGTCGTGGGGCATCTTAAAAGACAAATAAAATAAAAAACCAATAATGTTATATTAAAATTATTATAATAATTTTTCTGTATTTGATGTTGTTCGGGAGGGACAGTGGATATAACATGGTTATAACAGTTGACTGCACTGAAATGAAAGCATAGCAACATAAAAAATCCAATGCTGATTAGTAAACCTTCCCTCTTGGCAGCAGTGGCCATCATGAGAGGTTCAGAAACACTCTTCCATCAGCACTGACTCTTAACGTTTTTCAGTGTGATCGAAATGGGATTTTCTGTTTCGTCGGTTAATAGATGTGTGAGAAACAGGGCTCATCTCCATTCCGACCAATAGGATTTCCATGAGTTAGGCGTATAACTGCATTTTTTTTTTTTTACTTTAAGCCAGAGCTTCATTACTCTCAGTAATCTGGGAATACATTAAGGTATTAGCAAAGTCTCCAAGTGTGACACAAAAAAAAGACAAAACACCTAGCTGATGATAGATGATATACTTTTGAACGACATGTGCAAACCGATACTTAAGTAAAGGTAAAGTAAAGAATACCTTCAACAGGTCAAGGGAGTAGGGGGCTGGATCCCACACCAACAGAGTTGTGTTCTGATACAGAGAGCTGGTGTTGAAGTGATGCCTGGGTCTGGCTAGGATCTGTGTGGGGGGGGAGAAGAGAGTTTCTGGGTGGGTGATGATAAAGCCGTGTGCACGCTATGCTGTAATGACCACCCAGACACTATCTGAGAAAGGTCAGGGTCACAAGTTGACATTTTGAATGTCAACTTGTGACATTGGATCACCCTGCTTTACACATGTACACAGGGATGTAAAGTAACTAATTGCAAATACTCAAATGACTGTAATTGATTGTGATTAATTTGTGTAATTTTACTATTAAAAGGTTGTTACTTGACTTTTACATAAAGTGTCAATCTTGAATATTTTCATGTAAGTAAATATCTATTGAGTCCCTATCTGTCACTAGATGAGGCAACACAAAGTTGACTGTGACATTTGTCATAAGAAGGTGAAGATGTATCTGCTGTAGATGTCTCTGCTGTAGATTAATCTGTAGATGTCTCTGCTGTAGATTAATCTGTAGATGTATCTGTTGTATCTGCTGTAGATGTATCTGCTGTAGATGTATCTGCTGTAGATGTATCTGTAGATGTATCTGTAGATGTATCTGTAGATGTATCTGCTGTAGATGTATATGTAGATGTATCTGCTGTAGATGTATCTGTAGATGTATCTGCTGTAGATGTATCTGTAGAGGTATCTGTAGATGTATCTGCTGTAGATGTATCTGTAGATGTATCTGCTGTAGATGTATCTGCTGTAGATGTATCTGTAGATGTATCTGCTGTAGATGTATCTGCTGTGGATGTATCTGTAGATGTATCTGCTGTGGATGTATCTGTAGATGTATCTGCTGTAGATGTATCTGCTGTAGATGTATCTGTAGATGTATCTGTAGATGTATCTGCTGTATCTGCTGTAGATGTATCTGCTGTAGATGTATCTGTAGATGTATCTGTAGATGTATCTGTTGTATCTGCTGTAGATGTAACTGCTGTAGATGTATCTGCTGTAGATGTATCTGTAGATGTATCTGCTGTAGATGTATCTGTAGATGTATCTGTAGATGTATCTGTAGATGTATCTGCTGTAGATGTATCTGTAGATGTATCTGTAGATGTATCTGTTGTATCTGCTGTAGATGTATCTGTAGATGTATCTGTAGATGTATCTGTTGTATCTGCTGTAGATGTATCTGTAGATGTATCTGTAGATGTATCTGTTGTATCTGCTGTAGATGTATCTGTAGATGTATCTGTAGATGTATCTGTTGTATCTGCCGTAGATGTAACTGCTGTAGATGTATCTGCTGTAGATGTGTCTGCGGGCATGGAGACTTGACGGTGGAGAGCATGGCTCATGTTGCTGTGCCTACAGTCAGCCCCCCAGTGGTAGAAATAGAGTATGAAATTGTGTGACATCACTCAGTTCAAAGTACACAGCGGTGAGACTTCTCAGATAAGCTAGCGTTTCCCCTCAGGTTAGCTGGCACTCAAAAGTTTCATCATTCCTGTGGCAGGAATGATGAAAAACGTGATGAGGGCATGCATGGGCTAGCAACACTTTATTAAACAGGCTTCTTCTAACTGTGAGTGTGTGAGTAATTGTGTGTGTGTGTGTGTGTGTGTGTGTGTGTGTGTGTGTGTGTGTGTGTGTGTGTGTGTGTGTGTGTGTGTGTGTGTGTGTGTGTGTGTGTGTGTGTGTGTGTGTGTGTGTGTGTGTGTGATTATATGATGAGGGTGTGGAGCAGCTAACAACACTCTATTTTACAGGTTGCAATTAAGTAATTTATCTTTTTACTCAGTAAGTTCAACATAAAAATAATAGAAAGTGTGGAGCAGAAAAGAATATGGTAATTTGCACAAAATGTATGAAAACAAGGTCACTTTAGTAATGACCAGCATTTATTGAGTACCAGTAATTGTAGGTAATTCCATTGCATTACAGATAAAAGCAGAGCTCAGAGCTCAGAGCTCAGAGCATCAGCAAGGCAGGCAAATATTTGGAGCCCCCTGAGCCGCTAGGGGGGGCTCCTCTTGACCTGGTCTCAGCGTGCTTGCCGCTCACCGTTGAACAAGCGAGAATTTCGCCCGAGATTGAGTGATGGATTACGTGATATTGCATGCTCCTGTCCTGTCGTCCAAACACTACATCTGTACACATATGCTATAAACAGCCGATCAGAGTTCAAAGAAGCCGCACCTTGTTGTTATTTACTTTATTTTGTTTTTGCACTAGCCAAGGCAGAATTCGAACCAGTGCTTAAAGAGTGCTGATAAGCACTAGCCTTATACTGTGAGTTATTTACAATGTACCAACCTTATTCATTACCTTATTTATTTTTTTATTCTTCCAATTTATATTTTCATATTGCTAGGTTTTTCACGTTATATACTGTAATTCCAATATGTATGGTATGATATGTGAACATTTGGAATAAAACAAGAATTTTATTTCATACCTTTTTCGTTGGTGTCACAATATTTATAGCCTAACATAATGGTGATGAACACTGGTCAGTAGGGCCCCCTAGGAACTTTTGCTCGGGGCCTCCACAGACTCAAGAATCGCCTCTGGGTGCAAGGGCCCTTCAAAGGACTCAGGACCCCAAAAGTTGGCTGCCTAGGCATTCGTCTCCCTCTAGTGTTAGAAAACAGCCATCTCTCTGCCATGTGGCCATGAGGCCAACTGCTTAGTGCTACTAAATTATGAGACGTTTTTTTCACATAGGACTGGTGGTGTCACCCATAACATGAATTATAGGTCTGCACTTTTAATGTGCCAGGGCACAGGTAGTAGACTAAACTAGTGATGAGACATCTATTACCTGTTTCACGGTGCATACAGACAGACAGATACTGTGGCCAGTGACTGATACCTGCGTTTGTCCCCGATGACCCCTCTGTGAAAAGGGCCAGCAGATGCCGAATAAACGAGTTAGGTGACAAAGGGACGAAAAGGAAAATGGAGAGAGACAGCGAGAAAGGAATATCTACTCAATTCTCTCACCTGAGAGTTGATTACGCGAAAGGTCGTCTTAGTTCCAACGTCTTTCTCGTAGCCTTTTGTGGGCGCTGCATTGAGGCGGAGCACTGCATCATGGGAATCTGAGTACCAGGGATCAAAGGGATTGAGCTTGGGAGAGGCACTTTCTCTTTAATTAAAGGTAGTAACTGATGTTTTTAACAGTTATAACCTGGCTCTTTGTATCTACTGATGCCGTGCTCTGCACAGTTCTGGCCTTTTTAAGTCTTGTTTTGAGGTCATTCTTTCTTTTTCTAAACAACAGGCCATACACAGTAGGGAAAAGTTATGGATGTATAGGCCTCCTTTCTTGTCATCTATTTGCAAACCATCAAATATCTAAATGTATTTAGACAGTTTAGATCCAAAGACCTGACTCTGCTTGGCAATAAATGGCAATACACTCATTTACATCCACAATGATCTCTAAATGGACACAAAACAGCTCATCTCTTTGGTTGAAGCCCCATCTCCACTTTGTATGTGTAATTATTTGTTTATATGATATGATTCTATACTTTGTTCTGTGCACACACACACACACACACACACACGCGCGCACACACACACACACACACACACACACACACACAAACAATGTTTACGACACATACAATACATATTTGCATCAAGGAAGATCAAAAAACAACTTTCTCCATCTATGTAGCCATGCATAACAAATGTCATTCAATCGAAAGTCCTCCTTCCTTTCATAAAGACAAATACAAGACAACACAAAGAACAAATCCAGCATACCAATCTCCGCCCCCAGGGAGGATTTCAACATGGCACCCGACGACATGACCACTGCGCAGGTGTTGAACTTTGACCCCGGCGCCGGGGGCACCAGCGGTCGCGTGGGCACCACCTTAGACCAGCCCAAACCGGCAAACGGCTGCTGGCTGCCATCCACCGTCTGAGGGTGGGCCTCCCTCTGCACCTGGCAGAGCAGGCTACTGACGCTGCCCGGATTATGCTTCCGCCTTGCCTGAAAGGCCACCTGGTGTTTGTTTTCACTCAGGTAGTTGAGGCGAGCCCGCTGGAGTTTGGGGCTGAGCAGTTGAGATGAGGCCAAGCCCTGCCAGAGCCGCCGCACCACCGCCTTAGGGAGCGAGGAGTAGCCCGCTTTGCCCGGCTGGGCTCCCGCGCCGACAGTAGCACCACAGGGGTTGTGCGGCATCATGGCGCCAGCCGTGCGAATCGTGCTCCTCCTCTGCCGCTGCTGCTGCCGCCACTTCGCCTCCTGCCGCTGCCTCCCTCGGTGGTGCCTCACCACCTCCTCCTCCTCCTCACCGCCACCACCCTGAAGGTCCCCCTCATTCTGGGTTGAACCCTGGGGCGTGTCGGGCGCCTGGGAGGAGCCAGGGGTGGTGAGGTGGCCCCTCCCGCCTTGGATGGAGGTCAGGCGACGGATCTCGGGGTGGCTGGGGGATTGTGGGATGTTTTTCAGCCCCAGAGCCTCCGACCCCTTGTCCAGGAAGTGGGAGAGCAGGTACAGGAAGATGAGGAGCCAGGCCAGCAAGGCTGTCAACAGCAGCTTCCTCCACTGCTTCATGTCAGGCGCCTGTGCTTGCCCACCCGCCTCGCTCTCTTGGGAGAGGGGTCACAAGAGGCAAGGGGCGGGGCCTAGAAGAGACACATTAGGAGATGATTTCCTTGTGTGTGTGTGTGTGTGGGGGGGGGGGGGGGGGGGACTTATGTGTGCGTTTGTGCATAGTTGTGTATGTGTGAGTGAGTTTGTCCGCGTGTGTGTGTGTGTGTGTGTGTGTGTGTGTGTGAATGCTTGACTCTATGTGTGCTGGTGTATGTGTGTGAGTGTCTGCGCCCTGGTGCGTGTGTGTGTGTGTGTGTGTGTGTGCGTGTGTGTGTGTGTGTGTGTGTGTGTGTGTGTGTGTGTGTGTGTGTGTGGGGGGGGGGTTTGTGTGTGTGTGTGTGTGTCCACGCCCTCATGAGTGCATGTGTGTCAGTGTGGGTGTGTGTGTGCTTGGCTTAGCTCTGTCTTGAACGTTTGAAACGTTTCCCACATGAGTCAGATTTTGTGTTCCCTCTCCAGGAAAGGAAAACAAGCCCTGCAATCTCCCCACTTCATAATTTTCACAATGGCCAGTCGAAACAAAAAAAGAAAGGTGAAATAGACAAATGCACTTGAAGTGTCAGTCCACTTAATTGGGGCCAAGAGATAAACGTCCTTGCACTAAAGAACAGTACTCATGAACTGTACTAAAGAACTGTACTAATGAACTGTACTACAGAACTGTACTAAAGAACTGTACTAATTAACTGTACGAAAGAACAGGACTCAGGAACTGTACTAATGAACTGTACGAAAGAACAGGACTCATGAACTTCCGAAAGAACAGGACTCATGAACTGTACTAATGAACTGTACTAATGAACTGTACGAAAGAACAGGACTCATGAACTGTACTAATGAACTGTACTAATGAACTGTACTAATGAACTGTACGAAAGAACAGGACTCATGAACTGTACGAAAGAACAGGACTCATGAACTTCCGAAAGAACAGGACTCATGAACTGTACTAATGAACTGTACTAATGAACTGTACGAAAGAACAGGACTCATGAACTGTACGAAAGAACAGGACTCATGAACTTCCGAAAGAACAGGACTCATGAACTGTACTAATGAACTGTACGAAAGAACAGGACTCATGAACTGTACTAAAGAACTGTACTAATTGTTAGGAAAAATATTATCTAGCAATGGTACGGTTAGGTTGATCTGACGTTCTGAAGAAGGAGATAGTGAAGATTGTATTCCTCTTGGCGACTTTAAGTCTGGCTCTCTGGAACTTGGAGACATAACATAAAGTGATTGAAGGATACACCTACGTCATGTCAAATCTTTTAGTATATGTAATCTTTATACATTATAAGCCAATCAGAATGGGACATTCCTGTCACGCTGTTCCGATTTGGGATTTGCGTCTCAGGGAGCAGAAGAGCAACTGAGGAAGATTCACGCAAAATCTCTTGCTCGATGAAATCCTCTGCTTCTCCTCATAGGCCTACGAGACCAATAAACAACTTCAGTTTAAACTATATAGAGTTCCTGGCACTTCTTGTTCTTCGGCATCAACAACAATCTCCTCACTATCACTAATGAACTGTACTAAAGAACTATATTAATGAACTGTACTAAAGAACTGTACTAATGAACTGTACTAGAGAACTGTACTACAGAACTGTACAACATTTACATTTAGGGGGAATTTAGCAGACACTTTTGTCCAAAGCAACTTACAATCAGTACATTTGTGGGGTTTGGCATGTGGACAGTTGGAGGTGGGGATTGAACCGCCAACCCTCCAGACAGTGGACGACCTGCTCTGTCCACTGAGCTCTGCTGCCCCCCACGAATGAAATACATACTAATGAAGTGTACAAGAGAACTGTACAAAAGAGCTTTACTAGAGAACTGTACAAAGAAACTGTGCAGAAGTACCTGGGAGCACTGCATTTTACATGTGTTACAAACACACACACACACACATACACACCTTGTGGTACACAGACTGTTCATTGTATGTTAGATGGATAGATATTTACATCTTATCATCCATTATGTAGAAATGTTAGAAAAAAATACAATAGATGTATTAAATGTACGATGGCCAACGTGATAAATAAATAAAGACAAATCTAAATTCTAATAATGGGCATAATCTAATAATGGTGTTCCATTGCCCAGCCATCCAGCCAGCTAGTCAGCAAGTGTGTGTGTGTGTGTGTGGGGGGGAGGGGGGGGAGAACTAATAAACTGATTGCCGTTATTTCACTCCATTACGACATCCCACAACCGGCTAGGCCATAGAGGCCCAAGGTTACAGTGTCCACTGCCCACTGCGACTCTACACTCTGCTGTTGTTATTGTGACCTGATCGACAGGGAGACAGAGATAATGCACAACGTAAGGAGGGAGTTTGTCTCATGTCACGGAAAAACAAAATGTTCCAATTCAAAAATGAGGGAAGGAAAGAAAGGGTTAGGGTTAAACCTACCCCTAACCTTGTGAAGGGGTGAAAGATTAAACCATCCGGTAAGAAGCCAGGGGACGATTAGGCATCCGTGTTGATTATACCAGGGGGCCTTTCAGCAACAATAAGGTCACTCGGTCAAAACAATACAATAAGAAGAACAAGTCACACTGACTCTGGAAGTCCTGGTTTGATCCCCTGTACAGATGCTGTTCACAGGCGGCCCGTTTTCAGCACGTTGCTGAGAGGGAGGGTAATCGACAGGAATATAACACAGGTCTATTCTCGTTTAGGCATGTGGTGTATGCAGCCTGTGTGAGTGGACAGCAGGGTGATCCAGGTTGGATGCGAATGCACTATTAAACTCCACTCACACTTGGACAGTGTGAAACATGGCCTTTGTTTGCATTTATTTGGACACTGAGGCGTTCACTCTCTAAATACAAGCTGCCCTCACATCAGCACGCTTAATGGGTTGACACAAGCACACGCACACACACAGAAACACACACCCACACCCACACACACACACACACACACACACACACACACACACACACACACACACCACACACACACACACACACACACACCACACACACACACACACACACACACACACAGCCACACACACCCATATACACACAGTGGACGTGTGTCACAACACATACTGTACATACCAAGATGGTTTGATATGTGCATTAAGTATTCTTCTTCCTAATCAAAGGTTCAACTCTGGTCGGGTGGCAGCACCTCACAACAACAGAGGTGTGGGCCAAAATGCCTCAGGGCCGCACGAGAGAGAGAGAAAGAGAGAAAGAGAGAGACTTTAGGGGCGGCAGTAGCTCAGTGTGTAGAGCAGACAGAGCGGGTCGTCCACTAACCGCAGGGTCGGCGATTCGATCCCCTTGATCGCCCTCCTCCTCCAACTGTCCACATGTCAAACCCCACACATGTACTGATTGTAAGTCGCATTGGACAAAAAGCATCTGCTAAATGCCCCCTTTCTTCTACATTACAGTGTGTTGCAAAGGACAGGTTACAGGCCACTCGGAGTAGACACACACATACACACGGGCTAAGAGCTTATTTGTTTAGCTGGTAGTACCAGCCAACAGGAAGTGCAAAGAAAAGATGAAGTGAAATGAATAGCAACGTGTTATGTCAAACAAGTTGGATCTGTTAAGACTCTAAAAGAATTTGGCTGTGAAAGATGTCACATTTCCGGATTTAAAATTATTGACAGCACAGAGTCTAACTAGTTCTCTTTGGCAAGAGACAGACATTGACATGGATGGCTCTTTGACAGAGGAAAAACTACATAGTCGGCTAATTGAATCAAACATTTTTTTGTTATCAGAATTACTGTGTGCTGTATTCACCAATTCAGCAAAATGTAGTATTTAGACATAGATTCTGAGTGACTGAAGTTCATTGTATTGGCAGTATTGCCCCACAAGAAGTAATAAGGGTTAAATATGGAGTAGGCATTACTACATTAAGTATAGTGAAACACTACATGAAACAAATTAGTTACATCTAACTTAGTAGTTAGCGTTATATATATTCAGAGAGAGAGAGAGAGAGAGAGAGAGAGAGAGAGAGAGAGAGAGAGAGAGAGAGAGAGAGAGAGAGAGATTATTATTATTATTATTATTATTATTATTATTATTATTATTATTATAATTATTATAATTATTATTATTATTATCATCATTATTACAGTTTTTCTCGATTGTTTTGATGCTGCAGTCTCTGTCGCTCTCTCTTTCTCTCTAGTACCTAGGCAACGCTAAACCAACTGGTCAAACTCTGCCTCTCTTGGTTCCAAGTTGGCAAGGGCCCTCATGGATCCCATGGCTAGCTTTCTGAAGGGCACTATTGGTCTGAATCGTCTATTCTCTGCACTTGTATTGAAACAGGCTGTTTTTTGCCCCCCCCCCCCCCACACACACACACACACACACACACACACACACACACACACATAAAACTGGAAAATGAGAGAAAACACTCACAGACACTCAGAATATAATACCATACTGCTTATTTCACTACTTTTTCACACACAAAAAGACTCTCATGTACTGTTTATCTATGTCTATATTTTTATCAGATTACTAGTACAACAATAATATACATTATTATTATTATCATTATTATTATTATTATTATTATTATTATTATTATTATTATTATTATTACTATTATTATTATTATTATTGTTTATTTGATAGGGAAAGATACAAGTCATGTGGATTGTACAACAATCCAACAGAAAGCATCATAGCATTTATAGCCTTACCTAATTTCCAATGCCCGTCCCTAGAGGGGCCTTTAAAATAACTTACAAAAAAAAAAACATGTTTAAGAAAAACATCCTATCCCTTCATCCATCTCTCCAATCAACCATCCATCCATCTGTACACAAGCAATAGCATCCTATCCATTTGGAGCATGGAGTTATTCCACTGTATGATGTTTATTATATAATACACAGCTTTGTGCCTCTTTTCAGTGAAAAATAAATAAATAACAAAAGCTAAAAAAGTTATGGAGAACAACCATATACCTACCGTAAGATAGATATGACATACAAGTTACAGCTGTCAGGCCACCCCTGACATCCATAACATTTTCTAGTACCACCACTGGTTACCTCCCTAAGCATGTTGACTCTTTGACTAACTTAAAGATGTTTAATACTGCCAAATAATTCCGTATCCATTTTCACGTTGGTAACGTCTATTTATATTATCACACATGGTTGGCACGCAGACGGCACAAATATTCAAATATTGCCCATGAAAAACCACGCATCATTTACATACGCTAATCTCACATACAATGCTTTGCACAATGCGTTTGCTCTTATACAGAAGTTCCCCGAGATTTTTTAAATATCCGTATCTACTTACCAGTTACACACATAGAAGATTTATGAAGAATGAAAATTAAACCGGAATGTGTCCTGGTGCGTTGTGGTCCAATCTAAAGCATGCTTGAGGGAGCGCCAGACTCCGGCTCTTTACTTCTTTCTTGAGGGAGGGCGACAGAACAGACTCCACCAATGTGCTTCTCCCCACGTGCCAGAAGGACAGTCAAGGAAACACGCTTTCCACGGAGTCACAGTTAATTCGACACACACACACGCGTGCGCGCGCGCGTGTGTGTGTTATTTATTAGACTGTTAAAAGCATGTGTGGGCAACTCACGATTTCCCTGAATTTCACAATGGCATTTAAGTATCTGTGAATCTGTGACTTATGTATTCCATACTGTTACACATCGCCTTAGTGCCTACCTTAGTAGTCCGATAGCTTCACTGTGGTGTAGCCTGTTGTGTTGTTCTGCAACGCATGAGCGAGAACCAACGTTTCTGGTGCACCACACCTAAGGCATATCAATGGTATTGTTATGCAAGAACACTGTAGGCTCAACTTTGCTATAGGTCTATGGATAAAATAAAATGAAAACAACAATCTACAGCCTATAACACAGAAAAATAAAAAAAATAAACATAAGGTGTATAAGAGTATTAAAAAAAAGAAGCATTTATTCCTATAATATTAGCCCTGATGCTGCATGTCAAGTTTATTTACCCCATAACGTCAAACTCCAGAAGCCACACACACACACACACACACACACACACACACACA
The DNA here is from genome assembly GCA_036785325.1 of Urophycis tenuis. NCBI lineage: Eukaryota > Metazoa > Chordata > Actinopteri > Gadiformes > Phycidae > Urophycis > Urophycis tenuis. Next base: position 3,070,939 of record JAXIVH010000029.1, on the reverse strand, counting down.
CACACACACACACACACACACACACACACAATCTCATTGTGTGTGTGTGTGTGGTTTTGTTTTGCAAAACATGCAGTTCCTCCAGAAGCCACACACACACACACACACACACACACACACACACACACACACACACACACACACAATCTCATTGTGTGTGTGTGTGTGTGTGTGTGTGTGTGTGTGTGTGTGTGTGTGTGTGTGGCTTCTGGAGGAACTGCATGTTTTGCAAAACAAAACCAGTTTGACGTTATGGGGTAAATAAACTTGACATGCAGCATCAGGGCTAATGTGTGTGTGTGTGTGTGTGTGTGTGTGTGTGTGTGTGTGTGTGTGTGTGTGTGTGTGTGTGTTTCTGTTTGTGCGTGTGTCCGTGTGTTTGTGTGTGTGTGTGCAGGGGCGTAATTTGCGGGGGAGTTAGGGGGGTCATGACCCCCGCAAAAATCCGATCACACTAATATAACCCCCCCAATATCATAACATCATTCAGATTATGGCTAGTGCTTAAACACTGAATTTAACTACTGTGTCATTATGGCATAAATAGTGAACAACTGCATGTACGTTAAGTAGCCTAAATCAGTAAAAGTATCACAATACAGGAACGGCAAATTAGCATGTTATCTTTTACACAAGAAAATGATTAAATAAATAAATATGCCGCAAGTTTAACCCCCCCAATGGTAGACCCAAAGTTACGCCCTTGTGTGTGTGTGTATGTGGGTGGGGGGGAAGGGGGGGGGGATGCACGCAAACACAGTATCCTCTTGCCCACAGATACAACCATTGCGCAGGAATCACCTTCACGGCAGCCAGGGCCACCTTGTTAGGCCTCAGGGCTGAGAGGTTTTGTAGACCCCCATCCCCTCGATTTATAGTCTCATTTTAAAATTTAAATAAAAAAAAAAGTGTAATATCGAGGTAATCTACATCACAAAATGCATTACTTTCTTTGAGCCAGAAAACACCATAATGTTGTTATTAACATATCACTGAGCCCACTTGAACATAAACACAAGACACTTTATTTAACAACCACACACAGCAACTTATGGTGATAATAAAACCAAAATGTGTGAAAGTATGATTTCAAACGATATGTGTAATGTAAGCGATTGATGTAAGTGATCATGGCTTTTCTGTGAATGTCTCAGCTTTCATGTTCTGCTTTCATTAGCATATTTCCAATCAAAATAACCCCCACTAACATATGCAGCAGGCTTCCTCTGCTGCTGGGTCCATTGTCAGCAGCAGCAGCTGGTTTAAAACGTCCAGTGAGCTTAGGGATACTCTTTAGTAGCTCCTTTTCACGAAACTCCTTCTTTATATATTTTTTTCTTTTTGGGGCACCACTCTCAAACGCCCTCCCCGACATTTTCCGCTTAGCCTACTCTCACTCAATCAAAAAGGGACACCGGACACCCGACCCCCCCCCCCCCCCCCCCCCCCCCCCCCCCCTCCAAACTAACTGCAGACATTCTGATAGGTGAGCCCACGGGCCATAGGCTATGGGGCCACGTGGGTCACTCCTCATTTGAATCAATCAGCAGCCACGTAACGTGCGATTAGAGTGATTGACAGAAAACCTGACAAGTTACAAAACAATAAGACATTTTCAGCTCATCGTGATCCTGAACATTGGAGGCCCCTGGGCTTCAGCCCAGGTAAGCCCATGCATTAAAGCGGCCTTGACGGCAGCTATGGATAAAACATCAGTCAAACAAACAAACAAAAAGCCACTGAACAAAGTAATGCGTGAGTTGAGGTTCCCAGGCCCATATTTGGACCTGATTGTGTTAGTGTCGGAGCCCATGCGGAAACAGTAGGCAGCTTGTTTGAGCGCTGTCCCCAGACACCAGCCCCCCCAAAACCCCCCTCGTAGGGTCCCATCCCTCCCGACGCCCCATGCCAGCCGGAACTAGGTTGTTGCCATGACAACCGTGGTAATGACAGAGGTGAGCGAGAGAGTCACCGCGCGCGCGTGTGTATGTGTGTGTGTGTGTGTGTGTGTGTGTGGGGGGGGGGGGGGGGGGTGTCCCTGGCTGTGGCTCCCTCCGACTGTGCAATGCATTTTTATTGCCTTAGCATGTTCCACCTAGCCGGTTGTTTCAGTTCAAGATTTGTCATTGTGCATCCTTAAGGGGAGTTTGCTGGGTTAGCATTTGCGTTCCGTTAGAAGGTCCTATTCTACTTTTAATTACTTTCCAAAGATTTCCAATTTGTTCCGCTCAGTTGCTCATTCAAAACGAGTGCCAGTAACAAGACAAGAAGATAACACACAGATAATTTGTCACCATTCCCGTGATAATTAGGCTTCCTGTGAATCATGTGAGGGGAATAAAAGCATATTTCCCTCATATGAACAGGACCCAGACTACTGTAACTTTGTAAATCAACAGAAGCAGCTAATGGAAAACACACTCACAATTATGAATCAGGAATGAATTAGGAATCTGAATGTGGGACAATTCAGATAAGCAAAGGCCTGAAACATTTAGTCCACGGAAAAAAGTTTTTAGTTTTTATTAAACAAAACCAAAAAACTGCAAAAAGGTGCAAAAAGGGAAAAATAATCAATAATCAAATAATATAAATAATCATAAACAAAACATAGGACCTAAATTGTAGCCTACGCTGTATGGGTGATCAACCCTTACTTCCTACTCGTAGGCTATGTGAATCCATGAAATGGCCCTCAGTGTTAATCGGTCAGTGACTTTTTGCGTAAACTATCTTCTTGTAGTACAGTTCCATCTCATTTTCCTTGCCTTTGGGTTCCTTGTCTTTTGTGTTTGGGACTTACAGCAGGCCTATTCCTGTTTGTGTCAGGACAGACAGACGAGGACCCAAGTGCGCAAGTTTTGAGTTCAGGAATTTATTGAAAGTTCAGGGGGGGAAAAGGAGTTGGGCGATGAGTCCGAGGATCCGGGAGCCTGTGTGTGTGTGTGTGTCCCAGTGGTTGAGTGGCGGCGCGTGTAGGTGATGGTGGAGGGTCCCAGTTCACTCGCCACGGGCTAAAGGTCGGGGCTGGAGATCAGAGGAGTAGTAACAGGTCCGGAATCACAGATCAGGAGTCAGAGTGAAAGCAGACAGGCAGGGTTCCGATGCAGGCTTGCAGACGATCTGACAAGAGTGGACTGACAAACAGGGCTTTATATACAGGGCAAGATGAGTGGTAAATGCAGTGTAGCTGGTAGGTTAACGAGGGTGGAGCAGAGCAGAGACAGGTGAAGGTAATCAGACCAATTAGTGGTGTTACTAGGCAGAGAGAGAGCTCATGACGGAACCCCCCCCCCCCCCCCCCCTAAGGGACGGCCCCAGAAGTCCCCAAGAAACACCACCAAGCCGGGCGGGAGGAGAGGGAGCCGGCGGAGGGTCAGAATTATTTTGAGCGGTCAGTATCCATACCCTCCGCGCCACCATCTCCATCAGAAGACTCATCATCCGAGGGGCCCAGCTGAGGATCAGGCTCAGGATTAGACACCGGGGCAGACACAGCAGGGTCTGGAGGGCGAGATGGCCCACATCGACCACGTCGCTGGCGGGAGTTCAGCCTCCTGGCTGTCTGGATATACTCCAGGTTTTTGTGATCTGTCCAAACCACAAACGGGACTTTAGCCCCTCCAACCAGTGGCGCCACTCCTCGAGGGTGAGCTTGACGGCCAGTAGCTCGCGGTTGCCAATGTCATAGTTGCACTCTGCTGGGGTCAGTCTACGAGAGTAGAAGGCACAGGGGTGCATCTTGCCGTCCTCTGCTGCTCGTTGGGAAAGCACTGCTCCAACTCCCACGTCTGAAGCGTCCACCTCCACCACAAACTGGCGCCCTGCATCTGGCATTTGGAGAATGGGAGCCGAAGTGAAACGGGCCTTGAGGGACTTGAATGCTTTGTCAGCGGCTGCCGTCCACTGGAATTGTTGTTTGACACTGGTCAGTGCAGTGAGTGGTGCCACGGTGCTGTAGCCCTGGATGAACCTTCTATAAAAGTTGGCGAACCCCAGGAACTGCTTCAGCTTTTTTCCGGTCTCTGGAACTGGCCACGACATCACAGCTGACACCTTTGCAGGGTCCATTTGAATGCTGCCTTCGGTCACCACATACCCCAGGAACGAGACAGACTTGGCGTGAAATTCACACTTCTCAGCTTTCACGAAGAGTGAGTTCTCTAGCAACCGGCCCAGGACTAACTGGACATGGTGAGTGTGTTCTGACAGAGTCTTTGAAAAGATCAAAATGTCGTCAAGGTAAACGAAAACAAACTTATTGAGCGTGTCTCTAAGGATGTCATTTACCAGGGCCTGGAACACTGCTGGGGCATTGGTGAGACCGAATGGCATGACGAGGTATTCATAGTGTCCCATCGGAGTGTTGAATGCCGTCTTCCACTCGTCCCCCTCTCTCATTCGCACCAGATGGTAGGCATTCCGGAGGTCTAGCTTGGTGAACACTGTGGCACCTTGCAGCAGTTCAAAGGCAGAGGAGAGTAGTGGTAGAGGGTAACGATTCTTTACCGTAATGTCATTCAAGCCCCGGTAATCGATGCATGGACGCAGAGAGAGATCTTTCTTTCCGATGAAGAAGAATCCCGCTCCCGCGGAGGAAGATGATGGGCGGATTATGCCGGCGGCCAGAGAGTCAGTTATGTAGTCCTCCATGGCCTTTCTTTCCGGGGCTGACAGCGAGTAGAGACGGCCCTTGGTGGTGCGGTGCTAGGCAGGAGGTCGATGGCGCAGTCATATGGTCTGTGAGGTGGCAGAGATGTGGCCTTGGACTTGTTCAATACCTCTCTCAGGTTGTAGTAACAGACAGGAACATTGGATATGTCGGGGGTGGCACTGGTGGCTTCTCGGTTGGTTGGCAGGATGACTCCTTTTAGGCAGGTCCGATGGCAGTCCCTCCTCCACTCACGAATGGTGCCAGTCTCCCAGTCAAGTTGGGGGTTGTGTTGACGAAGCCATGGATGACCGAGGATGAGTGGTTGGCCGGGTGACTGTAGGAGGTGGAACTGGATGGACTCCTGGTGGTTTCCAGAAAGCAGCATTGTCACAGGGGCCGTGACGTGAGTGACTGTGCCCAGACGATGTCCATCCAGTGCTCGTGCAGGAATGGGTGGAGTGAGTTGGTGCCGGTTCACGCCCAGTCTCCGTGCAAGCTCTGTGTCCATTATGTTCGCTTCGGCTCCGGAATCCACTAGGGCGGCTAGGGTATGAGTCGTGTCAGAGAGCAGGAGGCGGAGCGGAAGCAGGGTCTTTCGGATGGGGGGAGACTGAAGATATGTTGAGCTCACCTGGATCTCCCCTAGGTTATGACACGGTGACCTTCGCCACCACAGTAGAGGCAAAGGTTGGAGGTTAGGCGGCGCCATCGCTCTTCAGGGGTGAGAGAGGTGCGGCCAATCTCCATGGGCTCTGGCTGATTGGGTTGGCTTTGGGGCTTGACAGGCGGGGACTGACTAGTGGAAGGCTCACCCCGAGTGCGGATGGGAGGTTGACTCAGGCGCCCTCTCTCTCGTCTGCGGGTCTGGATACGGTGGTCAATGCGGACGGCCAGGGCAATGGCGTCATCGAGTGTCGGGGGCTGCTCATGAGAGACAAGCTCGTCTTTAATGTAGTCCGCCAAGCTGTGGAGGAAGGCGTGCACCAGTGCCTCGGAGTTCCACGAGCTGCGACTAGCCAGGGTGCGAAAGTCTATGGAGAAGTCTGCCACTGCCCAATTGCCCTGGCGGATGGTCAGCAGTGCTTGTGATGCTTCGGTTGTTGATCAGCCCAGGTCAAAGACCTTTAACATCTCCTCTTCAAAGGCACTGAAAGAGGCGCAGGCTGGGGTCTGCCGGTCGAACTCTGCCGTTCCCCATAACCGAGCGCGGTGAGATGGGTAATGACGTACCCCACCTTGGCTCCCTCCGTCGAGAAGGTCCTGGGCTGTAAAGCAAACTGGATACGACAGCTGGACAGGAAGGCTCGTACCTGCCTCGGGTCACCGTCGAAACGTTCCGGATTGCCAATCTTCGGTTCTGGGGCGCTGGGATCTGGGGCAGCATAAGCAGGAGTGGACATAGCTGGAGTAGGTGGAGTGGCCGGATTGGTGAGTAATTGCAGGGCTTGGGCTAGCTGTTGTTGCTGCAGTTGAAACTGTTGTTGCTGCTGTTGTAGCTGTTGCTGTTGTTGCTGAATCTGTTGTTGCTGCTGGTTAAACTGTTGTTGTTGTTGTTGTCCGAGCTGGAGCAGGGAAGCGATGTCGCCAGCCATCCGATTGATGTCTCCCTCAGTGAGCTCCAGTCGCTGTAGGGCAGACATCTCGGCCTTTTCCCCCATACTGGTCTGGGAGTGCGCTGGGTCCATGATGGTCAGATCGTTCTGTCAGGACAGACAGACGAGGACCCAAGTGCGCAAGTTTTGAGTTCAGGAATTTATTGAAAGTTCAGGGGGGGGGAAAAGGAGTTGGGCGATGAGTCCGAGGATCCGGGAGCCTGTGTGTGTGTGTGTGTGTCCCAGTGGTTGAGTGGCGGCGCGTGTAGGTGATGGTGGAGGGTCCCAGTTCACTCGCCACGGCTTGATGGTTGGGGCTGGAGATCAGAGGAGTAGTAACAGGTCCGGAATCACAGATCAGGAGTCAGAGTGAAAGCAGACAGGCAGGGTTCCGATGCGGGCTTGCAGACGATCTGACAAGAGTGGACTGACAAACAGGGCTTTATATACAGGGCAAGATGAGTGGTAAATGCAGTGTAGCTGGTAGGTTAACGAGGGTGGAGCAGAGCAGAGCAGAGACAGGTGGAGGTAATCAGACCAATTAGTGGTGTTACTAGGCAGAGAGAGAGCTCATGACAGTTTGCTGCTGTGTTATTTTTAATGGAGTTTTTGGGAGGCCTTATGCCTTTGTGTATATAATTATGCACCTGTTTGCATGAGTGTGTGTGTGCGCGTGTGCGTGTGCGTGTGTGTTTGTGCGTGGGCGTGTGCGTGTGCGCGTGTGTGTGTGTGTGTGTGTGTGTGTGTGTGTGTGCTTGTTAGCAAAATACTTTGCGCATTCGCACATCAACACGGTCAACGTATTTGCGAAATACTAGAAACTTCTTCTCGTTCTCCATTGTGGAGGGAGGGTGCTCTTTTGGGTGAATTCTGAACCGTTCTATTTGAATTAGCAGAGGAATTGTGACTCGAACAAAGAGCACGGCACTGCGGCCCAGAGCTAAAGCATGCCTCCATTCAGCACTCCGGCCAGTCGCTCTGTTGTCGGGCCAGAACCTTGGATCCCATGGGGGGTGTGTGTGTGTGTGTGTGTGTGTGTGTGTGTATGTGTGAGTGTGTGCGTGTGTGCGTGTGCGTGTGTGTGCGGGCTCTTAACCGTTTAAGCCATTTTCCCAACTCAGCCTCTGTCACAAAGTGTCTTTCAAATGGCAATTGTCCTTGGAAAGAAAACACACACACACAAACAATCGCAAGTCCAGACTCTTCTTTTTCTACTTAAGAAAAAGAAAATGTGTGTTTTAGCATATTTACTTGGCCGCACACTCCCAAGATCACATGTAAAATCCAGTGACCTGAAATAGCTAATCCACAGTCATTATCAGGTTCAGTACTTTAATCAGGAGAGCATGAGAGCATGATAGCATCACTGCGGCCCTCTCGTTACCACAACGTAACCATGGCAACAATCCTGCAAAATCAGGTTTCCAAAGGCTTACCAAAGAACACAATTCTTGAAAATGTAATTTCCTGGTATTGCTGCCACTCGTGATTACATGCCGACAACACAGACGAAGGCGCATTAAAGAAGGGCGCAGGTGTTCCCTTGCCAAGGAGACGACATACCCACCATGAAAGGAGATGGACCCTTAAGTGGAGTGGATGGGGTTTGTGGTGCGCATTAGTGGGTTCTGGGACAGTCTTGTTGGAGGCAGTTCCCCATTGAAACACAGCTTTGCTGATTCCATTCAAAGGCTTTCCATTCCGTACAGACGTATTTACAGTGTATTGTGTGTGAGTGGTGAGTGAAAAAAAGGGCCTTAATTAAGCCTTGAATTAAGCATTTTTTAAATCAGAATCAGAATCGATTTATTGCCAATGTGGTACATTGGTGCGCAAGTAAAAAGTCAAAAGGAAGTAGGCCTACTGCAGGAGTAAATAAATAAAGTAAAAATAAAATAGAAATAAAAATATTTACAGTATAAAATATGTGGGGTATTATTAAAAATATGGGCAATATATCTGTTAATAAATAAGAGGGGAATTGAGGGGAACCGATGCTGATGGGCCAGGAGTCAGAGGTGTTTTCCCACGTGCTGCCTCCTGTCAGAAAGGAAGTCCATAATCCACCTGCAGGTGGCGTCAGGCATGCTCAGCTGGGAGAGCTTGTCCTGTAGCAGAGCTGGGATGATGGTGGAGGATGGTGTTAAAGGCGGAAACTGGATCCTGGCATAGCAAACAGGATCCTGGCATGCAACCAGAATCCTGGTGTACAAACAGTATCATGGGGTGGCAAACAGGATCCTGGTGCACAAACAGGATCCTGGCATAAGGGGCATTATACCTAAATGGGTTCCGCGCTGTACTGTACGGCGTGTGCTTGACTAATGGTTGTGGTCTAAGCGGGCCTCTTTTGAGCTAACACTTACACTGATTAAACTCCGGGAGGCTGGATGGGAACACCTGCGGTGCATTTCATAAAGCCATGTGTTTAATCGAACTCTCCCCTTACACTCTCAGGAGACATCCCCCATGGAACCCTGGTGACTGGAACAAACCAAACATTGTGTCCACGTCGTGTAAGGATTCCAGTAAACACACCTAGATGGATTACATGGAAATAAACTTGATACATTTACACCATCAACCTGAAATTCTAGTGCAGAAACAAAGGAGCGCAATGTTTTTGTTGAATCATTATGATCTCGATGGCCAAAAATAGATAACTAAAATTATGTATGGAAAGTCCATCAAATGTCCTCCACTTAGGGTGTGCTGTGCAATGATTTATTTTAAAACACAAAAACCAATATTGATAATAAAACATCATCATAATATGTTTAGAATTGGATGGGCCGTGACGGTGAATAAACTTCAGGTTTTTCTGGGCGAGAACATTGAGATACTCTACGTTCACAACTCAAAACTTATAGGTGTAGTCATTTTTGCATACGAATGAATATACATATTTTGTCATTTATTTATATATATTTAGATATGTTTGCATTGCACACTATTGAATAAGACATTAATATTATGGTGATGCATGTTAAAGTTTACAGAGTTACATTTACGTTTACACGTTAATTACTAGTTTTTACTGGTTTTAGATTGTGTGAAGGCTGTTTGATTTGGTTAATAATATTTGGTTAATATTTTGGACTTGCGCATTGCGAGTTCTGGAAAATAACAACATGGCCCATTCAAGTGATGAATGAATGAATGAGTGAATAAGAATGACTAACTAATTAATGAATAAGAGAACAAACCTTCTTTGCTCCGCAATGTCTGGTCCCTCCCTCCCCAAGTTCCACCGCCATTGAGAAGTGATAATTGGACAGAAATGAGTAAGCTCTAGGTTGGGTTAATTGGCAAATCAATTAAAGAGAATCAAAGAGAACATGACATGGGGGTCATCCATTCTTATAGAGAAAGCAACGCCTCCACCAAAACACACACGCACACACACACACACACACACACACACACACACACACACACACACACACACACACACACACACACACACACACACACACACACCTATACCACCAGACCCTCTATAGCCCCCCAAGTTGGACTGGCTGATGGTTGCATATGTTTTTTTATTATTAATATTCATATAATTATGCAGATTCTTGCCAGATGTAACAAATTATTTCATTATGCATTATAGAATCTTGATATGGGTGTCACACCAACTCCTCTACCTCGATCGGCGTCGCCTGTCTATTGAGCACCGGTCCCGCCACTACAACCCCCAGAATCCCCGGTGGCCATTAGCAGCCACCTGTGTCTAATTCCCAATGTGTCTCACCTGTGTCTTGTTTGTTTCCCTACTTAACCTCGTGTCTCCTGTCTCCCCTTTGTGAGTGGTTGCGTGTATTGTCATGTATGGAATGTAGTGTATCTCGTATATGGACTTACTTAGTCTTTGTTATTTTAGACGCACACACCTCGCTGTGTGCGCCTGTGCCGGTCTCGTCCGGTAGTTCAATAAACTCAGTTACACCGCTGCTTGGTCTCGCTCTTGTCTCCGCTCAACCCCGTATTGTCACAATGGTTTATACGAGTGTGATACAGATAGATATGAGTTTAGATAGTTTTAGATATGAGCCCTTTGAGAACTAGACCTATGACTTCCTGGGCATTGATCTTCTGTTTGATTACTATTATGTCCCATCAATATATAGACTCTGATGGACTGCAAATGTTTCAAACAGATTACAAACTTGGCACAGTGGGTATACATTCTAAAAGCTTTGTAAGCAATTTGCTGCAGTTTCCTGCCAAAGTAAAATTCCTCTGTGAAGGAAAGAGACGCCGAATGGAGATTTATGTGAAACTGAAGGGTGCCGGAGCATGTCCAGACAAGGTAAGACCTACATGTAGGCCTACTGTAGGCCTACTGAATTTAGGGCATTGCCCAGTCCTGTCCTGAATTCATAGCATTGTCCTGTGTTTTGTGCATCATATCTCATGTTGTATCCCACTTGACAATTGACACATAAAATAAAATAAAAAACAAATAATTAACATTATTGCTGAACATGATCCGTAATTCACATTCTACACAAATTGTTCTTCTAAAGGATTTGACCCTCAAAATGAAAAAAAGATCCATCCACAGCTGAAGTACTTTCACTACTGGACTTATTGTGATGGATGCATGAATACATGCATGAGTAAGTAAACTGTATTAACTTTTCTTGTTCAAACAAGCAGAGATTGCACACAATGTGGCACTCCATTTGGCACTCCGGCTGCACGGAGGCCGAAAGGAAGAGACTGCAGAGGGTGGCAAACATCGCACAAAAAATCATTGGCTGCCCTCTGCCTTCCTTAAGCACCATCTACAACTCCCGCTGTCTCAACAGGGCCAGAAACATCCTGAAAGACACCACCCACCCCGGCTTCCATCTCTTCAACCTGTTGCCCTCTGGCAGCTGCTTCAGGTCCATACATCCCAGAACAAATAGACTCAGGAACAGCTTCTTTCCCAAAGCTCTCACCATATTGAACTCAAATCTGCACTAATACAAACTGTACTGACATATTTGCACTGACCACTGCACCACCAGACATAATCTACCTCTATTGTTCAATACGCTGCTAGCCGCTCTTGGACTGTGCTCAATGTTTGATGTTGTTGTCTGTCTGTGGTCTTCACTGTGTATTTACATTTACTGTGTATTTAAAAAAAAAAATACTGTGTAGTTTTTTATATTGTGCTTACTATGTGTGCACTTTTAAGGAGCTGCTCATTGAATTTCATTGTGCTGTGTATAATGACAAATAAAGCTTTCTATTCTATTCTATTCAATCTATTTTGGGGGGTGGGGGTGTTGAACTTATCTCGCCATAGTGTGGTCATTCATCAAATAAAATATGTTCAAATAAGTGTTGCCCACAGAAGGACAATATTTGCGAAAGTAACATTTACAAATACATATTTTGCAAATACATAAGGCAAGAAAAATCAATGTATGCATTCCTCTGAGTTTGTCAGAAACAGATGGTGACCTCTAGTGTCTGAAAAGAGGTAGTGCCACACATTACAAAGAACCTTGGAAACCTCGCTTATGTTAAGCGAGGTTAACATAAGGGTGAGGCTATTTGCACCCCTGGTACAATTATCAGTATATTCTATTTATACCCTGGTGTTTACCCTAACCCTACACTGCATTAGCCTACAATGTAAATACATTAGAGAAGTTGATACACTTGCACAATGGCATGCAAATACCCGTATCCAGTCCAAAATGAAAGAAGCTTACATCACCAGGTGATCGAACCCCCGTTCTTAGCGTCACAGAGCTAACCTCTAACATCATCAGGACTTAGTAGATGTGATGCAAAAGTTGACGAGTTCTTAATCAGTGATCAGTCTGTAAACTTCGGTTGCTTGGTAACAGTAAACAAAGAGATCGTTTTTTTTTTTAACTGCTAACTAACAAATGGGTTTATGCGTTCACTGAACAAAGATTATGGAAATAAAAGACCACTTTTCCATTAGAAAATTAATCAGAACCGTTATTACCAACCCATAGACAGTAAAAGCCAAAACCTTTCTGATTCGCCATGCATGTTCTCCCAACAAACGCCTGCGCAATTCCCGTGCACACGCATCGCGAAAATTGTGTTAAAGTGATGGTTCGGAGTAAAATTCACCCTGAGGTAATTTCCACCAATAATCCAGCCAAATACCCCCTCAGATGCATTTTTAGCGACGGTCAATATTTATCAAGTTTAGGGGTATCAGCCGAATGGCTCAGTATTGGAGTGTCCGGTACACTGTGTATATCTCGTAAATTACCCCACTAATAATGCATGGATTGTTACCCAACTTCTGTAGTAGTACATATATGGTCTGTACTCACAAAACGAGGCATTTTAAAGTTTGGAAGTACACCAGGAGTTTATTTAAAAGAGCACTTTTCTGATAGCTTCAACTAGCTGTTGCTAAGGCTACCGCTGCGTCGACGTCTCTTCCGTCTTTCCGGATAAGTTTGTAAAAGTCCTCTTCAAAACTCACAAGTGTAAGGAAAAAGTTAGTAAATTCAACACTCCATTGTAGTATGTGATTCTTAGTCACAGTACGACAGTGTGACGTCACGGCCGTAAGGCAGTTGCTCCAATACACAGAGCGCGTGTATCCATGTTTTTTACCTGTGATGCTAAATAAACCACAGTAAGCACGTACCCCTTTGTCCGTGTTTTCCTGGACATAACATTGGCGACGAGGATGGAGGTTTCTTACTCACCTCTCCCACCGTTCCTCGCTTTACCCGGGGAGCCACCAGTCCCGTGGTCCCGCTGGCATGAGTCTTTTCAGACGTATATTACAGCCATCGGGCTAACCGACGCTAGCGATGCGAGGCTAAGGGCGATGCTAATCCACAGCTTGGGCACCGAGGGCCAACGGATTTTCTGGACTCTCGGACAAGCTACGACGTCTGCCGACTGTGTCGCCTTGCTCTCCGGACATTTCGCTGCTCCACAGAGCGCCATGGTGCGGCGGATCGTCTTCCGTCAGCGCCGACAGCGGCCCGGTGAGTCGGTTCACCATTACGTCGCCGACCTCCGCGGTTTGGCCAGCCTATGTAAGTTCGGTGGTTTGGAAGAGGAGATGATTCGGGATCAGCTAGCGGAGCATACGACTGACCCTAAGCTGCGGGAGAAACTGTTTATGGCACCGGATGATACGACATTATCCAAGGCGGTGGACATAGCCTTCCAGCTTGAGTCAGCTGCTCTGTTAACATCCCGGCTAGCAGCTCCGGACCCGTGCCCCGCCCGCCCCGCTCCACTGGCTCAGACGGTGGCTCTTAGCGCTCCGCTCTCCGAGCCCACCTCTCACTCCGACGAGCTCGACATTAACGTCGCGGGACGCCGGGGCGCCACGGCGCATCAGCACTGTGGAAATTGCGGCTCTTCTTCACATCCTACACGCGTGCCTGCCTGTCCGGCCATGGGACAGAGGTGCCAACGGTGTGGTAAGCTAAACCACTTCTCTAGAGTGTGTCGCTCCGCGCCCACACCTGCCAGCCCTAGGTCTCGTTCATCCACTGCTTCCAGCCCCACTACTATTCACTCGGTGGGTTCCAGTACCAAGCCATTTAAGTGGTGCACAGTGGAGCTGGATGGGGTGTGCCTGTCACTGCTGCTGGACACTGCAGCCTCCAGGTCCATCCTAAATGAATCTACGGTCTGTCGGCTCTTTCCCCGACTGACAATTGAGCCAGGTGCAGAGGACCTATACGGCTATGGGCATACTAAGATTGGCATGGCTGGCATCGCAGACAACATGGGCGCCACCATACTGACGGTGGCCGCACCCTGGCTGCACCGCTGGCCTTCCTTGTTCGCCGGGCTGGGCTGCCTTACCGCTTTCAACCACCAGCCAATCCTAGATCCTTCTGTGGCCCCGGTCATCCAGCCTCTCCGCCGCCTGCCCCTCGCCTTGCGTGATGTCACGGCCGAGCTGCAGAAACTCCTGGATGCAGGCATCATTGAGCGGGTGGACGCATCGCCGTGGATCTCCAACCTGGTGGTGGCGCAGAAGAAGACGGGCGGCCTACGCCCCTGCATGTTCAGGCAGGTGAACAAGGCGGTGATCCCTGACAAGTATCCCCTGCCCACAGCAGAGGAGCTCTCCGCCAAGTTTCACGGCTCGGCGGTCTTCTCCAAACTCGACCTCCGCCAGGGCTACCTGCAGGTTCCCCTGCACCCGGAGAGCCGCAACCTCACCGCTTTTGTGACGCACATGGGGGTCTTCAGGTAAACGCGCATGCCTTTTGGACTTAGCTCCACCCCCAGTTGTTTCCAAAAGATAATGACCACTATCTTCGCTGGCATTCCAGGCGTGGTCGTGTACTTGGATGATATTGTGGTTCATGGTGCGACGTCAGCTTTACAGGACGACCGCCTCTCCAAGGTGCTTGACGTTCTCTCCCGCTATAACCTCACGTTAAACACTGAGAAATGCACCTTTTCGGCGTCCACCATCGAGTTTGTGGGTTTCCGTCTGACCGCCGATGGCCTTAGCCCACTACACTCCAACACCGACGCCATCCTGCGCCTGCCTGAGCCCACCTGCCCGGCGCAGCTGTCCTCGTTCCTGGGAATGACGGCGTTCTACCTGCGTTTCCTCCCCCACTACTCCGAAACCACCGCACCGCTGTGCGCGCCCTCCTCAAACAGGATGCGTTGTGGTCCTGGACTCCTGCTTGCTCCGCCGCAGTCCGTCAGCTGAAAGCCCAGCTCACCTCTCCTCCCGTGCTCACCCACTTCGATCTGCAGAGCCCCACGATAGTGACCTGTGACGCGTCCAACACCGCGGTGGGTGCTGTCCTGTCCCAGCTCCATGGGGGGATTGAACGTCCCGTGGCGTTTGCTTCGAGGTCCCTCACCCCGACCGAGCAGAAATACTCGGTGGGGGAGAGAGAGGCACTGGCATGTGTCTGGGCGTGCGAGAGGTGGCATATTTACCTCTATGGGCGCCATTTCACGCTCCAGACCGACCACCAGGCACTAACCGCCCTCCTGACGACAACTGGATCGGGACACAAACCACTGCGCCTGTACCGGTGGTCAGAGAGGTTGCATGCATACAATTTCACCACCATGTTTACGCCTGGCAGGGACAACGTTGTGGCCGACCTGCTCTCCAGGGCCACGCCCACCTCCGCTACGCCCACCGCCACACCAGACACCACCCACGATTGCCCAGAACCGGAACTGATTCTGGCATTGCACGGGCCCCTCCAATCAGCTGTCTCCCTGCAGGAGCTCCAGGCAGCTTCCGCACAGGACCCGGTGTTTAGTCAGCTCCGCACTTTCATTCAGGAGGGCTGGCCTGCTAAGGTGCCGGAGGATCTAGCGCCTTTCCATCGCGTCAAAGGCGACCTCTCCTGCTGGAATGGCGACTGCATCGCAAGAGGGCTGTGTAGCGTGATCCCCGTTGCCCTGAGACCTCGCATCCTAACCATGGTCCACGAGGGTCACCTGGGCATAGTGCGGGTTAAGCAGCGCTGTAGGGGTATGGTCTGGTGGCCAGGCATCGACAGGGACATTGAGACAATGGTGAAGGACTGTACAGCTTGCCTCACCAGTGGCAAGACTGGCCTGCCGCCACCTCCACCTCTACAGCCCCTACCCTGGCCTGCGTCACCATGGTCCCACCTCCAGGTGGACATCTGTGGGGAGCTTCACGGCACTCCTCACCATCAGCGCTTCCTCCTGGTGGCCTATGATCTTCACTCCAAATGGCCTGAAGTCCTGCCTGTGGGGTCTGTAACCGCCAAGGCAGTCACCGACTTCCTCGCCTCCTTGTTTGCCCGCTGGGGTGTGCCTGACACCATCACCACCGATAACGGCCCCCAGTTCATCTCGGCTGAATTCGCGTCCTTCACAGAGGAGAGAGGAATTAAACACGTCAGAACCGCCCTGTACCACCCGCAGGCCAATGGGGGGGTAGAAAGGTTCAACCAGACCCTCAAGAACGGTTTAAGAGCACACCTGGCTGATGGCCTCACATTCACAACGGCCTTACAGAACACCTTGCTACACTACAGGGCGACACCACTCGCCACAACCAATGCCTCCCCAGCTTTTTTACCTGTGATGCTAAATAAACCACAGTAAGCAGGTACCCCTTTGTCCGTGTTTTCCTGGACATAACATCCATCTAATTTCAAGTATTCAATTATTCCAGTTGTCAATACATTTCGATGGAGTGTTGAATTCACTAACCTTTTCCTTACACATGTGAGTTTTGAAGAGGACTTTTACGAACTTATCCGGAAAGACGGAAGAGACGTCGAAGCAGCGGTAGCCTTAGCAACAGCGAGTTGAAGCTATCAGAAAAGTGCTCTTTTAAATAAACTCCTGGTGTACTTACAAACTTTAAAATGCCTCGTTTTGTGAGTACAGACCATATATGTACTACTACAGAAGTTTGGTAACAATCCATGCATTATTAGTGGGGTAATTTACGAGATATACACAGTGTACCGGGCACTCCAATACTAAGCCATTCGGCTTATACCCCTAAACTTGATAAATATTGACCGTCGCTAAAAATGCATCTGAGGGGGTATTTGGCTGGATTATTGGTGGAAATTACCTCAGGGTGAATTTTACTCCGAACCGTCACTTTAATAGCCTTAGGCCTTAGCCACACAGATAGACTAAAAGTACCAAGGGTACGAATAGACACTCCGTTAACATAAACGCACCTCTCCATATTTGCTCTTGGTTTACCAAACATGGGATTAAAAAATGTAGAATGACAATGCATCATCATAGTACTACTAATAAAGTATGATCATTACAAATGTAAAGCTTGTGCATCTGTTGCCAGATGTGTGGCTTTGGTGCAATATTACGTTTTCAGTTGCTCATTTACTTAAAATACCACCAAACCTGGCAACCTTAAGAGTTGCCAGTTGTCTATATTGCTGACTTGATGGCTAGATATGCCTACCAGTTGGTACAGTCTACTGGGTTGGCTGATGGACTAATCCACCCACCATAAATCTAGACTAGTGGTTCTTACCCTGGGTTTGATCAAACCCATGGGTTTAGTCACTCTCAGGGGTTCGGCAGGAGTCAAGACCAGAGGAGATTTCTCTACGACTGCAAGGGAAGCTCAGTTTACCCTAAAATGTCAAAAGTTAAAATTAAAATATGATTTCTTAGTATTTTCTTGGCGACATTGCTTGACCCTTTCCATTGTTAATTTGTTACACTGTAAATAAAGCACACTCTGTTTCACTTTAACATAATTTCAACATTTCCTTCTTCGAGTTTAATATCATTTTCTTAGTTCGTTCAATTATTCATACTGTTGGTGGAATGAACTAGCTGTCCAGCTAGCAAAAGGGATGGAGGGCAGAATTTTATGATGTTGGCCGACAATTAGTTTACCCTCTTTAAAACACCAGCAGCCGCAACTGGTAAAGTTGAAGACACACGCAGTATAGCCTGGTTCCAGTGAAACATAAATGTTGTCACAAGTTATGTTTTTGTGTGAAATTCACGTTTTGTTGTGTTCTTTGAACACGGTGATTTTGTATGCAAATGATGCATGGTTAATTTTGTGCACTAATAAAATATATACCTATGTTTTGAAGAAATCATATTCAATTTTTCCAATTACGAGGGGTTCGGTGAATGCACTGATGAAGCTTGCAGGGTTCAGACCTCCAATAAGGTGAAGAACCACTGATTTAGATGCACACTCCAAATTGTGATATCAACAAGTCACAGGGCAGATTATGAAACACCTTGTGATGGAGAATCACACCTGTAAAATAAGCTCCCTTTAAACCCCTTGATACCGATCCTTTCCAAAAGGAGAAGATAAAACCTAACTAATTTCTCTAAAACAGCCTTATGCAACATGCTGTCTAGTTTGTAGTTTTGCAACCTGTGCTACCTGTACCTCTGGTGGTATGTGTGGGTACCATCTCAAAATATGGCTCTTGCGTTACATTGTTTTCCCACTTCAGTGTATTTCGTCCCCCCCTGCCGCTGATCTAGGGTCGTGGTTACTGTCCGCTTGTGACACTTACGGGGTTGAGCGGAGACAAGAGCGAGACCAAGCAGTGTAAACGGTGTAACAGAGTTTAATTTAGGTGCCGGACGAAACCGGCACAGGCGCACACAGCGAGATGTGTAGTGCGTCTAACAAGTAGACAACGAGACAAAGTACGTCCATCTACCACATACAAATACACACATACAATACAAATCCAATACACGCAAATACACGCAACCACTCACCAAGGGGAGACAGGAGACACGAGGTTAAGTAGGGAAACAAACAAGACACAGGTGAGACACATTGGGAATTAGACACAGGTGGCTGCTAATGACCACCGGGGATTCTGGGGGTTGTAGTGCCGGGACCGGTGATCAATAGCCAGGCGACGCCGATCGAGGTAGAGGGGGAGGCGTTGGCGTGAAACCGCTGCTGTCATTCGAGGCTAGAGAATTTGATCTGAGGTCAGCCAATCAGTGGGATGTGCACCACTAGGCAATGAAAGTGAAGGTGCCAAAAATGGCAGCTAGCACTATCACGGGTGAACTGGTAAAAAAAAAGAACTCTAAGAAGAACTGCCCCATCTGTGAATGGCTTAAATGCGACTTAAGTACGTTTCGAGTGCAAAAAGAGTCTTGGATTGACTTTCATAAACTTGTGTTGGTAGGCTAGGCTAGGCCTAAAAACCAAAACTTTTTCATGTTGGTTTTACAACAGATAGCCTAACGCTGGCTAAATCAGCCAACGTTAGGCTATCTGTTGTAAAACCAACATGAAAAAGTTTTGGTTTTTAGGCCTAGCCTAGCCTACCAACACAAGTTTATGAAAGTCAATCCATTATCCATTTTTTCAATTATGGTACATGAATCATAGCCAAGATATCATTGGCCTAAATATTTAACTTCAGAAAGTATAATTTAAATAAACATTTTCCACTGCCTACAAATCTAGCCACTTGGTCACGAAATCGGATAAAGTTGCCAGTAGAGTTGAATAGGATGGGATGGCATCAGTGATTCCTAAGTATTTCTGAGAAACTCTCGTTGCTTGGCAATGGCCGTTGCATTTGCATGGCCGAGCCAAATGATCTGTGCCATTTTCCAATCTTTAAAGAAATAACATTCACCTGCTGTTCTGAGGCCCTTCATGTGATGCTTGGCTTTACCCATGCAGAATTCTCCACTGTGTCTCAGACAGACAGAAATACTTTGATGATCTTTAATGATAATGAACGTATAGTAGAGTGTTAGAATATATAAACATATAATATAAACCTATGTAACAATATACAGAAAAGATATTAAAAAAATACATACACTATAGAAGTAAATAGCATACACAAAGATGTAGCAAGTAAGATTAGGTAAGCGGAATGACCAGTTATGCAGTGAAACTAAAATGATAGTGACGAGTTATATAGTTTGATGACCACAGGCAGGAATGATTTCCTATGTCGCTCTGTGGTGCATCTCGGTGAGAGGAGTCTTCTGCTGAAGGAACTCCTCCGCTGAGCCAGGGTAGAAAAGAGAGGGTGAGAGGCATTGTCCATGATAGTCCGTAGCCTGGACAGCATCCTCCTATCTGCCATGAGAATGCCGTCCAGGTGGCAGAAGGATCTCGATGGTCCTTTTACATTGTTGTCTGTAAGCATGGAGCTAATTACCTCTGAGTAGGGGCGATGAGATTCGCTTTCCTCTTGGTGTTTTTTTTAGACTTGGCTGTCAGCCACCTTTTGTGTGCTGCACCACAGAGATGGTGTACTTTACTCACTGTCTTTGCGTTTCCCCTGCATGACTTTGCAGATTGCTGTCACTCCTGCAAATTATCTTCAGAATGTGCGATGAGCGGCACTCTCCTTATGTTTTCCACAGCTTTATGTTGGCGGGACTTCATGCGGAAACATGCGAGTTTGATTGTCACATTAGTCTTTTTGTCTCTTTTTGGATTAAGCTGATCCTTACAGATACGTGTACCGTGCCATCTCAGTGCTTATTATCTCATTGTTTAACATACAATGATAGTGCATATCTGAGAACCTTTACAGCCCTACTGGCTGACTATCTCGGTTTTGAACAGTGTGCCGGTATGTTTCTCACTTCTTACCCTGCAGCATGCCTCATGTTCAACCAACACAAATTCTCCCACATGAAAACCCTCTTCCATGACCTTAACTGGCTCCCTGTAGTGGCCCGCATCAAATTCAAGACAATGCTACTGGCCTACAAAGCCATTAATGGAGCTGTCCCTACCTACCTCCAAGCATTAGTGAAACCCCACACCCCCGCTCAAGCACTCCACTCAATGGCCTCAGCTGGTCGACTGGTACCTCCATTACTTAAAGGAGGAAAAGGTCGGATGGCGAAATCTCAACTCTTCTCCGTTTTGGCGCCAAAATGCAGGCATGAAGTTGCATTTACCTTAAATTAAATATTATATGGCTCACAAAGAAATACATTTTAAAAGATTTGGCTTTTATGGCTCTCCAAACCAAAACGGTTCCCAACCGCTGGTCTAGATACTCCTTCACACTACTTAGTGTGGCACTAGTGTCTGTCCAGGCAAAGCGTTGAGAGACTGCTCTTCGGTTTTACCATACAAACACACAGTTCCCGAAAAAACCTTAAGTCATTGTCCCAACATGTCCCAACATGTCCCAACACTTCATGTTATCGCACTGGGTTTATGGCTCACGGAAAGAGCAAGCAAGTGTGATTCCGGCCCCTTTGTGGCTATCAAAATGGGCTTTTTCCAGATATAGTATGTTGCTGGTCCACATGTCTGTCCTTGTATCGGGCAGCGGATTAGTACGAATCGGAGGGGAGATTCATTTTCCATCCACACTATATGTGTGGCTTTGTTGAAGGCTGTGCTCTTCGCTGCCACAGCTGTTAGGTTCAAGCCATAGTAACAGCCTGTTGCCATGGCTTGGTTGCTTTGTTTTACAAAGATTAAATTGTTGCATCTGCTCATATCAATGACATCTACTGTGTATGATGAACATTTTAATCTAGACTGTTTTTGCAGAAAGAGCTGGTAGCTTCTAGGAGCCATGCCATATTAGTATATACAGAGATCATGGCATACTAAATGAGGCGAAGATGCATAGTTACTGTCTGTTAGTCTGGCAGGTATTTTTTGCAGGTATTTTTTGCAGCTGGTAATGGATCCACTGTGTTGATCCACACAGTGGATCCATTACCAGACTGCTTGACACACATGCCCAGCCCTGGACAGGATTAGCCCTGTTATATCACTGTGACATTGTAGTTATCAAAAGATGAATACCATGACATTCCTACTCATTTTGCACTTCTCACTGGTCTTCGCCAGGACTGCTTTGGGGGACAGACACTCTGGGAGACAGGGTGCGCCGGGCAGATGGGTGAAAGGGGGGATGGGGGGGGGGGGGGGGGGGGGGGGGGGGGGCGACGACACTGCAACATACAGGTAGTCTAGAAGAGAGAGGGAGGACCTTTTGGTCTTTATTTGTCATTCCAGGTATTTTTTAGATATGGGAACAAAATGGGTTCTCTGAATTTGACCCATCCTATGGTACATAGGAGCAGTGGGGCTGCTGTGTTCATTTGACCCATCCTATGGTACATAGGAGCAGTGGGGCTGCTGTGTTCATTTGACCCATCCTATGGTACATAGGAGCAGTGGGGCTGCTGTGTTCATTTGACCCATCCTATGGTACATAGGAGCAGTGGGCTGCTGATGTTCATTTGACCCATCCTATGGTACATAGGAGCAGTGGGCTGCTGTGTTCATTTGACCCATCCTATGGTACATAGGAACAGTGGGCTGCTGTGTTCATTTGACCCATCCTATGGTACATAGGAGCAGTGGGGCTGCTGTGTTCATTTGACCCATCCTATGGTAGATAGGAGCAGTGGGCTGCTGTGTTCATTTGACCCATCCTATGGTACATAGGAGCAGTGGGCTGCTGTGTTCATTTGACCCATCCTATGGTACATAGGAGCAGTGGGGCTGCTGTGTTCATTTGACCCATCCTATGGTACATATAGGAGCAGTGGGCTGCTGTGTTCATTTGACCCATCCTATGGTACATAGGAGCAGTGGGGCTGCTGTGTTCATTTGACCCATCCTATGGTACATAGGAGCAGTGGGCTGCTGTGTTTATTTGACCCATCCTATGGTACATAGGAGCAGTGGGCTGCTGTGTTCATTTGACCCATCCTATGGTACATAGGAGCAGTGGGCTGCTGTGTTCATTTGACCCATCCTATGGTACGTAGGAGCAGTGGGGCTGCTGTGTTCATTTGACCCATCCTATGGTACATAGGAGCAGTGGGCTGCTGTGTTCATTTGACCCATCCTATGGTACATAGGAGCAGTGGGCTGCTGTGTCCATTTGACCCATCCTATGGTACATAGGAGCAGTGGGGCTGCTGTGTTCATTTGACCCATCCTATGGTAGATAGGAGCAGTGGGCTGCTGTGTTCATTTGACCCATCCTATGGTACATAGGAGCAGTGGGCTGCTGTGTTCATTTGACCCATCCTATGGTACATAGGAGCAGTGGGGCTGCTGTGTTCATTTTACCCATCCTATGGTACATATAGGAGCAGTGGGCTGCTGTGTTCATTTGACCCATCCTATGGTACATAGGAGCAGTGGGGCTGCTGTGTTCATTTGACCCATCCTATGGTACATAGGAGCAGTGGGCTGCTGTGTTTATTTGACCCATCCTATGGTACATAGGAGCAGTGGGCTGCTGTGTTCATTTGACCCATCCTATGGTACATAGGAGCAGTGGGCTGCTGTGTTCATTTGACCCATCCTATGGTACGTAGGAGCAGTGGGGCTGCTGTGTTCATTTTACCCATCCTATGGTACATAGGAGCAGTGGGCTGCTGTGCTCATTTGACCCATCCTATGGTACATAGGAACAGTGGGCTGCTGTGTTCATTTGACCCATCCTATGGTACATAGGAACAGTGGGCTGCTAGGTTCAGCGCCCGGGGAGCAAGTTGGGGTTATGCGTTAACTGTGAATGTGTCAGAGATGTTACCGATAATTGATTACTTACCTGAAAGGTAACAAAGTGGGTAACAAGTAGTCGATTACTCATTCATAACTTTATAATGCCTATCGATTACATATTTTTCAGCCTGGATCCTATTTTCTGATATTTTTTTAATTTGAGAAACGTTTTTTCAGTATTGAACAAGGACATGTTAATGCTGAGCAGTGTTTTCTATTCAATGTTTTTTTTTTTCTCCACTCCAGGATGATTATCACGCGCTTAGAGG
Organism: Urophycis tenuis; assembly: GCA_036785325.1. NCBI lineage: Eukaryota > Metazoa > Chordata > Actinopteri > Gadiformes > Phycidae > Urophycis > Urophycis tenuis. The sequence goes on along the minus strand of JAXIVH010000029.1, from coordinate 3,047,434 downwards.
CTCCTGACCAGATTCCCCAGTCGTCCCAGACTGGTTAATTTTCTTCTAGTGGAGAAAAAAATCCATCCATATATTATTGTTGTTTCCTAATATCTCACCTTAATATAATGTTCTCGTCAACGTTTTGTTGAGGGCTTTTGCGTGTAATTCTGGGACAAGCCAGAGGGTGGCATTTTTGGCCCATTGAAAAAGAGGCTGACGTGGATGTTTTGAATCGCGTTCGTCGTCTGCTTGTCTAAATGCTCCAAAGAGGAAATACCGTATACATTATACCGTAAATTACTGGCTATTCTAATCACAACACATTTAATAAGAAACTAGCTTGCCCAAACTTTACAATCTCAACCTGTAAGTCAGTTAGGCCTATATTTAAGGCATGATAGAGAAGTTGATGCCAAGATCACGCCCTCACAGAATCAGTCCATATACACTTATATTTATTTGTACATTTTATTTGTTTAACCTAAACGGACCAGAAGACATATAGACCTAATCTGGATGTTTGTGAGAATATTACACTGGCAGTTCATCTAGTTCATATTTGTAGGCTATATATGTAACCAAATTAGAATATTTAAGTATTTAAATTCCATTTTAAAAATAAATTATTAACATCATAGCTTTGTCAAATAGAGTAGGCCTATTTACGCCTTAAAACAAGAGAAATTGTCTATAATACAACAACATACCAACTTAAATGGCATAGGGTTAGTCGAATTCAGTTTGGGTTATGGGCAGCAGCTTCATAGAGCCCTAAATGCAAAAGCAATATCTAATTTAAAAAAAAAAAAAGATGAGGTCTCACGAGGATACTCGTCGCCCAACGCGTCGCCGCTGATGTCCTCGGTCCACCCCGCCCCCCTTCCTATACCACTGTTGCTCTCTTTCCCGCTCTCACTCCAAAACCGCACATCGCAGCAGCGCATCTCCCCGAGTGGCTCTCATCTTCTCGTTTTGTCCCGCATCATCTCTCGCGGTACCCAGGTACCGGCGCCCACTGCTCCTGACCCGTTAACAGCGACTGCACGGCAGAGATACCAGCTCCGCTTAAAAAGTAAGTAAGTATTCAAATTTAACTTCGTAAACTAATGGAAGTTATCGCATGTACATGTTGTGACAGTAAGGCATTCGTTTGCTGTTGATTATCTCTCGCTCCATGACCTTAAAATGAGAAAATTAATATGATGCTTTGCCTCCTGCAGCCGTTTGTAAAAAAAAAAAAAAAAAAAAAAAGAACTACGGAATTGTTATTGTTATTATTATTAGGAATTAGGCTCATAATTATGAAGTGTTAGGCTATATCAGGCCGTACTTTCCCCGTTCTTAATATTTTCGTCCAATTGTAAATTAGGCTACTACTTCTAGGCCTACTTTTATAATTCCTATAGGTCTACTTGATTTTGTCGGTCCATTAGCATTACGAAGTACATTACATAAACTATCGCTATATTATTTAAACATTTAAAACCCAAATAGTGACAATGAATAGTGCTATTATTATAATAGCCTAATGGTTTTATTAAATGGTTAATACTCCAGCTATAGGCCTATCTCAACATGATCAATTAGCCTATTTCGTCGTCTAATTGTTGACGTGGACGTCGATGTTAATATCTGCATCTAAATCAAATTAAAAACGGTGTTAACTTTTTTTTGCATGTTGCCACGATGTAGTCTATGAATGTAGGCCTAATGATTTAATATGGTACTGTAGACCAATTGATCTAATTGAATATTTAATTGATCGTGTGTCACAATTGTTGATCAAATGTAATAATGTGTTGATTTAATCAATGCAACAGGCTAATTTATCTATTTTATGTAACCTATTCACTTCGATTGAACAAGTGAAAATGAATCAGAAAGATCGTGCAATTACTTCTGCCTGCGGATGAAACATCTTCGAAGAAAGGTGTTGTTATGTTGTTGACAGTTTTAATGGTTTCATCAGTTTGGTGGAATCGGTGGGAACACAAATATTATGATGCGTCACGGCTGCCTCAATATGAAACAGATAACTTTTTCTC
>JAXIVH010000029.1:2865407-3037907 GCA_036785325.1 Urophycis tenuis | reverse complement strand
GTAAGTACTGGTTATGTTCACCTTGAGTTAAGATACTCAAGGATGATGATGATAAAGATGTCAAAATTCAGTTTTTCTGATTGTTGATTGATTGTCCCCATAAACAGTGTGAACCTGAATTATGTTATCAACAAGTCCATATTAAGTTTATTCATGGCAGCCTTTCATCGGCATTACAGCTTCGAAGCCTGTCACGTGACACACGTTCAAATGCCACTTGACGAGGCTGCCCTCAAATGTCATCACGTAACCCCTGGCCTTCTAGAGGAAAATGTACATGTGTAAAAACCATTGCACGATCCTTAAAGGGGACCCATAGGGTTTCAACAGAGCTCGTGTCGTGATGCACATGCGTATCCTCTTCACGCAGTCTAATCCCGCCGGATGTGACATACTCTTTGTTGCGCCGGAAAAGGGCATGTTGTACGACATCCTGCACAACAAGGAGGATCCCCAGGCTGCAACTCAGTCGGTGCTCATCAACCTGAGGGCGATCCAGAATTACCTGCTCCTGCCTGAGAGAGAGAGAGACATGATCTACCAGGAGGAGAGGATGAGAGTCAACAGCGGCTCAGCCATGGCTCAGCTGCACAACCCGTCCGACAACACCATGATGCAGGTACACACACACGGGCACGCACGCATGCACACACACACACACACACACACACACACACACACATGGTCTCACACACACACACACACACACACACACACACACACACACACACACACACACGCACGCACACAGACACACACACACACAGGTACACACACACACTCCAACACATGGTGGGACCAACACTTATGAATTCTCCTACTCCACGGTTGCTCCATCCAAGCTTGGGCCGCTGTTTGCTGAGACCCCCCTGGAGCCTGGCTCTCTGGCCTGGGTCAGCCCTGGCATCTACAGTGACATCAGGGATGAGCTCAGGCGTGCCAGGATCTCACGGGCACTGTTCGCCAAGGTGGCCGCCACCAAAAGCCAGGTTGGTCTCCATGACGTCAGTAGGGTAAAGGGGGCATTTAGCAGACGCTTTCGTCCGAAGCGACTTAAAATCTGTACATTTGTGGGGTTTGACATGTGGACAGTTGGAGGAGGAGGGGGATCAAGGGGATCGAACCGCCGACCCTACGGTTAGTGGACGACCCGCTCTGTCCACCCGCTTTACCCACTGAGCTACAGTCAGTGTATTACATAATTTCGCCATACATTATCACCGTATTTGTATCCTTCTCCCCTCTCTCCCCTCTCTCTCCTTGCGGCAGTCCTGGCTGTGTGAACTGCTGCGCATGAAGGAGGTTCCCACTCCGGAGAACAAGGCTCTGTGGGAACATCTGTCCAACATCCAGCAGTTCCTGGCCCTGCCGATGGCCTGGCGTGACCTGGTTTACCGCGAGGAGGCGCAGATTCTTTTGCAGGGAGCGGAGTCGCAGGTCTGACGGCGAGTCTGAAGAAGCCCAGTGTTGATGTTTGTGGATGTTTCATTAGTCATTATTATCAACTAAAGTAGTGGTTCTCAAAATTTTTACACCAAGTACCACCTCAGAAAACGCTTGGCTCTCCAAGTACCACCATACTGACCAACACTATACCGTAGCGGAGTAGGCCTAAGTATTCTTCAAAAACAAGGCAGGTTTTATTCCTAAAGAAGTATATTTAACATTGTCAGCCATTGTAACATTTTACACAGTTTGAACAGTAGGACTGCGCTTAAATATAGGAAAATAAAAAAAAACCTCAATTTGAATAATGCAGTTCAAATAAAAGTAATAACAGCTTTAAACACACTAAACTTTAAATTAACCCCAAACCTTCTTCACTCTCAGACTACACCCACCAAAACATCTCAACACCTACTGGGTTAATTCCCAACAATGACACATTAGTCAACATAAAATGTCTCCATTTTATGTTGACTAATGACACTTTTCTTTGGGTGGGCCTAACGGGCCTGGGCCCACCCACTTGAACAACTGGCCCATCCTAAATGACAGAGTGATTATTGAATTATTTTTCATAGTTAAAATTAGCATCTAAATTCAGAATAAAGACTAAAAAACATCCCCCTATATATATATAAAAAGGAAAGATAATATTTATTAGGTTACTAACATGTGTGAAGTCTGCGCCAGTATTGTGTGTGGTTGTCACAGTAAACGTGCCTCTACTTCACTTCCTGTTTACAGTAAACGTCTGTTGTGTGATTCCTGTATGTCGTCTCTCATTACTGGCACTTGATCAATCTCACCTGGTCCACACTTCCCTTCGCAGACTGAAGCCACGACAGTAGTTTAGACGTCTTCTTCATTGTTAAAAACTTCCACCTCTTTCCTGTAAGAGCTACCGTGAATAACGGTTGATGTCAACGTCAACGGCAGTTTCAAACGCTATGTAGGCCCTACTGCTACCTAGTAGCACTTAAGTTAAGACTTTAAAAGTCTTAACTTTATTTGTATCTCTTTTCATTTTCTTGCCATTGGTTGATGATCTTCATCCATTCTAATATGTTTGATAGTATTTCATGTTTTAAATTTATTTTTATTTTATTTATATTCATTTCAGTGATTCTTTGGCATACCACTAGACGGGGCCGTGCGTACCACTAGTGGTACGCGTACCACACTTTGAGAATCACTTACCTTTATTTGACTGTTCAAAGAGAGAGAGGGATAGAACGAGAGACAGAGAGAGAGAGAGAGAGACTGACATACAGACAGACAAAGAGATGAGATATTTTATTTCCTGGGACCTTGTGGTTTTCATTTGTCATTCCCATGTTTTTTAGACATGGGAACGAAATTCGTTCTCTGCATTTGACCCATCCTATTGTACATAGGAGCAGTGGCCTGCTATGATCAGCGCCCGGGGAGCAAGTTGGGGTTCAGGGTTCAGTGTCTTGCTCAAGGACACTTCAACAAGCAGACAGTTTTGGAAGTGGGGATCAAGGGGATCGAACCGCAGACCCTACGGTTAGTGGACGACCTGCTTTGTCCACCCGCTCTACCCACTGAGCTACTGCCGCCCCTGATATGGTCGAGATATGGAAGAGATATGGAAGAGACACTTTTTTTTTCATTTATATATACATTTATATATTTATATTCTTTGTTTCTGCAACCTCCTCCCTTCGGCTCCTCATATGTCACACACACACACACACACACACACACACACACACACACACACACACACACACACACACGCACACACACACACACACACACACACACACACACATGCACTCACGCTCACACATACACACACACACACACATACACACACACACACACACACACACACACACCATCCTCAACCCAAGTACCTGTCTGTCTGGCCCAGCCTCAATATTGGTCAACGCAGGCCCTGTCACTATTGAAACTCAGGGAGATAGGAATGAACCTGTGATGAAGGATCAACCTTCATCACAGTGACAACATCTTTATTCTTTGCCCTTCATTGTGTAGCGCTGAGTTCCTGTGTTCTGAGTGTTCCACCCCATCAACTAAAAAGACCTGGGAGTGTTTGTGCGGTGTGTGTGTGTGTGTGTGTCTGTGCATAGGAAGAGTGGAGATCTCTCCACACAGGCGTTGAGGGCTCCTGTGGAGTCCTTCCCGTTAGCCTAGACCCGCGTAACCTGCAGACCATCCTGATCACGTGACCTTGCGTTCCGTGTCACTACAGGGATCTGTCTGGACCTGTCGCCGCCCACATCGACTTCCTGAATTGACTATGGAATAGGGGCCAATCAGGGGCCGCATCACGGTTGATGACGTAACATACAGGCCACCAATGGCAAAACAGCAATGGCGTCTCCTGAAGTGAAATGGATGAAGCTGCCCAATACTAGACTTGTCTTTCACATGCTTGCATGGCTATAATGAGTAGTGAAGACCACAAGGTCACATGTGGACACACCCGCTCAGCTGTCTCAGGTTATGTCGTTGCATGTCTGTGTCTATATGTTCATGTGAGCTACACTATGAGAAGTATTCCTAGATTTTCTTTCTCAGCAGGCACTCCATGGAGAACTGGTGCTGCCTCCGCTGGTCCCCCCACAGCTCATGATCCAGACGCTCAGCTCCTACCCCACCGTGCCCTGGTGTCCCGAGGACGTCCCCCAGGAAGGGGGCGCCGAGCCCATGGAAGAACCAGGGCCCAGCCAACCATTTGGGACTCCATGGAACCCCTGCGCGCAGTTCGGTCTCTCCCTGGAGGTGCGGTACAACCTGCAGAGCTACATCAAGGATATGGGCCTCTACCCAGACGAGGAGGCGATCAACGCGCTATCTGTACACCTGAATGCGCCCAAGCCTGCCCTGTTCAGGTTCTTTCAGGACCAACGCAACCAGTTGAAGGGCCAATTTTTGGAGGAGCCATTGAGGGATAGGTGCGGTGCGTTTGCTCCCCCAGCACCACAGAGAGGCGTGGAAGAAGGCATTGAGGAAGAAACAGGGGAGATTCTTGATGTAGACACGGTGGAGAGCAGTGAGGAAGGTGCAGAAGAGGGCAGTGAGGGAGGAGCAGTAGGGAGTAGTGAGGGAGGAGAAAGAGGGAGTAGTGAGGGAGGAACAGGAGAGAGTAGTGAGGGAGGAACAGGAGGGAGTAGTGAGGGAGGAACAGGAGGGAGTGGTGAAGGAGGAGCAGGAGGGAGTAGTGAGGGAGGAGCGGGAGGGAGTAGTGAGGGAGGAGCGGGAGGGGGCAACAGTGGAGGAGCAGGGGAGCAGCTGGAGGCTGGGAGCGGCATGGGGATGGAGCGTGGCATGAGAGGTCAGTCTCCCCGCTATGATACCGTGGCGGTCATAGAGGTACCAGTGATGGTGTGCTGGGAGGATAGTGAGAATCAGCAGTGAGCGCTGAAATGAAGCAGACAAGCTAGAGAGCGAAGAGGCGACCTCATCGCTTCAGTAGGAAAGCTACGCTATTTATTTATGTCGTACTTTAGCTGTGTTGTGTTGTGGTTGATAGGCGTAGACATCCAAGGGTGTACGTGATGTATTAAACACCTGTGTTAAAGTGCTTTTAAGTTAACATGTTAACTGCTTTTTTGCGACCGCTTCGTGTGAACATTATCTCGGTGTTACATAAACATAGACATTTACAACATTAGACATATATATTTAGGGCAATTAGCCCTTTTATCCAAATCAAGTACATTTGTCAGAAGAAGGTGAAACATTTGATTGCTAAGTTAACCATTGCTAGTAGACAATAGACCACAACGGTGTGGATTTAAGTAATTTGAAGCACTTTCTTGAATGTCTCTACTGCTACATTAGAAACAGTGTTGTTTTACTGTGTGTGTGTTTGTGTGTGATTAGCTTCTACTAAAGTCAATAAAATGGAGTTTGAAATCCACCACTACTGACCAGATTATTGGTGTTTTTAAAGCTGCAGTTAACCATGCCATGTGAAATCATGTCTTTATAGGTTGAGTTTATAGTTTCAGTCATGCACTATTGTTATCTGTCAAGGGGGTAGTGGGCTAGGGTTAAGCCTAACCCTTTTAATGTAGGTATTAACATAACATGAACGCCATAACATAACATTAACATGAACACCCCACTTGAGTAAATGATTACTACACCTTTAATTACTTTTTAATTACCTTACATAATGTGTATTACTGCATTGACAAATGTTAAGTATGGGCAAATAACAAATAAATTAATCAATTAACCTTATAGTGTTGCCAATTTGTATATTTGGGAACGAAGGTCAGCTGAAAGTCTGCAAAGAACAACAGAAACATACCGATAACTAAACTACCTCTACTTCTGATAAAAGTATGTATTTCAAAGTGACATCACCAACACTTGATTCAGCATGCTCCCACTCTCTGTCTCTCTCTCCCCCCCACTCTCTCTCTCTCTCTCCCTCTCTCCTCTCTCTCCCTTTCTCGTCTCTCTCTCTCTCATTTACATTTACATTGAGGGCATTTAGCAGACGCTTTTATCCAAAGCGAGTTACAAAGAGTACATTTGTCATAAGAAGGTGAAACATTTCATTGCTGCTAATACAGTAAGAAAGTCACCAGAACAAGTTTCAAGCATTTCAATTGCTAGATTAACCATTGCTAGTATACAACATCTCTGACTAAGAGCCAAGTTACAAAGAGCCATCAAAGTGCCAAATTACTAAGTACGATTAAAGTGCCAAGACATACAACAAATAAGAGCATGAGGGTGAACTCTGAACAAGTAGGTCTGGAGTGTCTTCCGGAAGATGGGGAGTGACTCTGCAGTCCTGACATTTGCAGGGAGCTTGTTCAACCACTGCGGTGCCAAAACGGAGAAGAGTTGTGATTTCGATGTCCAACCTTTTCCTCCTTTAAGTAATGGAGGTACCAGTCGACCAGCTGAGGTAGTTGAGCGGAGTGCTTGAGCAGGGGCGTGGGGTTTCACTAATGCTTGGAGGTAGGTAGGGGCAGCTCCATTGATGGCTTTGTAGGCCAGTAGCATCGTCTTGAATTTGATGGAAGCCACTACAGGGAGCCAGTGGAGGTCATAGAAGAGGGGGGACACGTGGGAGAATTTGTTTCGGTTGAACACGAGGCGTGCTGCAGTGTTCTGGATCCGCTGCAACAGTTTAATCGCGGTTGCAGGGAGTCTGGTTAAGAGTGAATTGCAGTCATCAAGGCGGGAGATGACAAGTGCTGGGGTCAGAAGCTGTGTCGCTTCCCTCTTGAGGAAAGGCCGGATCCTGCTCTCTCCTCTCCCTCTTGCTCCCTCTATCTCTCTCCCTCTCTCTCTCTCTCTCTCTCTCTCTCTCTCTCTCTCTCTCTCTCTCTCTCTCTCTCTCTCTCTCTCTCTCTCTCTCTCTGTGTGAGTGTGTGTGTGTGTGTGTGTGTGTGTGTGTGTGTGTGTGTGTGTGTGTGTGTGCGTGTGTGTGTGAAAACCGGTGCGCAAGGTTCCGTCACTATAGCAAAGCCTTATTAGCTTTATTAATAATTATTAATTATTAGCCTATAGCCTAGCCTATACGGTACACAGATTTCCCACCACACAATCAGACTGTGGACCAGTGGGGAAGGACTTGGCAAAGCTTTGAGAACATTCAATTAGGTTGATGCTTGCAGTAATGGAAAATGTTTCACATGCCCCCGTAAATATCCTAAATAAATAAAAAATGTCTCATACAAAAGACTTAATCATGATGTGTATGATTGGCAATGTCTGAAATTAGATTGTTTCAGGTGGCTCACAGAAGAGAGAGGGAGGTAGGGGGCTAGAAGATGAGTTTGGGGACTAGAACAGAACATTGAAGAGAGAGAGAGGGAGGGAGATAAAGGGAGGGAGGGGGAGAGAGACATGCAGGACAAAAAGCAAAAATGAGACATACAAAATAATCAGAATTACCATTTGATTCTCAACCTTCACAATAGAATAGGTAGACAGAGATAGAAAGTGAAGAGAGAGAGAGAGAGAGAGAGAGAGAGAGAGAGAGAGAGAGAGAGAGAGAGAGAGAGAGACAGACAGAGATAAACAGAGAGAGAGAGAGAGAGAAACAGAGAGACAGACAGACAGAGAGACAGACAGACAGACAGACAGACAGACAGACAGACAGACAGACAGACAGACAGAGATAAACAGAGAGAGAGACAGAGAGAGAGACATACAGACAGACAGAGATAAGCAGAGAGACAGACAGACAGAGAGGGAGATAAACAGAGAGAGATAAACAGAGAGAGAGACAGACAGACAGACAGACAGACAGACAGAGATAAACAGAGAGAGAGCGACAGAGAGAGAGAGAGAGAGAGAGAGAGAGAGAGAGAGAGAGAGAGAGAGAGAGAGAGAGAGAGAGAGAGAGAGAGAGAGAGAGGAGAGAGATTATTATTATTATTAGGGACTGAGCCTGTGAAACAGGACGAAGGTCCCTATTGTTATTGGTCTGTTTGTTATTATTATTCTTTCAGGGATCTTTATTATTATTATCATCATCATTATTACAGTTTTTCTCGATTGTTTTGATGCAGCAGTCAACTCAAACTCCACATTGTCAAAACAGTTAACACACAGGCCGAAACAGTGGCACTCAAAATATGCAACAAAAGCAAATTTTGCCTTCAAACACCACAACTTGCAAACAATTGTATGAGCTCTTCCAATCAACCATTACACAGTGGACAACAAAATACAAAACACAGCACTCAGTGCGAATCAGTGCACCATTGCTTGTCATTGTAGCCTATATGTAGCTTTCATGCCAGTGCTATTTGTTGTCAAATTTGCCTTCTTGCAAAGACGTTGATCCAGAATCAGAAATGCTTTGAAGCAAATTGTATTGATTCCATTGATTTTTTTAGATTTTTTTTTTTTTCAAACTGTGGCTGAAACTGAATGACTAAATATTACACAAAATACATGTAAAGGGACATTTATATAGCAGATGCTTTTGTCCAAAGCGACTTACAATCAGTACTTTTGTGGGGTTCAACATGTAGACAGTTGAAGGTGGGGGATCAAGGGGATCGAGAGGATCGAACCGCCGACCCTACGGTTAGTGGGCGACCCACTCTGTCCACCCACTGAGCTACTGCCGCCCCAAAATAAAATCTATTTTAGTAAAGTATAAAAAACTATTACTGTTCTAAGGCCTGCAGACTGATTGCTAATTGAAGATTTGTGTGAAGGAGTGTCAAACAGGTGCTTCAGTGATTTCATACTGTAGGTAGTTTCTAATAGTTAGTAACAGATGGTTTCTGTTTGGTTACCAGAGCTAAAACAATGGAGTTTGGACTGCTTGAATGACATCCATGTTACATTCTGCAAAAGGGTGGGGAAAATGTGTCAATCCAATGAGAAAGCGTTAACACATTTGCAAGAAATGGTTTGTGCTCTGCTAAGACGGCAATGATGAATACCGAGTGGATCCCAGTTTCTTTAAGCAGGTCAAAGCAATCGAGAAAAACTATATTATTATTATTATTATTATTATTATTATTATTATTATTATTCAAAAGCTGCGGCACCAGCAGGTGCACCCCGGTCCTGCCGTAGTGCCTTCGAGCTAGCAGATGTTTTGTGTCAAGTAGCCAGCGGTGATTAAGCCCCAAGGACGACGACATCTCTGTGGTGATGGGGTGGTTTCTGTGGCATCAGGCTTGTTCACTTCTACGCTCTTGAAAGGGTGGCCTGAGACAAAAGTCCGACACCATGGACGTCTCTGGCGCTCTATGAACATCTGTTTCTGAATGGCTGAGATGTTCACACCAAGGTAGTCCAGTCCAACCAAATGCCACGCTGGTCTGTGCTGCTTGTTTGATCTCAGCATAGTCGGCAAGGAAGCGAGGAGAGAGGAAAGGACAGAAGAGAAGAAGTGACAGAATTGTGTTTCTGAGAGGGAATGTTATTGATTTACTTGCGTATTGTGCTACTTGAACAGAATGAACACGCTGCAGTCTCCTCTGTTATTTCAGATAACCCGCTCCAATCCAAGTCTTCTGATATTTAACCTCTGATATTGAGTTATAAACACGCAAAGAATGATTTGAGATGACACGCACTTTGAGCTCAGATTTGGAGATCTAGGCTAATTAGCTGCTCCTGAACAGTATCCTGAGTATCCTGAGTCCTCCTCGAGCCATACAGGAGCTCTGGGCCTTCACACTCACCACTGCCACTCTCTGTCTTTCAGCTCTTCAAAACCACATGCATGCTGTGTTCCACTTTATCTCTTATAATTACTCTGTCCTTTCTTATCTGGACAACTGTCTGTCTGTCTGTCAAGTTGGACTACCAATATGAGGGCTTTCGTACACACTGATTTAAACAATGTATGTAAGTTTTCCTATGTCTGTAAGATTGTCTATGTCAGATCTATGTATTTCAGTACAACTTGCAGTTTTTAGTTTTACACTAGACTCACCACCTTGTTGTTTCCTATGTGTGAGTAACAGTAACGGACAGATAGAGGCCCTAATTTCATTCATCATGAACCAATATGTTGCCTCTCCCCCTTTCCAGAGCTCAGGCGTCTGCTCTCCTGTCCTCATCGCTCCAACCTGGACCCACAAACCAGGAGTCACACAGCTGAAAGGCCCCACAAATGTCCCCTTTGCGGCCGAGCCTACAGAGCGGTCCCTTTGCTCCGCAACCACCTCAACACACACACACCAGAACCCGTCCTCACAAAGCCGTGTGTGTGTGTGTGTGTGTGTGTGTGACTTACATGGCAGCCATGGACCTAAACACAGGGGGATTTTTCCTACGTGGGCAGTCAAACACACACACACACACACACACACACACACACACACACAAGAGATAGCATGTGTCCGGAGGAGCTCAGCATCTTGATCCTCTGACAGACGGCCTTGGGAGATCTTAAGGCCGGGGAGGTTTCCATGTCGGAGACAGAGAGAGATATAATCAAGGTAAGCCAAGGACATGAAAACATCTCAGGAACAGTTAAGGTTACCAGCTAGCGCCTCAAAGCCAAACAATGGAAGAACCTCGTGTGACAAAAGACAGCTGTCGACAGGGTGTCGATGGCCCAGTACACTGTGTGCAAACAGATGCTGTTGGTAATACCATACAGTACATGAATACAAGATCCTGCCATGGTGGAAAGTCATCAGTGATGGATTCAGCAGTGTTGCTAAACATCAAAACAGTCCTACTGTCATTTGGGAACATTGGGAACACAGCTTTGTCACTATTTTTCAGCGGAAACAAACATATTTCACATGTAGGAAGCAGTAAATGTCTTTTAGGGTCATAATAATATACTTATTATGCCCCTGTGTTCTGGAGAATGGCCTTGAGAATGGCCTGGTCCATTTTAAGTTATTGTATTGTATTGTGAATGTATTCTCCGACTCGCACAGGACTTTCAAGTCCTCCGAGACTGTATACGTAATAAAGGGTTGCATAATGACAAACTGGACTCGAATTTCTGCAGAATGTGAGCATTTCAACCGGCAACCTGACAGGTGCCGTGGCATGGGTGGGGGGGGGGGGGGGGGGGCGGTGAACCCCAGGGGTTCACTGCATATTAACTTTGTTTACCTCAGGTGTGACCAACGTCCAGAAATGCCTCTTTGTAATGGACGTTCCTCAAAGAACCCATTCCACAGTGCATTGTGTGTATAAACATCAATCTATGTGTCTAGGCCTACAACGCACCCACCCTGATCTATAAGGGGCATTTAGCAGACACGATTGTCCAAAGCGACTTACAATCAGTACATTAGTGGTGTTCGACATGTGGACAGTTGGAGGAGGAGGGGGGATCAAGGGGATCGAACCACCAACCCTACGGTTAGTCGACGACCCGCTCTGTCCACCCGCTCTACCCACTGAGCTACTGTCACTCCAGATACAGAGAGGGGAGCAAGTTCATATTCAATTAATTTGGGTAAGCGGGTATCATACACAAGGATACTGGAGAACTAGGAAAACGCTGGAGAGGCTTGCCTTAACACGAGGAACAGGACAATCAGGCAACAGGGGAAGAGAACTGTTGAGAGATACAAAGAGGGGATTAATTGGTATATTGGCAATGGGTGGTTAGGGGGAGCTAACAGGAGGCAGTGAGACAAACAGCAAAACAGGGATTCAGGGAAATTACACAATAAAACAGTAAGTGTTAATCGGAGTCAGGCTGGTGGCATGCTTTAATTTGCGCACTGATGGATCCTATTCACGGCCAAAGTTCTTTGATTACAGCATAGACAATGTTATACAAACAAGCCAGCTGCGATTGTTTGTAGTCAGTTGAGGTTTCACAGACATGTGTTTCAAAAGAAATGCAGAACATGCTTAATCTCTTCACGGTCAACACCAAAGACACCAAATATACCTTTTGCAATATTTTTAATTTCATAGATACCGAAGTCATTTTGAGATTTTTGTAGAAGTTAAATATCAGCCTTAACTTCTCCTTTAGGACTTAAGCTATATTGCTTTTAAAACCACTACCACTACAACCCACCCTACCACTAGGCCTAAATGAAATGATAAAAAACAGATATTTTGAATAATGGAGACAAAAATATGAAAAATAACAGCATAAAACTGCGGTCTAGAAAATCCCCATCGTAGTGTGGACCCCACCCTGGCTGAAGTCTGCCCAGGCCGTTATTTCACAGCATTGCATTTCCTCAGAGAGACAATTCTGTTCCTTCAGAGGAAAGCAGTGCTGTAAATAGGCCCAAAGACGAATCAGAGATTTATGTTGTAATTACAGTGTTGTGGCTCTAAACCCTTCCCTTATAGTTCAACATCCACCTCTGTCCCCATCGCTGTCTGGGATGAATGACTGAACCTTGTGGAACAATGTACCACAAGGCCTGAGGTCTCACCTAACGCTGTAACCCGACTGTGTCACCTGTTTTTTTGTTCTTGTTTGTGCTCTACATCTGTAACGCGTCCTTAGGTCCCCTGAAAGGCATGCTAAGTTATTATAATAATAATAATAATAATTATTATTATTATTATTATTATTATTATTATTATTATTATTATTATTATTATTATTATTATTATTGAATGACGCCAGCTAGCATGACACGAGGTCATCATCATGTTTTTATGCTGACGTGATCTGAGCTTTCATGATCTGAGTGATCACGGCATGTTTGATGTTAGTCATTTAATACGGCTAATGTAATAATAATACTTTGCAGTCATTAAAAGGTTTTATGTGTAGACTGTGCCCACCAAACATTTTGACCTCCAGTCGGCGTCAATTCGACCAAATCTGTCATCAATAATTTACATAACATTTACAAAGTGCATGTAGGGAGTTATTCAGCCACACACACACGTTTGTGTTGTGGTCGCTTTGGATAAAAGCCCTAATGCCCTAAATGTAAACATAAATGTAAATGTATTCACTCTCAAACCGCCTCAAGGTGGCGGCAAAGGGTTGAAGGTATAACTCAGCCTATGCATTTATTTTTCTATGCTTTTCTTTTCCACGTAACAGAAATTGTAAATTAACATACGTACAACGTACAACTCAATCGACTGTTTGATACACATTACAATCATAGAATAGGAACATATACAAATCTAAGTAAGATCAACAACATGTTCTTTTTTTATGAAAAGCAAGGGGTTTATTCAAAATGAAAAAGTGGTGCATAAAATAGTACATTAGTTGTAGTGGCTTTTAATTTGAAATGTAACAGAATAACATGAACAAGAAAGGAAACTGGGACTATGAGCAGTCACGAAGGTATTCACGGCCCACACACAAGCAACTCCAGCAGCTAACGCAGTTCACGGGGCATGGCTTTTCTTTGCTCCCCAAAAGAAACACGCACACACCGTCACACACAAGCACAGACAGGCACACACACACACACACACACACACACACACACACACACACACACACACACACACACACACACACACACACACACACACACACATAACCACAGACACACTCACACAGACACAGAAATACAGAGACACGCACACAGACACAAACAAACACATGCACACACACACACACACACACACACACACACACACACACACACACACACACACACACACACACACACAGAAAAACAAGTCCATGGACGTAGGTTTGGTTTGAAGTGTGCTGGGGGACAAAGACGCATTCGGAAGTGCATTTTCAGAAGTGCTGCATGGGTATAAAGACGCGCATTCATCCCCCCCTTTCGCGCAGGTGTTGTTAATTAATAAAAATCTATACAAAAATGTGATGATGTCCGACACGATTTATAAAGAAGAAAGGCAAGCCTAAGTTTTAAAAAGCATTAGACATTTGACCCACTATCTTGTGCTTCATGTGACAATAGTGAACAGAGAAGCGTGCGGCTGCCCCCCGCAGCAGCAGCAGCTACAGCTGTGTCTGTGTCTGTGTTTGTGTTTGTGCGGATATAGATTTTTGTGGATCTGTTGGCATCTGTCGCTCACGAATTATTATTTATTATTAATTATTAATATTTATTATTATTTTTTACTAAATTGAGCTCGAGGTTTTCAAAAAAAGTGGTGGGTTTCATGACGAAAAGGCCTACGCGTACCCAGCGTCCCCCCCCCACTCCCCATTCTACGCGCCTGCAGTTGTGTTAACATTTCATTGACTACAAATGCATAAGAGCATGTTCATCTCGAAGACAAATTTGTTCAGAATTAGTCTGACTCGATTTTGTTAACCTCTCATACATTCGCGTAGCGTCAATGCATTTCCCTGTAGAAGCCGAGCGTCCATTCACTTTAATTGGACTGCATGAAACAGTTTTTTTAATTGCCTCGAAACTCAACGGTCATTGGATAAACATGCCAAAATGATAAGCATTTTGTCCCGCTGAGCGTCTCTGGGGGTGAATGGAGCTGCTGGCCTCGGCTGGCCTGGACGCTGAGCTTCCGCATGATGATTGGAGGATCAGTCGAAAGGCTGAACCCCATTTTGATTGACAGCCATTTGAGATATAAAATCGTCGCTTCAGCTTGGGAGCTCAGTACCGTCGCTATCCAGCGAGCAAAGGGAACAGGGGGCAGAATTTACATATAAATAAATTCACAACTTTAATGATGTAGGCCGACAATCAGGTTCCCCTCTTTGAAAGACCAGCAGCCGCCACTGGTAAAGTTGAAGACACACACAGTATAGCCTGGTTCCAGTGAAACATAAATGTTGTCAGGAGTTATGTTTTTGTGTGAAATTCACGTTTTGTTGGTTTTGTTTTGTTTTGTTTTCTTTAAACAGTGATTTTGTATGCAACTGACGCGTGGACCATTTTGTGCACAAGTAAAATATATACCTATGTTTTGAAGAAATAATAGGCTATTTTATTTTTCCAATTACGAGGGGTTCGGTCATGGACGTAGGTTTGGTTTGAAGTGTGCTGGGGGACAAAAACTTGCGTTAAGACCAACCTTTTTTTGTTAGGCCTACTCTTCAAACAACAAATGCAAATACAATAAAAAACCTATTCATTATATTTTAGTGAGTATTGTGAATATAAATAGCTACATACACACGTAGGCTACGCTCTTTTTTTATATAAAAAACCTGTGGTGTCATCTGATTATGTTTACACCATTGGGTTCCGCGTGGTTTACGGTCACACGAACTACGACACGTTCGCTTCATTTCATTCGCGCTTGTCTGTTATAAAATGTCTTCTGCCTTCACTTGCAAAATCCGCGATGGGAATGAGCACCCAACTTAATGATTTTATATCTCAAATAGCTGTCAATCAAAACGGGGTTCAGCCTTTCGACTGATCCTCCAATCACGCGGAAGCTCCGCGTCCAGGCCAGCCGAGGCCCGCCCACAGCTCACTTCACCCCCAGAGACGCTCAGCGTCCGGGCGGGACACATTTTTTTAAAATCATTTTGGCATGTTTATCCAATGATCGTCGAGTTTCGAGGCAAGGAAAAAAACAGTTTCATGCAGTCCCATTGAAGTGAATGAACGCACGGCATCTAGGGAAATGCATTGACGCTACGCAAATGTATGAGAGGTTAACAAAATCGAGTCAGTCGACTTGTGACAAGTCACTGATTCTGAAGGAACTTGTCCTCGAGATAAACGTAGTTTAACGCATTTCTAATCAATGAAATGTTAACAAACCTGACCTTTTATTTTTTTTGACATTTTAGGGAAAGCTGAGATTCCAGATAAGAACCATTGCTAAAAGCCATTGCAAGCCATTGCAAAGCCTACCTGCCCCAGGGTGATCTGGAGAGTCATTCATGCCTTCATAACATCACAAATGGAATACTGCACTGGACACTACTGCCAACACCCTATACATCGGCATTGACCGGTCACAGCTCCGCCGCCTGCAGCCAGTCCTACAAAACTCAGCCGCCCGACTCCTCACCTGTACAAAGAAGCGAGATCACATCACCCCGGTCCTCGCATCGCTCCACTGGCTCCCCATCCGTTACCACATTGATTTCAAACTTCTCCTGACTGTACAAATACCATGGTCTGCTCTGCCCCCCACCTACCTGTCTGATATTCACCACCACCACATCCCATCCAGAGCACTCCGGTCAGCTGACCAACTGTTGTTGGAAGTGCCCAGGACCAGGCTAAAAACCAGGGGGGACAGAGCATTTGCTGTAGGAGCCCCCAGACTCTGGAACGCCCTCCCCCTACACATCCGTGTATCCAGTCTTTAGGTGTTTTTAAATCCCAGTTAAAGACCCACCTTTTTTCACCTGCCTTCGATTAAAGTTTCCTTTTAAAGCACCTGCAAAGTGTCCCCTAGTTACTTTTTAATTTTAAAATTAAATTATTTTCTTTTCTTTTTTATTTATTTTTGCATTTGCACTTAAGCACTTTCTGTGAAGCACTTTGGTTGCGGCTCAGCCGTTTGTATATGTGCTATATAAATAAAATAAAATTTGATTTGATTTGATTTGATTCCCTTGCAGTCTTAGAGAAATCGTCTCTGGTCGTGACCCTTGCTGAACCCCCGAGAGTGACTCAACGAAACCCTGGGTTTGATCAAACCCAGGTTAAGAACTACTGTTTTACACCATTAGGGGGGAAATCTATAGACCAGCCAGATGCCGTCACATCGTTAACTCACACTGTTGTTGTACTACACCTTTTTTATTCAACTACTCAACTATGCAAACTCATTTATGCGTCACCTGGTGGTCCCGCAAACGCAACACAGCACATTCATTACATGATTATTAACTCTTTTCTTTTGGTCATGCAACCGCTGTGCAACATGTTTTCACACATCATTATGTTCTTCGCCACCTCTTAACTTATTCCCACATTCTGTTTCATCATCTTCTTTTGACCATTGTTATGACTGTGGTCATAACAACCATTTACTTTTAATTGTAATTACTTTTAATTGTGCACTGTCCCTGTAAAAACACAATAAACACAACATATTATTTTGTGTGTTCTACGGCTAGGTAGGCCTATTATTATTATTATTTATTATTTTATTTATTTTTTTAATTAAACGCTTATATCGTTTTGAAATGTGGCAATCAGATCCATATCCCAGAAACTTTCGGGCAAACTTTCCCGGCGGTATAATCGCGATAAAATTCAAGCACTCAGCACCGCCGCCCAGAACCATTAACATGTATTGGTGTTGGCCTACAGGCCGTATTTTACATGGTGAACATTTTACTCATTGGGATACATAATGTCCGCTTGGATTTTTTTTCTATAGGCCTACAGTGCAACTTCTGCCAAAATCGTATTCTCAATAACCAAATTACACAGGGTTTGGAGTGATCTATGGACCTGTCTAATCTTAAAAATAGATAAACAAAAAATAAATATAAAAATGGCAGAGTTATGGCAAATAAGAAATATGCAAATATGCTAATTAACAACCATCATTCTATAATCCAACATAACTGCGCTTCAGAAGCACGGAGGACCACGGAACACCTCTCTGAACATGTGTACCAAATTTGGTGTTGATATCTCATTCCATCACGTCAGTGTAATTTTTCTGTATTTAACTCCACGTCAGAAGGGGGAGGAACTTACTTGCCATGCACATAGAGGGCACCTCTCTGAACATGTGTTCAGGGAAGCAGCCTCCAAGACGGGCTCTCTCTGCTCACAACAGCCTCCAGGGAACATCCACCAGCCACGGATGTGTGTGTGTGTGTGTGTGTGTGTGTGTGTGTGTGTGTGTGTGTGTGTGTGTGTGTGTGTGTGTGTGTGTGTGTGTGTGTGTGTGTGTGTGTGTGTGTGTGTGTGTCTTTCTGTGTGCGCGTATCACTGTGTGTGTGTGGTTGTGTGTGCATGTGCGTGTGTCTCTGTCTGTGTGTGTGTCTGTGTGTGTGTTTTGGGGAGTAAGAAAAGCTGTACCCCCCTGAACCGCATAAAAAGGGTGGGTAATGAATACGGTTTGTTTGCACGTGCCCCGCAAAGCGCGTCGAAGGATGGGATATGAATTTGGCAGTGCGTGGTGACTGCTTGCAGTCCTAGTTATGATAACTTTTTTTTCCTGAACTTCGTCGCACATGTGTGCTGACCCATTGGGAAGGGAGAACGTACAAAGTAGTAGGCTAACCAAAGCAGATCTGGAATCGCTATGGCCTTGATTTAATATGTATGCTGATCGGATGTTGACAGCCTAATCGTACTCGTGAGCACACTGCAAAACTGTGTATGGTATTTGTCTGACTTTTACAATTGTTGGTGTCTGACTTTTTACAGTTGTTGGTATCTGACTTTTCTCCTGCCGTCGTGGCTTCTCAAAGTTGGCGACTACGTGGGTAGTGGGACTGTTGTAGTGGATGCGTCTCCCGCTGTAGCCTACTTTCCTCTTTTGTGGCCTGTTTCTCCAAACAATCTACATGTGGTGTGAAACCCATGGATAATTACATCATGTTTAGGTAGAAGGTGCCTAACTCTGTTCCACTCTTAATTCCTTGCCTTTCGCTGTCGGTCCTGCCTGAATGCCTTGCAGCCAGTTCTGTAGACGGCCTCTGATTTCTGTCAGTGACCGTGCTGGATCCGGTGCTTTGCGGCTGTGGTTCAGATGATACCACATGGATCTGCCTTTGATTTTTACAGCCGTGGGAGCTGCCGGTAGTTCTTCAGAACACTTTGACGTAGACCCGTTTCCTCCTCCAGTGGCACCTTTGTTTATAAAAGTATGGCTTGGTGTGCGGCAGTTAAGTGCTGAACGTGTTTTAAAATATCTGCTTCACGTTGTTCTGACAGACACTCCTTATATGGGACATACATACTTTCTACTATCAACATCTGTATCCAATCTGCACTTATTACATAATACTCTGAAAAGAAATATGAACATAATCAGAATGTAGACAACGTCAGGATGGAACATGAAAGAACATGTCAGAGGCAGTTATAAATGACAATGCTTGCTGAAAAGCACAGTGCCAAGTGCTAAAACAGGGCCAACAAGTTGATGAAACACAGCCAAATTTGGTTAAAATGTGCGTAAGCAAAATAAGCAATTTTAATAACTTTTTTGTTTTGTCTTCTGAGCTGAAGGATGAAGACATGAAGAACAAGACATCAGTGGCACCCAAAGCAGATATACATGAGGGACACACATTCGGAATCAAACTCCGAAGTGAAACTGTCTAGTTGTACAGCAAGAGAAACTGCAACATGGGGCATTGCCAGTAAGAGTGACTCACTGTTCCTTTTGTTGGAGAGGAGCCCTTGAGATGAGGCTCCCATAGAATGGCTGCGATGGACTGACATTGAGAAGGGAGGACACTATTCTGCTGAGACAAATCATTGAAGGTAATCATAGCAAACTTCACATGACTAAATGTGTCCAGTACTGTGACTTTGCCATTTGGACAAAGCAACTGGTTTTCATCAAACAAATAACAGAGAGCCCGGCTTGCTGGCAGCAAGCAGAACTACCCAAAGCCAAATTAATCTTCTCATGAAAGGTTTTGCCTGAGTTTTTAATGTAGCCTGGATCCACTTTTGGAACAGGCCAGACTTTTGTGAAATTATAAGCTGCCAAATGCATGCAATGCATGAATTAATTAATTAATGCAAAAATAATCATTTTTAATTATTTCCAGAACACACAATTAAGGCTAATTAAGTGGTTAGCTGTTGCAGTGTTACAGCAGTCAATGTGTTAGAGATTTGTACTGGTCCAAAGCCCTCCTGCGGGTTTTCATTGCAACCACCTCCTCTGTGGACTGCTGTCACCATCCCTTTGTGGTCTGTGATTCATCCCTTTCTGTGCCCCACTCAACTCTGTTCAGAGAAGAGAGCAAGTGGTAAGTACACTGTTTGCTCCACTGACCACAGAACTTGAATTCTCTCTCGTCTTTTAAAAAGATATCAATGGTACGA
Organism: Urophycis tenuis; assembly: GCA_036785325.1. Taxonomy (NCBI): domain Eukaryota; kingdom Metazoa; phylum Chordata; class Actinopteri; order Gadiformes; family Phycidae; genus Urophycis; species Urophycis tenuis. Next base: position 3,018,120 of record JAXIVH010000029.1, on the reverse strand, counting down.
GAAGACACACTCAAAACAGATTCCAACTCTTCCTTTGATTAAAAAAAAGTTTTCTTGAGCAAATTCATTCTTGTTTTTTCCTTTTGCAATCAGCGTGTGTGTGCATATACCTGCGTCATGTCAGCATGAAGTGTTCTGATAAGGGGTCTATTTTACCTTTTTTTGCTGTTGAAAATGACCCCATATGCTTTCTAAGAAACATGTCTTGAATGTATTGAAAAGAGATGTCATGCCAATTCACACTGTGTGTGTGGCATATACAAAGTACTAGTAGTACTTTGTGTGTTATATATACTGTACATTGCTTTCGTTTAAAAAAAATTAATCCAGATGTAAAACATTTCTAAAGAATATTAAAAAAAATTCCTCTATTAGGAAAACAATGGCATCTTTTGTTAATTAATTTGGAGAATATTTCAATAAACTGATAGTTGGAAGCTTCTCCACACTGTGTGCTTTTTGAGCTGAACATTTGTTAATTACATCCTGACACAAATACCAGACAATACCAGGATGACTCCCTGTCCAACGTCAATGTGGTAGGAATATGCTCCGGCTGTTGTAGACATGCAGCAACTCTTCGCTCTTCCCTTGCTGTCCTCACAGTCGGACAGGGATGTCTGACATCTGGAAGTACTCAGGACGGCTCTGCTTCTCCAGTCTGTCATCTCGCAGGGCCCCCACATCAAAGAGAGGCGCTGATAATGCCTTATCTCGTGTGTGCGCGTGTGTGTGTGTGTGTGTGTGTGTGTGTGTGTGTGTGTGTGTGTGTGTGTGTGTGTGTGTGTGTGTGTGTGCGTGCGTGCGCGCGCGTGCGTGCGTGCGTGTGTGCGCGCGCGTGTGTGTGTGTGTGTGTGTGTGTGTGTGTGTGTGTGTGTGTAGCTTTAGCCTCAGTTATAGCTATACACTTTTGCCCTAGCTAACCCTGGCTATAGTAGCCTCTGCAGAAAGTGTGTCCATGTGATTCCACACATTTTAGGATGATAGTGCATTAATGAGGCATCCTTTGTTAATCTTAAATTAATGGGGATACTCCTGACCCCCTAACGGCAATGTTTTGAGCCATTGCTGTTTGGTGGTTTATCGGGAACTGGCACTGGAGGGAGTGACAGCGAGACATGAGAGTCATGAGAGACATAAATCTCACTGTAGCACCCTTGAGCAGTTCACAGATTAAACCATGAGATTAGCTTCAATTAGCAAAACACATGTTCCAGAACCATCATCAATCATCGACACAGAAAGGAAACGAGTGTATATGACATCTCCAAGAGACCAAGCCCAAAGGCAACAGCAAAATGTCCCGACACATTAACATGTTTAACAGTGAAACTAACCTTAACGCCATGGATGGAAAGTGCCGGGACATGAGCACAATTTGTATGAGGAGGTGGGCCTTTGAAGACCTGATACCCATGTGCAAAACAAAGGAATAAGGAAAAACACATGCATTTTGCCTTTGTTTTCGTCCCGATACAAAGCAGAACAAGTGTATACTCTCGCATTCTGCTAGTGGGAACTGTTCAGCATCGGTGGTCTTCTCAAAGCTAAGTCTGGAAACCAGAGGGCTGTGGGGTTCTCATCATGGCTTGGATGAAAAGGCAAGCAGCAAACACCTGTGGGCTGACATAGGCCCTTTCATTAAGTGGAAAGGTATGTCTCTCTTTTGGCCTCCAAGCTTCCAGGCAGCAGCACCTGACGTTTACCCCACCCTCAAAGAGACCGACCGTCACCGTGGCAACCTCACTTGTTTACACTACTGTCCGTCTGGGTCAGATCAATTCCCTCACTCAGCGGTTCACGGGGCACGGTAATTAATGAACTTGACGACTGTGGCGAGTGAACTTTGTGAAGGGTGAAGATGTGGGACTTTGTGAAGTATCCATCATTGAAGCTTGTTTGCTGATCCTTTCAAGTCATAATTGGCTCACACATGTGTAGTTTATTATGGTTGTAAAGTCCCCCCATAGTTTCCAGGAAATTTCTAACTGTATACAAACAATTAGAGCTATGGAACATTAGAACTTGGCATTGAGCAGTTGCCAAAATGTCAATATTTTACTCTTTTTTTTTCTTCCAAATTTAACACCACGTGACAAAAGACAATGCACTGACTAAACCATATATCATTCCGATGTTTACACTAGTTGTTACAAAGTGTGGCCACTGGGGAAGGGCTGGTGCCCCTTAGACAACCGCGCCCACCTACAGGGTCCCGGAGAGCGTGCTACCTCCCCCTTTTCTCTGCAACTTCATAAACTCTTTACTACAAACTCTCTGCTCCAAACAATACGAGCGCACTGTTTTCTTCTCGTGCACTTAGCGCTCAAACGGGACGAGGCATTAGTTACTTTGACGGCTTTCAGCCAATACAACTTTCAATGGGACCTAACGACTGAGTGAGGTTGTCGCGTCTCTTGTCTTGAGAGTTTGATAGAGTTTCAAAGCAGGCTACAATGCGGCGGGCATTTTATTCCGTGCGACTGTTCCTGGATTATCTACATGTTACGATGCTGTGCATGGTAGTGTTGAGCCAACGTGGTAAGTAATGCCAAGTGAAGTGAAGTATGAAGTGTGCACATTGGAGTCAACTACCTGACTTTTGACGTTGATGCATTATGTAGACAGGACTATGGATTGCTTTGCATCACCCATAAGAAATGCTTTCTTAACAATGCGATCAATGAATTGACAAAATGTATAACAGACTTAACAGAAAAACGAAGATGAAAGGGCTGTTGAATGGCTGTTATATTGGTGTTCATCCTGATCTCTCAATAATATGATGGCATGCGGTTAGTAGCCTAACTTTACTTAGGCTACTTGAAATCGAGGCACCTTTTATTTTACTTGTTAAAACAGCATGTTGTTTAAACAGCATTACTCAAGTCACACATTTGATACCTATTGTGGAAATGCAAAGACAAAGGCAAATTTGTGGTACGAATCAGAAAAAACTGTCAAATTGAGTACCATAAACGTCCAATGTAATCTATTTGTCACATCACATATTAAGTGGTAGTATTTTAGAAAAAGACAACAGAAATATGTCGCAAAAAAACAACAAACACAAATGTGTTCCACTCGGTCTGTGCTATCTCCCATCATTTTCCTTTAAGCAGAAATGTACTAGAACTGTATCTACTGCAGTCTGTCTTGTCCTGCCACGGTCGTGTGTGTCTGAAATGCAACTCAAATGAGTTTCTCTTGGTTGATTGATCATCCCCTACTATTATTTGATATTGAATGTGGACACCATAGCTTTTGAGTAGTTAGAATATTGTTGGAGGAGTAGTTAAACTACTGTCCTAGTACTAGTTTAGCGAGAGAAGTTGTCTCACTTGGCCAGCTCACCTGCTCCTCTGACAAAATAACAACACACAGTGTTGTGTGTGTGGCCACAATTAGTAGAGTAATTATTAACTCTGGCCCTCATGCCTTTGATGCGCCCTCCAAGTCAGGGGATACGAAAGCAGAGTCGTAAAGGCAGAGGACAATAAAACACAGTAAAACTAAGCTAAGCTATAGTAAGTAGTAGTAGTATAGTAAGCTATCTGGCACTTTGGCTTTTCTTTTTGTTTCGATTTTTTGATACCAAGGTTTTACTAATTTGGTGGGTTTAGTCTGTTTAGACCCTCAACTCAGCAATAAAAAAACACTTCTTAAGTTGTGATGCTGGTTTTGAAAGTCAGACTTCTGTCTCGGGACAGTCTGTGGATGTGGACATGACCCCATGGCCATTGGCTCCCATTTGTTAAGTGAGTAATGGCCCCTCAGGGCCATAGACCCCCAGTCCCTGTTATGTTAACACCACGATCTACCAAATTAATCTCCTTAACTGAGGAAACAGGAGATGAGCGTGGCTGACTCCAACACATCTGGGTAGCGCCTTTGGGACTTCCAGGGTTTCCCCACCATTACTGGATGGGCTGGGGGTCAATTATTTAAGTTAACTTCCTTCCTTTAGGGGGGTTTTCTTCTCTCTCACACACACACACACACACACACACACACACACACACACACACACACACACACACACACACACACACACACACACACACACACACAAACAAACACCCTCCTCACCGACTGGAGCTGTGCAGAAGACAGCCTTATCCACTGTGCCGTCCCTGAAGGTGCGGGTGTTTGGAGAACCTGTGGCCTCAGCTGTTGCAGGCCCGTCTCCCCAGTGGGGAAGACACGCAAGACCCATAGAAAGACGTAAAGGCCAGCATTTGCTGTCCGAGCGCGCCACTTTGTTTGTTGTTTCGCAAAACAGCTCATTCAAGGCGGCGATGGTCCCGGGACACCATCACGTCCCACGCTGTTTGCTTTTCCGGGTGTTTTTCAAGGCGTGTTTTTGTTTTTGGGACTCTCAAACCCCATGAGGTTGGGGTCATTTTCTGTGATATCTGTGAGAGTTTGGGGAAATTCGTGTTCTGTGATTGTCGTAGGAAAAAAAAAATCAAAGCTTGGGTAATGACGAAGAAAGGCTGAAGGGAGGTTGAAGCCTTTTGAGTCTTTGGAAGTCATTTAGCCTCAAAGGTGTTTTGAAAGGTTATATTAGTGTAGAAATCCATATGATCCTCTCTTTTGATCCTGTTCCTGCAGAGAGCTATAGTTCACAGCACTGTTGTCATGGGCCATTGGCCATTGGCTTTCAAGTCCTCTCCCATGGTGGATAGGGAGGCGAGGGGTAGGAGAGGAATTTGTTATTATTAGTCATTAGGATAACCACTGGCGATTAAACAAGCCCTCCAGCCCAGTGCTCTTGTGCTGGCTGACATGTTAGTGCCACTTCTGGGCCAATCCTTCTCCTTTTGCTCTGTACTTTACTCAGTAAACTGCCAATGAGTGTTGACTGGGACTAAGGACATAATTTCACACTGAAACGAAGAGAGGAATAGATTGATGGGTGGATGGCCGGTCCTCTGGATGAATAAAGTTAGCTGGAGAGATTAAGAAGAACTTAATCAGGGACATTTTGGAAATAGGTCTTTAATCCCTAAGAGTACGACCCACATTTAGTGTGGTTAAGGTCATGTTCGCCCACCTGGACTTGGGTGCGTTCGAGTTGGTCCGCTTCTAACCCACGTAGGAGCTCTTTTTAGGGCGTCCACATTTCATAGTGTTGGAAGAGATTAAATCTGGTGTCCTATAATGACATAATCATGTTGTTGTACCGCAAAAGTAAGAGTAGAGCTGGCTCGCACTTATTCCTGCACTTTATTCCTGTGTCTTCACTGCTCACTGTATTAACAGCAATGAAGTGTTTCACCTTCCTCTGACAAATGTACTTATTGTAAGTCGCTTTGGACAAAAGCATCTGCTAGATGCCCTGAATGTTAATGTAACTCTTTAAAGCCCCAGAATGCAGCCCGGGCGGCCACTGGACCTTGAGGAACCCCCGCCGCAGTGTGGACTTTGACTCCACCGAGACTCAGAAGACGGCCATCCAGGACCTGGTCTGCGACCAGTCCCTGGAGGCCGGGTGGTACCGCTTCAGTGTCAACAACAAACCGGCGGAGATGCCCACCAGTTGTGTGGAGGTAAGGGCACCCAAGGACAGCCGACTGTGAGAGAACAAACCGACTCGCAAGCCACAACTACAGCAATTGTTCTGGTTGTAGTTGTTGCTGACGAGACTCAAACTTAAGAATACATGAAAACATGTTGGTTTACCTACAAGTAACACATTTAAGCAATACATAACCAAGAACAAGACCAGCTTTGTTTTTGCCAAGGAAACTTTAAAATACAAAGCTGATTATGAGAATAATTAATTTAAATTCAGGGCATGTTTACAATATTGTGTTCATGTCCTGCAGCATTCCCTGGCAAGGCTGCACTCTGTAGGGGTTCTCTTTAATGTCCAAATTACAGGGTTTCCAGTGTAGTATTTTCCTTGCAACAAACACTCAAGACGCTCCAACTCCTCACTTCACATAGGTACAAATTATCACTTATGTTAAACCATCATGTTATTTTTAATGAGACAACTTAACACACCACACTGTTTTGATACGGTTTAAATGGTAATGCTATCTAAAGTGTTAACAGCTAAACGTCCTTAACATTCCTCAAGTGCAAAACCAAATTTAAGTGGAGCTGCACATTTTCATGGTAAGAGTAATGGAACCCCTTGGCACAGGTGCACATGATGGAACCCCCCTAAAAGCTTTTCATGACGTGAGTTGATCCTCCCACCCTACCACTCCACCTCCTCCCCTCCCCTTCCCAGATGAACCGGTGTGGGACCCAGGCGCCGGTGTGGCTGTCCCTGAAGGACGGGCCCCTGCCACGCCCCGGTGAGGCCAGGCAGCTGTCAGCCTGCGCCACATGGCAGTTCTTCGCAGGCGGCACAAAGGACTGCTGCCTCTTCCGCATCCCCATCACGGTGCGCAACTGCGGGGAATACATGATCTACTTCCTGCAGCCCACCCAGGGGTGCATGGGCTACTGCGCGAAAGGTGAATGTGCCACCTTGTCTGAATGGGAGGTTGAGCATGGGCAAATGGAACTCATGTGGGGTGGCATAGCGCAGTGGGGAGAGCGGGTCCGTCCACTAACCGGAGGGTTGCCGGTTCGATCCCCGAACTGGCCACATGTCGAACCCAACAAATGTATGGCAAATGTACTGATTGTAAGTCGCTTTGGACAAAAGCGTCTGCTAAATGTAAATGCATATAAATGCTACAACGCACTACCTCACTTTCACTTCACTTTTGTATTTTGTATTTTGTACTTTGTATTGTATTTGTGTTGTCTGTACACTGTTTGTTTGTCTGTTTGTTTGTTTGATTTTTCATTTTGCACCGTAGGTCTGAGAGGACTGTATTTCGTCTGTGCCTCTGTTCATCTATGCCTGCCATGTAGCATATTTGACAATAAAGATACTTGAATACATATGGAAACTAATGATGGAATCCGTAGGGCTGACACCTTCTGGTCAGCTGTCTGATAGATAGGCCTTTTGATGTGCTCTAGTTGGACCGAATTTGGTCAGACTGCCGCTGACGTTAACTTTCACAAGGAGAAAAGTGCTTCTTAATGCATTGTTTTCAGGGCAGGGAGGGACATATGCAGAGCGATGTAATACATTTTTTTGTGACAGGCTGTATTGTTTTGGGAATAACTTTGAACGAACAAACATGAATATTTACATATATATTACTCAAAAAATGTGCGTTTTAATAATCGTATGGTTTTAATATACACTACAAGAGAGGACGTCACACTCACCCCAGTTTTGAAACTTGAAAATTATTCCAACCTAATGGAGACTGCTAGCCGTTAACGTTCTGAACATTTAGTGTGCTCCAAAGTCACCGGCACCAGTAGCTCAGTGGGTAGAGCGGGTGGACAGAGCGGGTCGTCCACTAATCGTAGGGTCGGCGGTTCGATCCCCTTGATCCCCACCTCCTCCAACTGTCCACATGTCGAACTCCACACATGTACTGATTGTAAGTTGCTTTGGACAAAAGGGCCTGCTAAATGCCCCCTTTATCCTTTTACCATGTCAAAAAGGCATTGGTCTGGCAGCACACCATGCATTTAGAGAAATTAAACCTGTTATTTCTCGTAGTTACACCAGACTTCGGTCCAAGATTTTGTCCGCCTGGTGAAGATGAGGTCAACGGGAGATGTAAAGGTGACAATTCAAACATTTCCACTATTCAGTGATTCGATTTAGAGACGTATGTATATAAACATCAACCAATTAATGGGAAACAATCGCTTATGTAATGTATTATTTGTATCAACATCAGCTGGCCTACCTAGAAAGTTTACTCACTAATATTATGATTCCTGAAAATGTCTTCTTTCAATAGATTCTCATTGGCTTAATTTTATTTTATTCATAGTCAGAGTTGTTGTCCACAAAATCATACACGAACCCTGACCTTGTGAAAAAAACCTCATCTTTTCAACCTCAAACTCAGCCAGCGTCCCAGCCCTGACCTCCAGGCCCACCATCACCCCAGAGCTGGTGGGCGGCAGTATCCACCTGAGGTGCTCCTTCTCGGGGCCGCCGTCCGGCCAGGACCTGGGCTACCAGGTGGTGTGGGCGCGACACATCGGCCACATCATGAAGGCGGAGATCAGGCAGGAGTCCACCATGGCGACCTCCTCCCTGGTGGAGGTGGACGGCATGCACTTCAGACTGGGAGAAACGGTACTTCATACACTTGTCAGGTGGCGAGCTGCGCGGCGGGAAGTTGAATAGTTCCCAGGTTGCAGGGTCTTTTTCACCTCTTCCACGTGCTTTGGTTTTCATCGTCATTTACATTTACATTGAGGGCATTTAGCAGACGCTTTTATCCAAAGCGACTGACAAAGAGTACATTTGTCAGAAGGAGGTGAAACATTTCATTGCTGCTAATACAGTAAGAAAGTCACCAGAACGAGTTTCAAGCATCTCAATTGTTAGATTAACCATTGCTAGTATACAACATCTCTGGCTGATACTCCTCACTCTGTTTTCTGGAGCCTGCACATTGCGGGTTTACCATGAATAGAGACACACAAACACGTCTTCTTCGCTTTTTTCAGCCCTTTTTGGATTAGATTTACATCTGTGCCCAAGGCTATTCAGCAATATAAAACACAGAGAGTCGATGTGTCCCCGCACAATCCAATACATTAAAAAAGTTTGGAGCATCACGGTCGTCTTCTTGCGTTAAACCTCACATGAGAAGAAACCTTGAAACCCCTCTGTATGTGCCTAGTAGACAACTGAAGGTAATGCTATTGTTGTACAGTAGCCTAAATAATACTAAATTCTATAATAAACAAATATTTGTCATATATTGTTATATTGTATCCAATGAAGATATTAAAATCCTTACAGTGATTCATATTTTTTCACAAACTGTTGTCTGCAACGGATGTCTGGCAATTTTATATTATATTTGATATATTATATCCCACATTCCAGCCCGGAATAGACTGTATTGCTCTCGGTTCCTTTTGGTGTATAACAAAGGTTATAAATCTGTAACATTAGTAAATCTGTAATTAAGTGTAATAAAAACATTGTAACTGTAACTGTTTTTTTCCCCCAGTTCTCCTGTAGTGTTTCTACGTTCAGAGCCAACTACAGCCACAGCAGATCCACACCAAAGGAGAGTGAAAGCTTCTACGTGGGACTAAAGGTAAAGAGAAAAAGAAAAAAGAATAATGTGCTGTCTTACAGTTCAGCCGTTCATAGACTACATTTGAATTATGGTAATTGATTGAAAATATTTTTGATGAAGGATTATTATTTTAAAGTGGAGATTAAACAGACTCGTGGTCTCTTCATGCGGACCACAAATCAAAGGTTCAAAGGTCTTTATTGTCATTTGCTCAACAGATACAGCGTACATGTTGGCAATGAAAATCTTAAGTCCCAGGCACCCCAAAACAACTCAATAAGTGTCTAGAATAACAAATAAGTGTCTAGAATAACAAATTGGTCAAATAACAAATGGACACAGAGATAGTTTAGAATGTAGAATACTTTGAAGTTGAGCGAAGCAGCAGGGAAGTACATTTGGGTCTTTGCTTGAGTTATCACACGTAAAACTGAAACAAAAGTAATCAAGGCTTTAGAACTCAGAAACATACCTTCACGTATACAACGCAAATGACTGCGCTTAGCGATAGAGCAAAGGAAGCAATAGTGAGACTTACCGCAAGGCTTCTCCAAGGCTTTACCGCACAAACGGAGAGAGTAAACCAAACTCAAAGATTGTAAGTGACCAAATAGCAGCTATGACCTCTGACCTGGAACATAGAACACAGGAGAATAATGTACAAAGTCATCATCATTTCACCACTGGATGCTGCAAAATTTTGCACACCGGCCCTTTAATCAATCAGACTAACACCATCTGCTCGCTTCGATCTCCGCCGCTAGTTCTCCGTGGAGACGCTTCACATAGCCGAGAACAGCGAGGAGCACGAGGTCAGCGTCCACAGCACCGTACCCATCCCCTGTCTGCGGCCCCAGCCGGGCCACCGGTGTGGCCTCCCTCTGGTCCTCAGTGTTCTCGACCCAGGTCAGCCACACTCGCGCTCACACTCGCCCGCTCGTTCACCCGGGCGCTCTCCGTTCACAGCGGAGCGCCGGGAATGGGGCACGAGAGAGGGGGCGGGGCATCTGAGCACGCGCTTCTCAGGGAGAAATGTACATTGCAGATGCATTGGTTTAGCAGCGGGAGGTGAGAGAGAAGGGAGGGAGCTTCGGTAGAGGAGTATCCGTTCCCGTCACATGATTCCGATGTTGCTGCTTAAAATCATCTAAAACCTCCACATTTATTCTTCTCGTCTTTGTTGTTGTTGTTGTGGTTCTTCTTGCCATGTTCTCATTGTTCTCGCTCCAGGCTGGTAGCTGATGTGCGCAGCTCAAGGGAAGTAAGGGAACCAAAATTGTGCTTGGGTAGACTGTAATTAGCCAAACCTCCAAGACCCTCTCTCAGCTTACATTTGCACATAGAGATGGACGTGCACACACACACACACACACACACACACTCAAGAAACACATCAAGTCTACAAAAAATAAACACAGAAACCCCACCTGTTACATTTCCCTTCTCGCATTGTGACTCCTGTGCCCAACGTGGCAACAAGCTAGCGCATCAAAGTTGCCGCAGTCACTCCAACACCTTCAGCTGACACCCGCTAATGGCCTCGTCATCCCTTCGCCTGTTGACATGACAACAGACAGCCGGGATCACGAGGCCCCCCCCAACGTGGCCCTCTCCGCCTGCCGGCTGGCCCTCGCGCCATCCTCGTGCACGGACCTTGGGTGCGGCCGTGCCACCTTCACCCTCACCGCCGTCACTGACTTCACGCGTGACGGGAACCGGCCCAGCCTGGTCAGTGTGGGCCCGGCGCCAGGGGCCCCACGGCTCTGGAGGAACTACGTCTCTCCTGCACTGAAGGTGGGTTGGAACCGGGGGTCGGCTTGGCTTCGGATTGAGTTAAAGTTACGTTGGGTGACACTAGATGACACAAGTATTACATGTATGAATGAAGGACCAGAGGAGGGATGTTATATTCATTATTTATATTCGAGACATAATGCTGAAACAATGCCACGGCAAAAACCTTTTAAAAGCTAAATTAGATCAAAAAGTGTCTGGATTGAGTGAATGTTTTGTGTTCAGTATACCTCTGTGCACTTCTGTGTGCAGTGCGCGGGAGTCTCAAGGTAAACTAGATACTAGAAGGACATCGCAATGCCCTGCTGTCCACAACGGTACCCCAATAGTACCGGTACTTTAAGAGTGACAGTCTTCCAAGGTGTGTGTGTGTGTGTGTGTGTGTGTGTGTGTGTGTGTGTGTGTGTGTGCGTGTGCGTGTGCGTGTGTGTCTGCGTGTGTGTTTAGTGCTCTGTTTCCACTCCCACTGCAAGCACAGCGGGCGTACCAAGCGGTTAGCTTTCATTGGCGGGTGCGAGGCCCTCTTGCGCATCAAATCAGTTGGAATGCAGCTCCCCGCCACGCCTCCTTGCATCGATGGGAATAAATGCAAAAAATACAAAATGATATGACTGGATTCGTTCCATTCGTCGTCCAGGCGGGTCAAACTGATCATTTGCCGTCTTCAAAATACTACTTTTGAGACGCCTTTGAATTGACACTCTCGCCCACTTTGCCGAACGCGCACAAGCATCAAGAGAGCGTTCACCGTTCTTCAACTTTGTCAAGCTTTCTTTCGCCATTCCGCTCGGCGCCACGCCCTCTGCTGCCGCACGCCACGCACGAGTTGAGCTGCGCCGCGGTATCGAATGACCTTTTTCTTTTGTTTAGCACATGAAGGACGTTTCCTATAAACAATTATGAATGACCTAAACATTTGTGGGGAAAAAAGGATAAAGAGTGTGCCAACTCAACATGAGTTTCAAGAAAAATCATGGAAATATTTATTGGATACCAATTATACTCAGTACTGGTAATGGTGATTGTGTACATTTCTGTTGCTCGTTGTTTCTCCTCCTAGAAAATGCCGTCAGTAGAATGCAGACATCTGCCAAGGATGTGTATTAAGTCATGACACTGTTTTATAAGTGATGTCTGGTTTCAAATATAAAGTGAACTATCAAAGAAATCTCATAAACTCAAGTATAGGCGCCATCAGAGCACTGCATAGCATGCATACGCCAAGAGCTTTAATAAAACCCCAACCTTGATCCAATTATTTACAATAACCCGACGGCCGATGTTATGAATTAAATTCATTTGAATTCAAGTCATTTAATTAAAGTAATTGTCACAAACACACCTACATGTACAAAACAAAACACCAAGACAATACTTAACAGTGCCTAAACCACCATGCTGTTGAGCATGAAGATAAGAAACACAAATCCACGTGGGAAAACCGTAAGAGAAGCAGGAAACAATCTGCGCTAATAGCAGATATTAGCGTTACACACCACGCTGCCCTTTTTTTCTGCAGTAAGTGGATTGGATGGCACCTGCTTGGGAGTTGCTAATTAGCCCTCGTAAGTCCCCGGGCTCCCCCAGACACGCTGTCTCCATCACGTCGCTATCTGGCCCTCCATCTGTGCTCAGTGAAAACCTCAAAGGCCGACGAGCGGAGGAAAGATGGCGGAGGCGGGGCCTGCGTGACCTTTTTGTTCTCTTTCCCCCTCAGGTCACAGTTCAGGACCTCCCCACCTCCATGTGCTACTCCCTGACCGACCCCCACGTCATTACGCTAGATGGCAGGTAATTGCCTCTGCAGCCACACCTCGACTGTTAGCCCTCGGCACTTTGTACGCGGGGCCCAAAGCACTAAAACACATGGTGCTGCTTGGTGCCAAAATGTTTTTGTTTTTTTAAATAGATGTTAACATGTTGTAGCTTTGTTATGTGGGCTATGCTAAGTGCAGAAGATTAAATTGTGGAAAAAAAAAAAAAAAGATGAATACATTAATGTCAATGACTTTTGAATTTAACTTTATTTCCACATTTGGTGTAAAGCGATACCAACTGATTATTTATATTACCGACTTATTTATATTACCGACTTTATTTATATTACCGACTGAATTTGCCACGTTTTGTGCGCGCGGGTTAGCCTGGCAAACCCAGCGACGCCACCTCACCCTCTCTCTGCCTCCCCGTTTGGCATCAAGGCGCTACGAGAACCAGCAGACCGGAACCTTCGTCCTTTACCGCAGCCTGAGCCGGAGGTTCGAGGTGCACGTGCGCCAGTGGGACTGCGGCAGCCGGCACTATGCTGTGGCGTGCGCCTGCGGTGTGGCGGTGCGCGAGGAGAACGAGGTGGCGGTCTTCGACATGTGCAACGGACAGCCGCAGGAGACCCGGCCCCAGTTGACCGTGAAGGTCGTCGGGGAGGAGGGCGGCCGGGGTCGCCGTGTCAGGATCCTGGAGGCCAATCAGGGGAAGAAGGTCACCGTAGGTATCTGAACCATGTCTCCTGCACGGCTCAACAGGAAGTGATGCCGCAGGAAGTGATGTGGCGGCGCAGCCTGTGTTTATTAAATTCCATTAAGTTGTATTTATATAGCGACAACCCATAACAGAAGTTATCTCAAGTCACTTTACATACCGACTGGGTGTAGACCGGGTGTCTTGATGTTGTTATTTACAGAGACCCTACAGATTCCCATCGTGAGAAGCACTTTTCATTATGTGACAGTGGCAAGGAAAAACTGCCTTTTAACAGGCAGAAACCTGGGACAGACCGGGCTCAGGGTGGGTAGCCTTATGCCTCTGCCATGCGGGTTGAGGGAGAGAGAGAAAAAGGGGGGGAGAGGGAGGGGGATACATTGCACAGTGCAGACAAAGGGATGCGGAGAATTGTATTCTGAATGACAAAAACGTCTGTCTCAGTCTGAGTCAGAGCAGCAACGGCAGGGGCAGTGATAACAACAATGGTGATAGCAGCACAACAATAATAATAATAATTGCAATAATGTTATTACAGAATCTAGCAGTTGTAGTCGAGCAGGAACATGGTCCCAGATGAACCTGCATGGACGAGTAAGGTCAAAACAAAGGGGACAAAATGTGACATAGTAGTGGTTCAGTGTGTACCTGAACAGGCTGGTGTTTACAGGGTGAGTATAAGCCTTATAAAGCCTTATAATCTTAAATGTAGACAGGGCAGGTCTGCCTCCTGAGCCCAAACTGGGATCCACAGGGGATGAGTTTGATGGCTGAATGTTCTTGCTCCCAATTTGCATTTAATGATTCAAGGAACATGTAACCCTTCACTCATGGAGTGCAGTGGTCTAATGGGATAATAGGATATTAAGAGCACTTGAAGATGGTGCCTAACCATTACGAGCTGTATTGGAATAACCTGATAGGAAATTGCATTAGTCCAGCCTACACTTCACAAATTTGTCATCCCTCCACAGGGGCCATGCAATCTTCCCTGTATCGTTCCAATTTTAGTATATGTGATACCGAAGTAACTATAAAAGTAAAAATAATATATAAAAAAGTAACTACTCAGATGGTTTGGGTTTAATGGTTTTGCAAATGCTCGGTCTGTCATGTATACTCCAATCAAATGAGATTCAGATAAAATTTGAGAAGTCCATAGCTCTGAGCAGCTGCCGTAATTCTAATTACATAATTACATAATTTCTGTGTTGACACAGTCATTATGTTGAAAAACAGTTGAAAGGCTGGGACAACCAACACAGTGAGGAGAGTCACTCAGCAAAACGCTTAATCATCCTGTTAACACCAGATAAGAATTCAGCAAACACAGATAAATGGGGAACATAAGGACCCATGGAACAACATGCACTGCAGCATTTCTAGTTGCCGGTCTCTGGTGGCAATTTAATGACTTTAAGAGACAAGCCTAACAACCAGTGGCGGTGAGTCAATAGCACATTATGTTTTTTCTTGTGTAATGGGTTGATAGGCAATACCTACCACTGCCAGCGACCATTTAAATGCGTCCGGACGTCAATTCTTTCTGCTAGGCTTGCTATTTGTCATTCGATATGAAGCCCTCCAGGTCAAGGGTGCCAGTAACACTGGAGTCTATGAGAGCCAGCAAACTTTCTGCTCTCCTACAAGAAGAGGCAGCTGTTCTTTGGCGTGTGAAAAATTGCGTCTCGTTCACACCTCTGTCCGCCCAGACCAATGGCATTGTTTTCCATATTTTTAATCTCAACGTGATTGTCATCGTCATCATCAATCAAATACGTCCCTCGGCAAGCATTCGCGCCACAACTGTAACGAGAAGATGGCTGTGTACGGTCCAACAGGCTTGTTCCAGGCTGCTCGTTAAACCTGCTCGTTAGCATCCACGGAACAACCTCTGATTGCCTCTCCTCTCCCAGTTGACCTTCCCGTCCGGGGCATCGGTCAGGGCCGACGTCAGTGGCTGGGGGATGAGCCTGAGCGTCCGAGCGCCCGGCCTGGACTACGGCAGCACGCGGGGCCTCTGCGGCACCTTCGACCGCAACGTCCAGAACGACCTCCACGGCTCCGAGGGCAATGCCTACGCCGCAGAGGAGCTGGACGGCTTCATCGAGAGCTGGAGGTCGGTCGGGGCCACGCCCCCTTGTTGCCACGACGTTGTTGTGGAATGGGAATGTTCCGGAATGGGAATGTTCCGGAAGTATCCGGCCTGTGTGGAGGTGGACTGTAGTAATGATATCATTTCCTGTTACGCAGTATGTTTATACAGTGTGTTTATACAGTGTGTTTATATGTACATATATATGTAGTACAGACATGTGTGTCTTTCTAGACTATTTGTCTATAATGTGCTATCTTGATGATTGGATGCCATTACATGAATGGGGTTATCAAACAAACAATAAGGACAAAGCAAAACATAACTCGACCAGACTCAATCCCCAAACCCCACAAAAAACCTACTGTATAACTTGTAGGTTTTTCTACGTGCTACATGCTACATGCTATTTCTATTTCTATTCACCATAGTTTCCAAGCAACACATGGACAATTGCTGTGCAGCCTTATTTTGAAGAAAGAAACCCCCAAGATCCATTAAACACACATCCAAACCTGTACTACCGCGTCTCTGAAGAACAAAACCCATCTTGCACTCCGGGTGACAACACCTCCACAGTTCGGACAGCCATGCCCACCTCAAGGTGTAGCAGGTCTGAGGTGTGTTTCTCTGTGTTCCCATCCGCAGGCTAGGTCCGGGGGAGAGTTTATTCGACAAGCTGCCTGCGGCGACAAGGCAGTCGCCCAGGAAACCTTTCTGCCACTGTCGCGAAGCACACAGCACCGCCGGCTCCCAGGCCTTCTGGGGAACCGTGGACCCTATCGCTTCCTCCTCCTACTCGGATTGCTTGGCCCACGATGACGTGGACCTCACCTCCCTCTTCCCCTCTGTGGACACCACCCTGGAGTACATCCAGAGCTCCCAGCCAGACGACACCATCCTGGACATGTCGGCCTTCCACCTCCAACACCCACCGGGGAGTCCCCGTCCGCAACCGCACAGGGAGGACCCGCTGGACAGGGTGTTCAGCGAGGACCTCCTGCTATCGGTGGCTCGGCCAAGGAGACAGAGCTCGCATGAGTTCCAGCCGGTCTTCTTAGCCCAGAGCCTGACCCAGGGCCTGGCGTACTTCTTCCCAGAGGACCACCAGGCGGAGGCCCGGCCGGCCCCGTCTCCCGGTTGGCCCACGCCCAGCGGCCTCACCTCAGCAAAGGCCCTGGAGGTGTGCCGGATGGCGCTGGCCAACTCCTCGGTGGGGGCGGTGTGCCATGACCTACTGGGCCGCCGCTTGGAAGAGGCGGTGGATCTGTGCATCCTTGACCTGCAGTTGAAGGACGACCTGGGCTGGGACGAGGCACTGGTGCCCTACCTGGAGAACGAGTGTGAGCGGAGGCTGCTGGGGAACAGGACCCTGCGCGCGCTGGAGCTATCCACCTCCGGCAGAGTGGTGACAGCCCTGCGCTGCCCCAACTTCTGCAGCGGCAATGGACGCTGCACCCAGTGGGGGTGTCAGTGCTTTCCGAGTCACAGCTTCTACGACTGCAGCCTGGCCATCAGTGAGTCCTCCTCAGAGAAGACGGCTACGTTTGAGCGGATGATTGCCCGCTGTCTTCGCATTGGGCGAGTGCTTGCGTGGGAGATAACGGTGATCTGTCTTGTGATAGGCCAGCCGGTGGAGGTGACGGACCTGGAGAGCAGCGGCCTCTGTGACATCCGACTGTTCGACTGTCGCAGCATACGTGTCTTTGGACTAGGTTTTATCGACTCCCCCGACATCAGCTGCCACGCCACCAGACTCGAGGTGAGGTGTAGCAAGGTCGAAGGTCAACCTGAAGGGCTTGCGTGTTAAGACCAGTTTTAGTTACAGTTGGCATATCCATCAATCTACTAATGCTAAGCCACACTGCCTGCTCTGTTTCACCAAGCACAAACAATGACCACATCTGCGTAAATCAATACTGCTTTATGTCAACTTTCTCCTTCACCTCCGTGTCAATCTGCTCCTCCACAGTACATGAACGGGGTGTGGATTCCAGGGGAACATCAGAGAACCAAAGCCACATTCCTGAGCTCCAAGGCCTTGGACTGCATTGTCCCATCCCTGAGCAGCACGGCTGTCCACTCCCAGGAGTTCATGATGGAGGACAAGCCCTATGCACGTTGGAAAATTAGGGTAATGTGCTAGCCTGTCATCCCCAGTCCCAGGAAAGGTTGTGGTTCCGAACTTGCTCATGTGTCTGATACCTTTTTGAACCGCTCAAATGTCTGGCTTTGACTGCAACAACAATCCAGGTTTGCGTTATCTCAAGGTGAGCCTTTGCATCTGGACAGCATCTTTGGTGCTGTAGGGGCCATACCAATGTGAGTTTGACTTATTGCTCCTACATGGATACATATGGAGAATATATGGTTAGCTTAAATGGGCTTAGACTCAAGGCCGCTCGAGTTGAAAATGTGTGGCTAGACGCTCAGAGATATTTGAGCTTTGCGAGGCATTAGTATTGGATTCTTTATTAAAACATGGCCTCAGTTACATGTTTACTCAGCTACAAGTTATACCAACATAGGATTTCCTTTTGCTCTTTTGCCTGATCGCACCCACACCCAGGCACCAACACAGAAATTACCTTGCGCCATGTTTTAGTAAAAGGGGTTTGTGTTCATTGTGTCGCATATATGTTCCAATATCTGAGAGCAAATGATGTAATGTAGGAAAAAACTACTTGCTTGCCTGTGTTTCTGTTGACGACAGGGACAGGATCTCCTGTGGATCCTGTCCCTGTCGTCATTGTTAAATCACTTATTCGGTTGAAGAATCCCTAGGGTGACTTCATCGGATTCTGACTGTTGGAGATTGTGAAGTGTTTGACTGTCAATGACTTAAATATCGACGGCCTATATTGTCTCATATCCTAATGTTGACATGTGTGCCTTGGACCAGGTGACCAACGATGGTTCACACTACAGTGAAGGCAAAGTGCTGACCATCTACGACGGCATGTGCCAACAGTGTGAGGCCTTGCCCTCTGGACTCTGTAAGTTAAAGGTAAACTCTTCCACCCACCGTTCAAGCTAAACACTACCAGTTCTCTTGAAAGGCCAAAGCACACGCACATTTTGGTTCATATGTGTACAGTGACCCATAAACTCTTGGACTGGTGTGGGTCCACACCACACCAACTTTTCCCACCACCGAGAAAACTCCTTATTCAGTGAACATCGCTAGTACGGAGGGAAAACTTTTGACCCAAGAGGTTTTATGTTCTTCCGGCCTAGCATGACAAGACAAGCTAAACGCATTAGCTCACTGAGTTATATCACTCCCCTGCCTTAGGCTAATCAACAGCTGTTGGTTTTCTTGTCTTTCTCTCTTCCTTGGTCCAAACAACCATCAACTGGCCTACTGGAACATCAGAGCTTTTACTCTTGTTTCAATAGATGAGTAAATTGTGAGATGGGTGGGACACTGCGCTGTGAATGGTGTAAATGTTTAGTTTGAGATCGACAAAAGAGAAGAAATGTATGCACTGCGTTGACACTGTTGACGTTATTATCCATCAATGGTTACGGCCTTGGGTCACACGGGGGTTTGATAAGGGAAAACTGCTGCTGAATCAGGGTTTCAGGATGGAAAACAGGATGACAACAAGGCCAAACCAGTGGGAATAGGAATGTGGGACCACAGAAGGCCTAACTGTATCATGCTTTAAATTCAAAGGGTAAAGGAGCATTTAGCAGACGCTTTTGTCCAAAGCGACTCACAATCAGTACATTAATGGGGTTTGACATGTGGACAGTTGGAGGAGGAGGGGGATCAAGGGAATCGAACCGCCGACCCTATGGTTAGTGGACGACCCGCTCTGTCCACCCGCTCTACCTACTGAGCTACCGCCGCCCCTTCAACTTCATCTACAGTGAAAAATCTGTGACCAGCAATTTATTAAATGGCAAACGCAGTCTGTGTTTATACTTTCCCCTCGGCCCAATATGCACACGCACACACGCACACACACACACACAGACACACACACACACACACACACACACACACACACACACACACACACACACACACACACACACACACGTATACATACATGTAAGCACCCTTGAATGTGCACGACAGTGCCACGGCTCACACACGTGCTTGCTTAAATGCGTGCCACACGGTAACACACACGCTACCCCGGGTTGCTTTGCTTCGCGTGCCAAAGTGGAACTGTAATTGAATTAGTGCAGGCTGGACTGTGTTTACTCATTGATAATTTCCAGTGCGTTATCTGGAGACCGCAAGGAGAACAAGCTGTACCCGAAACCACAGCCTAGCTGAGACTTTAAGGAGGGAGAAAAATAATAAAGTATTTATGGAACTTCCTGAGCGGCTTAATAATGTGGATGTTTTGACTTGTTTCTTTCTCATAAAACCCCTCTCTACTCTCTGGAATATTGTGTTTGCTGGATTTTTATGGCTTTGCATCTCTCCCTCTAACTGTCTGTCTGTCTGTCTGTCTGTCTGTCTGTCTGTCTGTCTCTCTGTCTGTCTGTTTCTCTCCCCCCCCTCCTGTGTGTGGTGGTCTAGGAGGGGACTTGCAACATAGACGGCATGTGTTTTGGGGATGGTGATCCCAACCCCAGCAGCCCCTGTCTGCTCTGTGACCCGGACTCCTCCACGTTCTCCTGGTCTTTTAACCAAGGTTCACATACCCTCTCACACACTTCTACACATTTTCCAAAGCCCGCTTATGACCGCTATGCAGATCACGAGTCCGTCTCTCCCAACACTTTTCAGTTTTCACGATGACAACAACTCAGGCAGCTTTGACTAATCCCTCTGAAATCAGCTTGCAATGAATGTCCATGAAGATAACATAACCCTTTATTTATCCTGGTGATGAAATCTGAGTGGTTACAGCAGCAGAAAGAAATGACAGGCAATAAAAAACAAAGTATAAAGAATAAAGTAATAGACAATGACAAACATATACATATAAATGTAATGGTAAACATATGAACAAACGATTGTACTTGACATACGAAATGGGCCGGGGTATTTATAGTGTCCAAAGTAGGTTAGCAGCAGCAGGGGTTCCAGGCGTCACTCACATTGGGCCTGCAGAACCTCTGGAAGGTCTTCATGATAATCCGGGCAAGTGACCTGTAGCCACTGAGAGCACTGGGGCGTCCTTTCTTGAGCACCGGAACCATGCAGGGGGTCTTCCACATTTGAAAAAAAAAAAAAAGAAAATGGCTGGCCCTCCCTCTTCAGCCTCGGGGAGAGGTTAATGAGGCCGCGGAGCACTTCTGCGAGCTGTCTCGGCACGCGCCCCATACCCCCCGGGGGTTGAGTTTTGTCTGGACCCATGGCTTTGTTTTGATTGCGAGCGCGGATAGCTACCGTCTCACCTGGCTGGGTGTGATGAATGGGACCTCGTTAAGACGGCTGTGGGGCGGGGGGGGGGGGGGGGCGGTCATGAGATCTTGTCCGGTGGTGGTGGTGGTGGGGGGGGGGGGGGGGGGGCTGTGGGGCCTCCCGTGTTGTCCTCGGTGGGTGTGGGTCGGGGCTGGTGGTAGGAGGGGACCCAGACTGTCCTGCTGAGCTCTCGGAGGGGGTGGTGGTGGTGGTGGTGGTGGTGGTGGGGGGAGAGGGTTGAGTCAGACCTGTTGGAAAAACAGCTCATTTGCACGCGCCTGACTCCTCTGAGAGACTGGACCTGATTGTTGACGTGCAGGGATCCTTCCTTCGTCTCATTCCACACCTCCTTGCAACGACCAAGGAGTAGATTCCATGAAACACCACGTCTGTTATGATATGTTCAGTTACGTTAAGTTGGATTATTTTGTAGTTTGTTTTAGTAGTTTATGTTTAATTTTTACTGGAGCAATTTCATATTACTATGGATGCTATATATCCATTAGACCAGTGGTTCTCAACTGATGGGTTTTGATCCGAAAGTGGCCTTTTTCCGGGCAAAATCAAATGTAGAAGAGGATTTCAAAATAAAAGTGCCATCTATTTTTTATTGCCTGAATAAGTGACTAAATAGTTTAATAGTACAGTTACTGAAGTGTTATGTTATGTTAAATACATTTGAGAAGTTGATTTTCCTTGATTTGGGACATGGCTTGTCATTAAGGGGTGATGGTGGGTCCCAAAGCCAGACCAGTTGAGAACCACTGCATTAGAGGATAATATATATTATTAAATATCAGTCATTTCTCACATTTGGCATTTTTAAGTATTTTCTGGACACAACACACTACAAAATCCTGAAGGGACTTATGAATGGAGGGACTTGATGCTCTGCTGTCTTCCTCGTGATTATATTTTTTCACGTTGATGTGAATACGTTGATTAGGATTAGAGCTGGCCCCGCTGCACCTCAACACACGAGCAGCGTTCAGTCGTGTGTGATCAGTCGTATGAATAATACACACGCCTGCAACCTTCCTTACGTTTTAACATTACTCAGAGAAGAGTGCTTCCATGCGACGGCTCAAAGTGTCAGTGTGCCTTTGGCTGCCCGTCTCCTGGTGAAGTGTGAGTGCATCTGGGGCCCAGCGTTGAGCAGGCAGACAGCCTGGGGATCCGTGGTGCACGAGAGATGGGTGGTCTGGCGGGGGTCTGGTGGTTGTCTGGCTATTCAGGGATCTGACGTCTCCATGTCTGAGCAGGGTTAGGAAGGGGGGCGAAGATTAACGAAGCGGAAACAGGAGCGTAGTTACTGCACCCAGCCGTTGATATGAATTCATACGAATTGATGTGAATTCCAATTGAGTACTATCACTCAGTACTGCATTGTAGTAGTTGGTGCTGTGGAAACGCTATAGACTTAGCATGAATAAGTGAAATGTGTCAAGACAGATGGCAAGTTTAAGTCAAAATAAAATTACTCCTGCCTGCTAGTGCAGGCGAATATGACATGTCTTGTGTTTGATGTGCATTCGTTTGTGTGCCTAACTTTGAAGTTTTGACAGCCATACCAGGTGGTGCAGTAATTATAGTTTAGCTAGTACTTAGTGTGGGTGGTGGGGTCGTTAGTGGTGTTTTTACAACAATAACACTTTTTTTGTGTTGTGTCCTCCACGCGCCCCCCCCCCCCGTCTCCCCCAAAAAACCCCACCCCTTTTCTGTGGAACATCAAAGGGGATGAGTGTCCAATTACAAGGCACCAAATTCCCAACAGATCCTCACTGGTTGTTGAACCCTCCAGAGAGAGAAAGACACACAGACACACACACTGGAGATAAGAGAGCCTCTGTAGTCATCACAGAGGAACGTTCTGAGGAACTGGATATTTATGTGAGCTGCTCCATAGATACTTGGCTGAAATCTGTGAAAGAATCAACTTTTATTACTGTGTGAAACTGTGTGTCTTCATTCCACTGAATCCTGGAGGTAATTCATAATAAACACCAGATCTGCTAAGATACTCCTCTCCAGCTTCGCCAAGATGCAGTGTCTGTGACTACAAATAAAAAGGAGATGTTTCCGCCAGTTTTCCAAACATTTGATTTCTTTCCATCCAACTGTGCTTCCTGGGATCATCTGGTTCAAGTATAAACCAGCGTTGTTGCCAGTAGCTTGACATTTTACTACATTAGAGTACAAAATTGTTTTATTGGCATGGAAAATAAACATTGCCAGAGCAGTTGTAAAACTTGTAAAACTTCATCACTTTGTTGTTAAATGAAAAATAACAACAACGTGTAAAAGGTACATGTATGTTTATCGATCTCTCTCTCTCTCTCTCTCTCTCTCTCTCTCTCTCTCTCTCTCTCTCTCTCTCTCTCTCTCTCTCTCTCTCTCTCTCTCTCTCTCTCGTGTCTCTCTGTCTCTCTCTCTCTTTCAGTCAACGAGCCCCCTGTCTTCCACCGTCCGCAGGCCGCCCTCCAGACCTTCAGCGGGGAGAACTTTGTCTTCCAGTTGGCCGCCTCCGACCCAGAGGGCTCGGCGCTCCTCTTCCAGCTGGAGCGGGGCCCCGTCGGGGCCAGCATCTCCCCAGCAGGCCTCCTCATCTGGAGTGTGTCTCCCCACGAGAAGGAGGAGGAGGAGGTGGGGAGCGGGCCGCGGGTAGTCCACTTCACGCTGTCGGACGAGTGCAGCGCCCAGAGCAGTCACACTGTGGAGGTGAGGAAGAGGAGGAGGAGGAGGGGGTGGAGGAAGAGAGGAGGGACGGAAGAGGAGCTGAAGGAGGAGGAGGAGGAGGAAGAGGAGGAGGGAGGGAGGGGAAGAAACAAAGAGGGGAAGAGGAGCAGGAGGGACAGAAAAAGAGGTGGAGGAGAAGAGGGAGGAGAGGAAACTGGAGTGGAGAGGAAGTGGAGGAGGGTGAGAGGAGAGGAAACAATGAGGGGAGGAGGGGGAGAAGAGATGGTGGAGGAAGAGAGGAGGGGGAAGCGGAGGCAAGGAGGGGAGGAAACATGAAGAGGGGGTCAGGTGGGAAGAGGAGGGGGACGAGGGTGGGAGCGAATAAGAGGAGACAAGGAGGGGAGGAGGAGGGAATAAGAGGAGACAAGGAGGTGAGGAGGAGGAAAGAAGGAGGCATTAGGGAGCAGACAGAGATGATGAAGTGGAAGAGAGGGGCGGAGGTGTAGAGGAGAACCAGATGAGAGGAGCAGAGATAAGGAGAGTTGAGGAGCGAGAGAGTGAGAGAGACGGTATAAAAATGGCCTTTTATTGTGAACCCTTGAGAAGATAATTACAAATAAAAAAGTAATTAGGCCATACCATTTGAAGGACGCCTGAAGATGACCCTCGCAAATGGGTAACTGCCACTTAGTGAGAGCCCATCTGTGGCACTAGCTTTGGCAGGGTATTAATGTTGGTTCACCATATAAACAGGTCTGGGTCATTCTTCTAGTCTGTCCCTGCAGACAGAGGTATACATCAATTAAATTCAGATGCATTTCAATACAATTTAATGGATATAGGTTGAGACCAAATCTCAGTTATAATAATACTAGCAACAACAACAACATCATGACTAATATGTTAATAATATTATACTGGTTTTTTAATGTTGTTTATTGATGACTTTCATTGTTATTCTCTGTAAAGTGTCCTTGAGTGGCATGAAAGGCGCCTCTAAATAAAATGTATTATAGTCATTATTATATTAACACTAACAAATTGTAGCAGTAGGAGTCGAGCCCAGACTCCCCAGCCACTGCCATTGTTTTGTCCGTGCGTTGCGTCTCCCCCCTCCAGATCGACGTGGCGCCGTGCGGATGCCAGAACGGCGGCACCTGCATCACGGACGTCAGCTTCCCCGCGGGAAGCGGCCGCTACCTGTGCCTGTGCCCCGAGGGTTCCCATGGCGACCTCTGCGGCGAGGCGGTGGACCGGTGCCGGTCGGGCCCGTGCGCCTCGGGCAGGTGCGTCACCGTGGCAGACGGCCATCGGTGCGAATGCCCCGCCGGGCTGAGGGGTGAGTCGTTTTGTTTAATAGAGAGAGAGAGAGAGAGAGAGAGAGAGAGAGAGAGAGAGAGAGAGAGAGAGAGAGAGAGAGAGAGAGCGAGAGAGCGAGAGAGAGAGAGAGAGAGAGAGAGAGAGAGAGAGAGAGAGAGAGAGAGAGAGAGAGAGAGAGAGAGAGAGAGAGAGAGACCCAGCAATACCGAGGCCCCGTTCACATGAAGGGAAGACACAGATATTTCCCTGCGGTTTGGCATCCCGTTTACACAATAAAACCCCGTTTCCACGACAACCGCTCTCTCGTCTTAGGACAGTCACAACACCAAGGGGTGACGTTGCACGGCGACAATCCCCGCGCGTGCCACGCCCGCCCACCAGCGACGTTGGCGTCTGAAAACAGGGATCGTAAAAAATGACACCTGTCAATTATCATGTAAAGCTTCCTGCAAAAGCCCGAGAATGTTAGCTGTTTGAGTTGTAAAACTCAACACGGGCTTCCCGGCTTTACTGGGAACTTACTTTAGTGTGTGATCGGATATCAGATATGCATTGGTTGATGTTAATCCACAATGTTGTGTTGTTTTTGCTGGATAGTTAATTACAACGTAAACTGTCCTAAATAGAGATACACCCAATACTCTTTTAGAAGGACCTCACCTTTTTGTAGGTTCTTAAAGAGTATAAAGGTTAGGCTGTTAGTGCCCGGTCAATCCATAATTTGTTCTCACTTGGAACGATTTTCAGCCAATCAGAAGGGCTATTGATGTCGCCTGTGTTTACCCTCAGAGTGTGATGGTTATGGACGTAGCCATTGCTGCGTGTCACGTGCCCTGTGTTTGGTCTAGGCCCCAACTGCATGGAGGACGTGAACGAGTGTGAAAGCAGTCCGTGCTTCACAGGGGTCCAGTGTGTCAACAGCTACGGCTCATACAGCTGTGCGTCTTGCCCTAAGGGCATGCTGGGAAATGGCACCGCATGCACCGGTGAGTTAACTAGGCACGCCAAGGTATTTGTTGTGTGCACAACACCATGGGTGTGTTCAGACCTATGGTTTTATTTGACTCACCAGGCGCATTCAGGGTTGGATACATTGCAACCGGCCCGTTTGGATGTGACCGAGGTATTGGGCGTTTGTTTTTGTAGTCCTGTATCACAATTAAAAGTCCTCAAATGGACGCATGAAAACTGCAACATCTTTCCTGAGTCATATCATACTCAACTAGAGTGTACATAATGTCATATATCACCATGTGCTCACGTGCTCCTGGCAAACCCTGATGAATTGATCACATTTTCATTTAGAAAATTAAATATTAAAGTTGCTGTAGGTGACAAATTTACTGATTGTAAGTCGCTTCGGACAAAAGCCTGCTAAATGTAAATGTTAACTTAAGCTCTACTGTACTGTTTGGTGGTTTGGTGGTCTGGTGATTGGTATTGAGCATAGGTATCACAAACCATAATTAATATACAGTATGCATATATTACAATGACTGACATGTGTAGGCCATCTTTGCCAACAACAGGAATGAGTTAATAGCTCAAGCTAAATGAAAGAGTTTAGCATGAGCACATTCAGCATGACTCCACACGTCTCGAGATCCCTGCACTGGATGAAAACCAGATGGCAGGACACGCCCCCTCCTAACACACACACACACACACATCACATTGTACTCCATGTGTTTCTCAGTGTCAAACATGGAGAAAGACAGACAGACAGACAGAGGGAGGGAGGGAGAGAGGGAGAAATAAATGCTGTCACAATAAATCAACCTTTGGAATTATATGTGGTTAGGTGATTACTTCAATTTGGGCTTCACCAGTTATAACCAACCATCTTGCCAATAATGCAGACAGGGTTTGTGTTTCTTCTGATTATGAGAGTTACGGTTGAGCAGTAGTTATTGATTATATCTGGCAGATAGTCATTGATTTTATCACCACTGTCATGCCAAGTGCATACTGCAGGACTGTTGATGGTTTGGTATTGTCCTTTAAATCCTCAAAATCCCATCCAAGGAGAGGAGTTCAGATCTAACAGCCAGGGGTCACAATATTTCCATAGGACTCAGAAATTAACGTTCCTGGCTATTGAACTATTGGTGTAGCATAAGGTGTAACATAAGAATGTTACACCTCGATGTGAGTATTCCTGAGTTTGAGTATCTAATGTACAGTAGGCCTACCCCTCTGCATTTATTGGCACTCAGTATTTTGTTGAATGAACAATCAATTATAAATAAAATAGTTCAGCACTTTCTGCATTCATTCAGATTCCGTTTGAAAGTAAAGAATAATGCAATTAAGGGACACATGGCTTCATGCACATACAGTATATAGCACGGACAAATCAGAGAGCAGGAGACGTAGAGAGAGCGGTTACACCGAGGTGTCTGGCTGTCACGGGTGTGTTTGCTTTGCCTGCGCCTGCTGTCAACCAGTGTTTCACACTAGGCTAGCTGTTAGCTTAACCTCCAGTGGCTGTGCATCTGCTGTGAGTGGTCAATCTGTCCCCCAAAGCTCTAACACTGACATGGAACTGCTGCTATTGTAACAACGGTTACAATAGCAGCAGTAGCAATTCAGACCCTGCCCACTAGCCGTGTCACGCTGCTACGCTAACATATTGTATCTACCTTATTTATCCTCACGGTGCCTGTTCGTTGTTATAGGTAGTGGTGTTAAGAAGGGGTCTAAATAGTGTATATTTTTGCAACTTTGTATGGGCAGAAGGTCCATGGAAGGAGCACCCCTAGTTCAGCTGGATTGCTGAACTAACATTTTGATTGGCCCGACTACATTGTAATTTCAGGAAATCGATGTGGGCGGGGCTGGAGGACCAGACTGATCTGACAGATATCACAGAATAGAACGCTGCTTCACGTTACTGCACACGTTTGCGAACTTTAATCGTGATCTCCGTTCTGCTGATTGTAGTAACGTTCATGCCAATTAGAAGAGGTGGCATTAGCTTGCATGATATCTACCGCAGGCCTGGCTGTCACTGACTGTGTGACTTATGTGACTTCTTCTGCACATACATCGTGGGTCATAAAACGCCTCACTGAACGGCGATGGAGACCCTGCAGGCATAACAGGGGAGAGACTTATGGGGACTTGATGAGGCAAGGACAGCCTGCAGGCCAGGCCAGGCTCAGACAAAGATTAATTGCAGTTCCAGACAGATATGTTGTTTTTGCTTAGCCTGACGGAAAAAGGAAAATTTGATTGAATTTGAAAATGCTAACTTTTTCGTAATGTTTGAATTGGACCTGAGTGCACGCTCTCAGGGAACAAAAGGTACAAATGGTACAAATTACATTCACAATTTAGGACTGATAAACTTGAGCTAAACCATTAGAGAACTGGCCCAGCAGTCCATTTATCCACCGTAACCATGGTGAGATTGTTAGAGAGGGAGAATGTCTATAAAAAAAAATGATGAGAATATCTATCTCTCTCTCTCTCTCTCTCTCTCTCTCTCTCTCTCTCTCTCTCTCTCTCTCTCTCTCTCTCTCTCTCTCTCTCTCTCTCTCTCTCTCTCTCTCTCTCTCTCTCTCTCTCTCTCTCTCTCTCTCTCTCTCTCTCTCTCTCTCTCTCTCTCTCTCTCTCTCTCTCTCTCTCTCTCTCTCTGTCCATGTGCAAACACACTCACACACAGCGGGCCCTATCAGCGCCACATCTGCTCTTAATTATACCGTGTACAAGTGGCCAGATGTGACCCCGTATCCAGCTGAAACCGGGCCGGGCGTTCCTCCCGAGACGTCAGGAGTCGGACCCTCGCGGGTCGAGGCGCATGCACCCAGGGCGTTCCCAGGGATACGCACGGTACCGCCGTGGACCCGGGCTCGCCCGGCCGCGGCGGTACCGGGTCGCACGCCGGCCCTCCCACGGGCCGAGGCCCGCCCCTCCGACGCGGTGCCAGGCGTCGTGGCGGTCGACCCCACCGAGGCGCCGAGACCAAAGAAGAGCCCGGGGATGATCGCGTACCCGCCACACGGGGGGCCCGCCACGCCCAAGCACGCCACAAGAATCCCACCCGGCCTGGACCGGGTCAAGCTCAAGGAGTCCACAAAGAGTGAGGTTGTTGTCAAGGCCTCCAATGCAGTCCTGACATCCAAGGATGAGAGAACCGCTGCCAGTGAGATGGCACACACATACACACACACTAAACGCATATATATTATACATATATATTATATGTATATATATATTATATGTATATGTATACAGTATGTATAATTATACGTAACCCGGCATGTAACATATTGTTGTTTGTTCATGTACGGTGACCTGTTTGACCTGAACCAGATGGACCGCCCGCCTCCAGCGTGCCACCAACGTGCGCCAGTCGCCCCTGCTTCCCGGGAGTGCTGTGTGTGAACCGAAAGCAGCCCCATGTGGGCTTTGTCTGCGGCCGCTGCCCGCCTGGTCTCCAGGGCAACGGCCGGGTCTGCACCAAGGACGTCAAAGCCGGTGAGCAGGTGTTTTTTTTTTTTTACCAACCCTTGGCTAAAATGCACTCGACCCAAGTGGCAGCTGTGTGGATGATTCTCAGGAAGGAAGAGACAATGCAGCGCTCACTACTTCTCAGCCTCGCTCTGTTTTGAAAGACCCCATGTAATGAACAGTTTTAGCCGTATTCAATGCGTACTGTATGTGTATTAGTGATGGGAACGAGGCCGCATATGTCGAGTCCGAGTCGAGACCGAGACCGTTGGTTTTAAAATGCAGCCGAGACCGAGTTAAGACCGAGTCTTTAAGGAGGCAAGACCAAGTCGAGACCGAGTCTTTAAGGAGTCAAGACTGAGTCAAGACCGAGTCTTTAAGGAGTCAAGACCGCATCGAGACCGATCAAAAGGAGCAGATTTTCATGATTTACTTACGTTTAACATCACCCAAGTATCATATTTAACCGTTAAATTCACAAAGGATAGAGTGGGGATGGTTCGCTATAGGAGCAGCCTAGCACACACTTGTCTACCAAACTTCTTCTCTGAACAATACTTTAAGGCTAGGAGCTCAGCTGGAGTCATATATATATATATATATATGTGTGTGTGTGTGTGTGTGTGTGTGTGTGTGTGTGTGTGTATACAGTGCCCTCCATAATTATTGGCACCCCTGGTTAAGATGTGTTCTTTAGCTTCTAATAAAATTCTTTTTTTTTTCTAAATAATGTAGGACCACAATGAAAAAAAGAATGAAAACCAGCCTTTAATTCAAGTGCATTTATTCAGTAGGAAAAAAAAATCCCACATTAAGAAATAATTATTTAACATGCCACAATTATTAGCACCCCTGATGTTAATACTTTGTCCACCCCCCTTTGCCAACAAAACCGCACCTAATCTTCTCCTATAATGTTTCACAAGATGGGAGAAAACAGAAAGAGGGATCTTCGACCATTCCTCTTTGCACAATCTCTCTAAATCATCCATTGACCTGGGTCCTCTCCTCTGCACTCTCCTCTTCAGCTCACCCCACAGGTTTTCAATGGGGTTGAGGTCTGGGGACTGAGATGGCCAAGGGAGGAGCTTGATTCTGTGTCTGGTGAGCCATTTCTGGGTAGATTTGGCCATATGTTTAGGGTCATTATCTTGCTGAAAGGCCCGGTGACGACCCATCTTCAGCTTTCGGGCAGAGGCCACCAGATTTTGGTTTAAAATGTCATGGTATTTCAAAGCGTTCATGATGCCATGTACTCTAACAAGGTTCCCAGGGCCTTTGGAAGAGAAACAGCCCCACAGCATCACCGATCCTCCCCCATACTTCACAGTGGGCATGAGGTGCTTTTCTGCATACTCATCTTTTGTGTTCCGCCAGACCCACTTAGAGTGTTTATTGCCAGAAAGTTCTATCTTTGTCTCATATGACCAAAGCACACGGTCCCAGTTGAAGGTCATGTACCGCTTAGCAAACTCCAGATGTTTGTGTTTATGATTTTGAGTGAGAAAAGGTTTTTCCGTGCATGCCTCCCAAACAGCCTGTTGCCATGTAGATAGCGCCTGATGGTTGTTTTGGAGACTTTTGTGACCACAAGATGCTACCATTCCTTGCAATTCTGTGACAGTGAGCTTTGGAGATTTTTTTATTTCTCTTACCATCCTCCTCACTGTGCGTGGTGGCAAAATAACTTTGTCCTCGTCCAGGCTTGTTTACCACTGTTCCAGTTGTTTTAAACTTCCTGACGATTCCTCTGACAGTAGATATGGGCAGGTGTAGGCGAGTGGCTATTTCCTTGTAGCCATTGCCTGATTTGTGAAGGTCGACACACATCTGCCTTACTTGAACAGTGTGTTCCTTTGTCCTTCCCATGTTGAAGAGAAATGGCCTCTGTCTAAATGTTCCTACATACTCTGATCAACTTTGTAAACTACTGTAGAAATGACAGAAATACTTTAATTACATTTATTTCCTAGGAATTGTTAGGGGTGCCAATAATTGTGGAACAGGTGATTTTATGAAGAATACTTATTTCTTAGTCAGGGATTTTTTTTAAACAACAGAGCTTCCTCTGAAGCTGACGCAACGGCCCGGTTCACACATGGCATGTGCCCCAAGAACCATGTTGCTTCTCGGGTCACATGCCAGGTGCATCCACTGGATGTGGCCGCGTGTGGCCCCAACACTGCCTGAGCAATTACACCTCAATGGGTCCTCCATGCGTCTCCCAATCCATCTCATATGACGCACGTTTATGCCAGGCGTAAACAGGGCCGACGCTAATAACCACATAACCTCCGCAAATAACACCATGAATTCCTATCCAGTTACATGACAACATGCATCCACTCCACCGTCACACTCACCGGTGCTGTCATCTCTCTCAGTAGCCGGCCTCCTGCAGCCGCCACCAGGCAAGAGCAGCCGATCGCTGCACAGCGCCGGCGCCCAGGCTTTCCGGCTGCACCTTCCGCGGCTCCCCCCCCGGCACGGCATCAAACACCTGTCCTCCCCCGTGACCAGAGCCGGGGGAGGCATGGGGAGGAGGGAGGCCATCACCGCCCCCGCGGCTGCTGCTCCGAGACACGTGGCACGGCCGCCGGTGGGCGCCGCCACCGCCGCCGCACATCACGTAGGGGGTCAGGTGACTCGCCAGGACGCCAGTGCTTTCAGCCTGGGGACCGGGCAGAGGGCCCCGAAGCAGTCCCCGGAAACCATTGTGGTGAGCCAAGTGATCAGGGGGGGTTCAAGCTATTTTACAGAAGGTAACAAGGAGTGATGGACCTTAAATATATATATATATATATATCCTCTACGTATCTCTCTCTTCTTCCTCAGCATCCCGTATTGGCACCCGTTTCCAAGACGACCCCACCGGCTCCGCAGCCCGGGGCGACTGTCCAGTCCAGGTGGACCCTCCAACCCCGCCCCCAGATCAGCCGCCAGGCCACCACGCCGGCCAGACCCTGGGCCGCTCCCCGGCCCGCGGCCCCCCTGGCGGCCGCACCTCCAGCGGCGCTGCCCTACGCCCTCCCGGACCCGGCAGAGTTCTCAGCGGAGGGAGACGTGGCCGAGCACCACCGCCCCGAGGATCCTGTGTTCACCACCAGCGTCTTTGTGACCTCTTCGGCGCCGGCAGCCGGGGTCGGGGTCTGGGCCCGGGTCCTACCCCCCGTCCCGGTCCACAGAACCGCCGGCGTCACCGCCGTCTCGGCCGCTCAGTCGGTGTCACGAAGCGTGGCGACCCGAGGGGGCGTGGCCCAAACGTCACCTTGCGGCGGCGGCGCACCGTGTCACCCGGGGGTGCCCTGCGAGCTGGCCGGAAACGGGGGGCTCCGCTGTGGACGGTGCCCCCCGGGGTTCATTGGAGACGGCCGGACATGCAGAGGTACAGATTTGCATGCTACATGTTACAGACTTAAAGGAAAACGCCACCGTTTGTCCATACTGAACTACGTTCTTCCCTGATCTCAGATGAGTTGATACATACCTCTCTCGCATTCACGTGTGCACTCAATGGCTCTGGTGCACAGCGCTACTTCGATAGCATGTAGCTTGTCCAAGTATATTCCTTAGGATCCAAACGGGGGTGAAGTTAGAAGCGACCAAGCACTTCCACGTTTTCCCTATTTAAATACGGTTACATGAGTAGTTACACGACCCAAGTATGGTTACACAAAATGAAACATGGCAATTTTCTAAGCGGATAAAAAAGGATAACTATAATGTATGGCGAAATAACACCTGGGAGCACTTCGACGTCGGCGCAGTAATATCATCACTCCTAAAAGATCCTCTCCCCCTCCCCCTGTTACTTCCGTCACTAGAACCAACGTGACCTGCACGCCATCGCCTGCACGACCTGTAGTTTAAGTAAAAAGTCACGTTGGTACAAGATGAGCCTAAAAATGTAAACAACATACTTTTGGCAGTAAAGGCATTATGACAGCAAAACATGATGATAGAGGTTTTAAGGGGATCTTACGCCATGTGCATTAATGTTCCCCCAAATGGTCGTGGGGGGGAGCGGTGTTGGTTTGAGCAAGCAGGTGGGATTAACTGGTCTTTGTCGCCCTCTCTCTGTGCAGCTTTCTGTAGACACACGTGTGGCAGGAACATGGAGTGCGCCGCACCGAACTCGTGTCGCTGTAAACGGGGCTACGCTGGTCCAGGCTGCCAGACCGGTGAGAGGAAAGGCTTGTGTTTGGTCTGAAATAAGACGCGCGCGTTTTAAAACCTCAATTGACACATGCACATGGCACAATTCAAAACAGATATTGCCAGAGCACATTTCACTCACTGATGGTTGACCGGTGGCTATTATATATTTGGCCATTTCTAACAAACACGCAACGTTCGTAAATCTCAAAAAAAGTAAATATCTTAGTTTTATTGTTCGCCTTTTAGTCTACTAGATACCGTTCATTCATTATTCCGATGAACTCTAATGTTTACGGTGGCGCATTGCATTCACATCACAAAAAAATGAGCTTATTTCATTATCTAATTATGAGATCTTGTGTCATAATTTTGAGATATTTTTGTCATAATTACGAGAAAATATCTCGTAATTACGATTTTAAAAAATCTCGTTATTACGAGATATCTCGTAATACGACATAATGATATTATCTCCGCTAATTGTACAAATCAGCCAGTTCTGCTTCATTGCATGGCAACGGATTTGCCTATGGAAATGTTTCTCACGGGAGCCTATATTTCCTACTTGGCATGAGACACTGGGAAATATTAAAATGTCTTAGGATGGTAGTCAAATAAGCATGTCAACGCTACGGAGGCGACTGAAGTTGTTGGGGTCGTTCAGGAGGAAAGCCCGTCTGACTTGCTGGAAGTCGCGCTCTTTCTGCAGGAGCAACTAAACCAATGCTGCAATGGAGCAGAACTGGCTGATTTGTACAATTAGTGGAGATAATATCATTATTACCAGATTTTTTTTCTCGTAATTTTGACATAAGATCTCGTAATTATGACATAAAGTTATCATAATTACGACATAAGATCTTATAATTAGGCCTACGAGATAACCTGATTTTGTTTTTGGGATGTGAATGCAATGCGCCACCGTAAATGTTGGTAATAATTAATAAAATGTATAAAGCATCTCCCTTTTTTCCCCATCAGCCATCTGTTTGCCCGAGTGTCAGAATGGAGGATTGTGCGTGGCGCCAGGCGTGTGTACGTGTCCGCCAGGTTACCATGGCGATACCTGCGATAAAGGTAAATGCATTGCGGCTGTTCCCATGCGGCGTTTTTCTTCTCTGTCAAGCGATGCTATGTGGTAGTAAGATATGTAATTATTTGACCCATGTCTTCTGCTTCATGTGACAATGTGATGACATGATCAAACTCAGATGAGCTACGGAAGGAAAATAGGCCTACCTAGGGTAGGCCCTAGGCCTACGTGTTGAAGTTCAGAGTAAATCAAATGTGTGGCTATGCCTTTTGATAATATTTTGATGGTATAGTTTAAATTCCCAGTACAATTGACCATACACACACACAGAACACAACTTCTGCACCACACAATTCGCAAGATTGAAAAAGCAAAAATATGTGTGGCACGACTCGCACCATGAGCTGACTGCTCTCAATTCACAACGATATGCATCCATCCAATCTACATCAGGCATTCCTGACAAAAAACGCCAAAGCATATGCCGATATGCAATCCCCATCATCATCGAATTATACGTGTTATGAACTTTATGATTTTTTTTTTTTTACTAAATTGAGCTCGAGGTTTTCAAAAAAAGTGGTGGGTACAAAATTACTCTGACGAAAACTGATAGGTAGGCCTAGGCCTACGCAGCGTCCCCCCGTATTCTACGCGCCTATCAGAGATTCCTGTTTCGGATTGAAACCATTAATTGTAAACAACACGGAAAAACGCGTGGAATGCATTATGAACAAAGAAAATGCAATAGTATTAATGATATAGGCCTAGTGTACTGACACATTACCATCAACTTGAATAATTCCAATTTCAAACTATCTTTTCAACATTTCAGGTGGCCTACATATGATGTCATTATAGGCCTATGTGTCACATCTAAGGTGCCCGACTGTTTTTCAACCCCATAGCTCTGTGCAGCTCGCCGTGCCAGAACGGCGGCACCTGTGTTGGATTGCAGGCCTGTTCGTGTCCGTACGGCTTTGTTGGGCCGCGATGTGAGACCAGTAAGTCTGGAGCCGCCCTCCACCCGAGAAACATCAGCCCGGAGGTTCAATTATAAAAAATAAAATAAAAATAAAAATACTAACATTACTACGGTGGCGCATTGCATTCACACCACCAAAAATCAGGTTATCTTGTAATTATGAAATCTTATGTCATAATTATGAGATCTTTATGTCATAATTACGAGATCTTATGTCATAATTATGAGAAAATATATCGTAATTACGATACAAAAAAATCACGTTATTACGAGCCAGTTCTGCTTCATTGCATGGCAACGGAATTGCCTATGGAAATGGATGTTTCTCACGGGAGCCTATCCTATGCTTTTATTTCCTACTTGGCATGAGACACTGGGAAATATTAAAATGTCTTAGGATGGTATTCAAATAAGCATGTCAACGCTACGGAGGCAACTGAAGTTGTTGGGGTTGTTCAGGAGGAAAGCCCGTCTGACTTGCTGGAAGTCGCGCTCTTTCTGCAGGAGCAACTAAACCAATGCTGCAATGGAGCAGAACTGGCTGATTTGTACAATTAGCGGAGATAATATCATTATGTCGTAATTACGAGATAAATATCTCTTAATTAGGAGAAAGTATCTCGTAATAACGAGATTTTTTTTCTCTTAATTACGATATATTTTCTCGTAATTATGACATAAGATCTCGTAGGCTAATTATGACATAAAGATCTCATATTTATGACATAAGATCTCATAATTACGAGATAACCTGATTTCTTTTTTTTGTGATGTGAATGCAATGCGACACCGTACATTTCGGAAAAATATAACTTTTAGTTATTTTTCATAAAACGTTGATTTCATACCCTAAACAACCTTTTCACAGAGGCCAACAGAATCTGTTGTGTCTGAGTAAATGTGGTTGTGCGTCATGTGGTTGCGTTTCCTATAGCCTACACCCACTTGCGTGTGGATGGAGCTTGTATATCATGTATTGGGGAAGGCACTATTTAGCAAAGCGTGGAGTGGATATGCAGCAGGGGTTCTCAAACTTTTTCACACCAAGGACCACTTTAGCGTAAAAAATAAATAAATCACAGACTACCTAACAAGCGGGCCAGTTTCCTGCTCCCACCCTAAAAAAACCCTAAATAGGTAACATAACTCAAAACATGGGTTTGCATAATATTAGACAAATTCAATAAAACTGTACTCTAAGGCTTATTTAGGCTAAATTTGATTCACTTTTCATTAAACAATTATCTATAGGCTACATCAGCCCCCAAATGGTCTCCGAGAGGATGACAAAAAGTTGAATTTATATCAGTGTTTCTCAAATCACCGTCATCTGCATTCCAAAGCAATGTTACGAGTAGCCTACAGCAACGACATTAAGCCGTACCTTTCCCTCGGTCGCTCTTCTGTGTGACGGGCGCAGTTCCTCTGAGGGCACGCATACCCGTCTGTGTTCATCACCCAAGCTCTGCAGAGTGGTGTTAGCACCTGATGAATAACTTCATCATGCTTGGCTGCTCTAATTCCACCCTAACATTACCTCATGCTGAATACCTCATGGATTTCCTCATTGGAAATCGACTTCTCATCCCGTGTACAAGCAAAGGTTAAATTAAAAGGTCTCCTCTGTTCACCTTTTGAGAGAACACTTTACCCAAGAACCGATTCTCCCCAAGTACCAATTCTACCCACAACCGATTCCGTTCTGAAATAGAACGAGCCACTCAGGATAGGCTACCCGTAGGCCTGAACCGATAGCGTATGCCGTCAAACTGAGCTGCCTTGTCACACACAATACTCAATAATCACACTCTTTAGTCTCTCTTTGGCAGTCAGTATGTTGCTTTGTGTGCTGTTGAACAGTTTTGCAGGACGTCAAAAACATGTCCAATGCAGGAAAAACCCTTGAATTGGTGGTGTTGGCCCTAAAGAGTGTTGCTATTGTTTCTGGTCTACAGTGGTGTGTAATCTTCACTGTCATAATGGAGGCCAATGCATAACACCAGATCAGTGCATGTGCCGAACGGGCTGGACTGGCCGCTCCTGTGAGACAGGTGTGTGTGTGTGTTTTATTTGATTGCTTGCATGTGTTTTAGTTGACTATATCCTATGTAATGTGCCCTCTGTGTTAGCAAGTGGTGTGATAATATGTCTGTGTTTCCTACTCCCTATTAGGCATTTTGTGCATGTCAGTATACATATGTACACTAGCAATGCTTGACCTAGCAATTGGAATGCTTGAAACTCGTTCTGGTGATTTTCTTACTGTTTTAGCAGCAACAAAATATTTCACCTTCTTATGACAAATGTACTCTTTGTAAGTCGCTTTGGATAAGAGCGTCTGCTAAACTCCCTAAATGTGTGTGTGTGTGTGTGTGTGTGTGTGTGTGGTTGTGTGCTGACGTTGTGATGTGTTTACAGCACTCTGCTCCTCTGTGTGTCTGAATGGAGGAACGTGTGTTGGGCTGGACACCTGCGTCTGTCCCCATGGATTCTATGGACTGCGGTGTCAAAACGGTAGTCCTTACACTCAACACTGCGCCGCTGAACCCAGTGTGTTGCGGAGTGCTGCACAATCAGAATCCCTGCATGCTCAAGTCAGTTGATTCAAATGGGTTTAACAAACAACAAGCATAATGAGTGATTAAATCTGCTGGATGTAAAATGTGAAGCAGACATCTAGATTGGAAAATTAACCTGGTAGTCAGGTTTTGTTTCCTTTCTATGTTAATTTTTTATGGTTCGGGTAAGGATTAAAAGTTACAAAACCTAGGCAACAGGCATGTTTTGTTTTGTTTTTTGTTCTAGTGCAGAAATGAATAAATAATGTGACACAGCGTGCGGTGCCAACACTGCAAAAATAATTAACTCTTTCTGAGCACTGGCAGCCCTGCCGTTAGTGTTATTAAAGGTAGTGGCACCAGTGCCACCATTAGGAAGTGTCTGTCAGACGTCTAGTTGCCATGTATTCTCATGCTAAATACATGAGCCAGCAATATAAATTACACATAAGCACGCCACACCACCTGCATGGTCTGATGGGGAAACAGGTAAAGGTGTGTGGGGGGAGGCCTCGCGGGGGGCAGCTCTCTGGCATGCTTTAGCCTTCGCACGGGGTCATGTTTGCAGTGTATGAAGGGTGGGGATGGCTTGTGACCTTGTTGTCCAATATTGTCATGTCAAACTGACATGACAATATTGGACAACCTGACAATACTAGACGAGATTAGACGTTGCATTATTAGAGTCTAGACGTTGCATTATAGTCTGTTTATCTATGCTACTTTCCTGCTATATTTTAACATTAGATCTATTTTCTACTAAAAGTTAATGATTGCACATTTATTCAAGGTAATATGTTGTGCCTGCTTTTAGTTTATTTTGACTTGCTAGTGCTTATGTGTTTCCTTTATTTCCATTTTGAAAGGGTTTTTTTTACCTAATGACCTACTACTGATGGCTACATATGCCAAAAGAACAGAAAATACTAAAAAAAAAAAAGAGAGAAAAATACTAGGAAAACTAAATCAACTGTCTTGTTTGGAGTCATTGAGTAACATCCACTCCTAAACCTCCATGTAGATGCCCACCCTTTTTCAAGTTGGGGGGGGGGGGGGAACTGCACAACAAAGTAATAAAAACAAAAACAAAACAAAAAAAATGGAGAACTTTACAGTAAAAAAACGTCTGTGAGTAACCTGAGAACTTGGGGAGATGGATGAACAGGCTGTGAAGACCGTAGCACACCAGAGGACGGAACGGACCACAGCAGAAAGGGTGTTCTCCCTCCTGGCAGGCAGTGTGCTGAGGAGCAATGAGATGACCTGACTGCAAAAGACCTCAAGGAAGCGTTCAGGAGACTTGCAGCAGCAGCTGAAAAAGTCCTGGAAGCAAATGGAGACTTGGAAACCAAGCTCCCCATGGACAAGGAGGCTGAGGAGGACACTGAGGAAGAAGCCACATTGTTGGAACGGCAGAGAGCTGATCTAGACAAAACTACAACGGAATGTGAGGCAAAGCTGAAAGGAGTGAGGCGTCTCATCCAAAACGCCCTTTGGTCCAATTACGGAGCCCTTAAAGTGTCAACAGTCCTGCAAGTGGCAGAATCGGCATGCAAGAAGACCGCCGCGGCCGACCTCAGTGACGGACTGGAGCCATATGAGTTCAGGCTCAACCACCTGCAGGAGCTGGGAAGGTCGGCAAAGGAAGTACTAAATGGCTGGGGACCGTGGATCCCCTCAGACCAGAAGAAAGACCCCCTAGGCTGACTCAACAAACTGGAACTAACAATCCCAGTGCTTGTAGGAAGAAAGGCTGACTTCATACGGGAGAAACTAGGCGTGATTTCCATAGATGGAGGAAGGACTGTGAATCACTGCAAAAGCAAGGAGAGCCAACCGGGTCAAAGGAGGTGAAAAAAAATTCCAGTTGCTGGACAGCCTGGAAGAAAAAGTCACCAGAGACCTCCGGCTCACAGCCTACAACACAGCAGAAGGCGTTTTCCGCATCCTTGAGAGCTATGGGAACCAGACCGCCATCGCCATCGAAATTGTGGAGGAGCTATAAAGGATTCCAGCCGCCAGTAGTCATCAGCCACGAAAGATTGTGGATTGTGTGCGCTGGGGAAGACTGTCGGAGGCACGTGTCCAGACCTCTTTGAGAGCATCGCCGTTTCCACCCACACATCCAAAACCCCACTTTGCTAGGTCAATGAGAACAGCCTCAGTAAAATATGAAGAACTCGCCACCAGAGTCCCAGATCAACTGCCGCCAGACAGTCAAAATGGCTGCAACCTTCGGGAGTCGAGGACTTTCACCACCAACCATGACTTCCTGGAATGGTGGAGGTGGGACAGCATCGGTCCTGCCTGTGAACCAAGGTGTGGATGTCGTGTGGAAGGATGTCGCTGTGGAAACTGCCAACTGGGTGGCAAAGAGATGACACTTGCTGAGGAGCGAGAACTCGAGGTAGTGAGAGAGGGCCTCACATACGTCACGGCCGACTGCCACAGCAAGGAGCCGAGCTGGCATCAGAAAGCATCAACAAGATGCACAAGAAAGCCTTCGTTGCTGCGTTGACCAGGGCCCAGGAGAGAAAATCAAGAGAGAGAAAAGTTGCCAGCACCAATCCGGACAGCAAAGGCATTGTAAGGGACGTCCATGTCAAAGTCTTTCCAAGCTGCAGTGTTCCCATGATTGCTACAAAGGAAACCCGGCCCTGATGAGCCAAGGGAGAGGACTCAAGTTACTGTTCTTCACCGGGATGTCCGGCGCCTAGTAGTTCTGTTGGCTGTTGAAGAGCAAGGGGCCCTTTCAAGTTAGATGTCCTACTTCAGGATTTGAGTTTAACTGTGGGAGGTGTCACGTCAAACTAGACGTTTAAAAAAAAATAATAATAATTTTGGAGAACTTGAATTCTGTTTTCTATGTTTTCGTCATCTCTAGCGCTGTGCAGCCCCCCCTGCAAGAATGGCGGTGTGTGTATGAGGAACGACGTGTGTTCCTGTCCAGTGGGCTACACCGGGAAGCATTGTGACAAAAGTGAGTCCTGTCCCCTTCCTCTCTCCATCTGCTGCTCTATCTCCTCATCTTCATCTCCTTGTCCCTTTTGTGAGCAACACGGCGGCAGTAGATCAGTGGGGTAGAGTGGGTGGACAGAGCGGGTCGTCCACTAACCGTAGGGTCGGCGGTTCGATCCCCTTGATCCCCCTCCTCCTCCAACTGTCCACATGTCAAACCCCACAAATGTAGTTGTAAGTCATTGTAATTGTAAGTCTCTTTGGACAAAAGGTTCTGCTAAATGCCCCTTTACCACAGTTCATTGCCTACCTACGTGGGAAGGGCCGTCTAGCCATGGCTAAATGTGTTTCATCCTCTGCTTCCTTCTCCAACACTAAAATAAGCAGTTCAATCTGTCTCTCTCTAGGTGTGTGCGAGCCCCTGTGTATGAACGGTGGCAGGTGCGTGGGGCCAGGTGTGTGTGACTGTCCGTCGGGGTGGAGGGGCAGGAGATGTGACAAACGTAAGTAGTCCTCGAAATTATGAGAATGCAATTAGTGTGTGGAGCCCACACAGTACATGTTACTTGGCACTTAGTCAGAGATGTTGTATACTAGCAATGTTTGGCAATTGAAATGCTTGGAACTTGTTCTGGTGACTTTCTTACTGTATTAGCAGCAATTAAATGTTTCACCTTCTTATGAAAAATGTACTCTTTATAAGCGTCTGCTAAATGCCCTCAATGTAAATGTAAATGTGTGAATGAAACGGTGGTAAGCCGCCTAGGCTTCACTTTGACCACATCACCGCCTGTCAAACATTATTTTCCAATAACAGGACAACTTTGTGTGTTTTTATATGGCTTGTTCCACACCAACAATGTCAATGGCTGGATAGTAGTACATTTTATCTATGATGCTACTTTTTTTTTTTCCTAACCCTAACTTAATAAGCTACAATTTTGTTCAATTTTACAATTTATGTTCTCCACATTTAAGCATATTGTCCTTGCATTGCCAAGGAAACATCCGGTCGATAGCTGCGTTGGACCATTAATGTTTATGTTGGTTTGGTAGCGCCTTGATTCAGACTGAAAAATAATGCTACATTGTTTTGGAACTTTACCGATAAAATAGGATCAAGTGTTCAACAACGCTGTGGTAAAAGATCATATGTTCAAATCTATATATCCCCATGACTACACTACTTGTTATATTCAGCGCATACGTACAAGAACATTCTAAGCACAATGATTTTGGTGAAGGCACCAAATGCTCTTAAAACGCTCATGTGTAGATCTGTGTTAGTGTTCCCTGCAGGAGGGTCAATGTATTTGGACAGTACTTTAAATTTGCCACATGAACATGTGTTTACACCTCTTTGCTGAACCTCCAGTATGCAATATGGTGCTGTGCAGTGAAGTGAAATACAAGTAAAACTGTGGTATGCTTGTGCTCTCTCCAGCTACTTGTCTCCAAAAGTGTTTGAATGGAGGGGAATGTGTGGGCTCCAACACCTGTCAATGTTTACCAGGGTGGCAAGGCATGTTGTGTCAAACTCGTAAGTAATCCAGCCTTGCAATGCATCCTTCTCTTTGTATCGTCATCAAAGTCAGACACTTTAATAAAGTGGCACGCTGGCAATATATCAAACTGTTGTATTAGCACTCATGTTTGATTGATATGCAAGACAAATGCAATTGCAATTATGTGTGGTGGAAGGACAGCCTAGCTGCTAAGGGTCCCTTTTCAACCCGCCCAGAATTTTTACTGAATTTAAAATGTACTCAACGAACACACAGAACTTCTGACGCCCTGGTAGCTCACCCAGTCGAGGGGGTGCCATTTAGGCTTCATTCTTGACAGCGACCCGGGTTCGATTCCAGCCCGCAGCCATTTGCTTCATGTTTTCCCCTCTCTCTCTACCATACTTACTGTCTGATCTCTACTGTGTCTATCAAATAAAAATGAATGTGTGAAACATTCCCCCCCCTCCCCACAAAAAAAAAAAAAAAAAACGTCCTGCTCCACTCTTGATCTGATTGTTCAGCTTGGGCTTGAACAGATAAGGGAATAAGCCAGTGATACTTTCAATTTACAGCTTGGCCCAGGTTAACCAATCACAATAGAGTGGGCTAGCTGACCAATCAGAGTGGACTGGGCTTTTCCGTAGAGGGGCCTTGAAATGATTTGGCCGTTTTTTAAGAGCCCAAGTGAATTGTCGTCATTGTCTTTGTCGAGCTGTAAATCACCCGTGATTTTTGTTCAGCTCAGTTGCTCTTGCTGTGGAGATGTGTTCCGAAACTGGGCAGTTGGCCGTTAATACACTATATTTCAAATGAGTGTTTAGAGGCTCCCAGAGCTATATCTTGTTGCCATGTGTGCAGGGAGCTGCTAAACACTCACCTATCACTAATAATGACCTGCTTTACTTGGGGGCACCATACAGTCTACGGTCCTTAACACACTTTTGACTTGACTTACTCATCCTGGTTCTTTCCATGGTTTTCCAGCTCACTGTCAACACATCTGTCTTTATGGGAGTCGCTGTGTCCGACCCAATGTCTGTGCCTGCAGAAATGATTCCAGGGGTTCTCTATGTTCCCGAAAGGTAAGCCACACATCACATGGGACGTGTAATGGCTCAGTGACCTAATGAGGACTTGCGTGTGATTTTCTTTCCCCACATCAATAAAATTATTACAAATCACATAGTTGAATGGCATTGACCACATACGACACTGTCTGTTTTTGCGAAAAGCCGATGGTGATCACAATGAGGATATTTTGGTGAAAGGACATAAGCTTGTCTTCTCTAGGCTATATGGCTTTTGCGT
The DNA here is from genome assembly GCA_036785325.1 of Urophycis tenuis. NCBI lineage: Eukaryota > Metazoa > Chordata > Actinopteri > Gadiformes > Phycidae > Urophycis > Urophycis tenuis. Next base: position 2,974,283 of record JAXIVH010000029.1, on the reverse strand, counting down.
TGAATCCATCTGTCTTTCACCGGCGCAACTCTTACGGCTGATGTTACAATTTTCATGGTAAAGTTAATTCTCTTTGCATCATTTATTCGCTATGCGTTGGATGTAAAACATTATAAGTTATGTTTGCTCGAAATGGCCATCTGTTTTTACTGATTTTATGATATTATTGAGTGAAATGTGCTGTGAGAATATTTCTCCTGTGCCTGCCTCTATGCCTCCAGCTTGCCTGTCAATCACAATCCTGCACACAGCGTTATCATCACACTGGGGCATACATATAGAAAGGGAGTGAGGCATAGAGGTATGGAGGGCATAGAGGGCGTTTCTTTGTGTGTACTTTCAACATCTTGCCCTACACTCTTTACAACATTCTACAGCACCTTTAAGTATTGATGGATCTTTTAGATTTTCCATCAGCCAATGTTTTGCCGCTGTGTCCTCAGCTCCTGAATCCTTTGGGCTGAGCTGTAAAGTTGAGTCATTGCAGATCCGCCGCCCTCATCTCAACATGAGAACCTCATACTCAAAGACATGCATCATCAACATGAAAAGAAACCAGACCAAGGACCTGTGGTGAAACTAAACCAGAGAATACAGCTGTTCCCACAGTTCTAGGACTGAAAGCACTGGGAGATGAAACCACTGACCAATTGCAATGAATCAGCCTCTATTGTCTTTGATACAGAAAATGGAAGACCCTTAATTAAAGTTTGCTGCGCATCACGTTAGGCATATATGGTTAATTTGACAGGACACCATCTAAGTTTGTTGTATATATAATAACGATGAGTGAAGATGTGTATTTCATCATTATTTGCTCTGTATACTAGTTGTCATTGATACTTTTGTGTTGTATATTTGTTATACATTATTATAAATGTTAATTTTTAAATGTATTTAAATTGTATGGCAATTTATTTATTTGGATGTTGATGGTTTCCTCTTATTGTGATGTATATATTTTATTCACTGTTCCAGCTGTTTTTTGTATTAAAGTGGTGAATAGCCATTGTTTTGTTAATAAATTGAAAATCTGTCTTTAGAATTGTCATACAATTTTATTCTTTATCAGTACATTTATCCTGATACTCAAGGTTTGTTTTAAGGAATTCTCCATTTATAAATTGTCTTGGATATTGCATGGAGCCGAGCAATGATAAGCACTTTCTGCAAAGAAAAACACATTTTCCTTCATTCTTAAACCTCTGAAACATCTCAGTTCCAATCTCTCAGTGCTTCTCATAATATGGTGGCCCGGTAGGAGTCTCGCTGCAGTATCTGTAGAGTGACGATGAGTCTGATGGCTTACCTGAACCAGGGGTAGAAGAAGGTGTATATCAGCGGGTTCAGGCAGGAGTTGAGGTACTGCAGCCAGACCATCCAGTCTCTGTCCGTAACGTTGACTGTCATGTCCTGCCTGGAGAACGATGAGTAGAAGTAGGGACAGAAGCACATGAGGAAGAACCGCCACCACCACGCCCAGCGTCACCACGGTCTTCAGCTGTGACCTCCTGGCCACCGTCCCTGCCACCTGGGATGACCTCATCTGCCGTGTCTGGGACAGTGCAGCGGCGAACACCTGGAGGTACAGCACCACCACCACGGACATGGGTGCCACGAAGGTGACCGGCAGGTCCACCGACTCGGACACTATGTCCATCGCTACAATGCAGTCCCCGTGGCACAAGCTTTTCCGGCCTGGCTCTTGCAGGTCCTCCAACAAGATGGTGCAGTTGTAGAGGACAGCGCAGGCCCAGCACAGACCACCAGCTGCATCCGTCCCACCGTCACCTTGCTGGTGTAGTGCAACGGCTGGCAGATGGCCACAGAGCGGTCCACAGTTATCAGCAGGATGCTCCCCACCGACGTGGTGGTAAGCGTGAAGCCCAGGGTGTCGCTAAAGGAGCACAACCATTTGGACCATCAGGGGCATCACCACCAGGCCGATGTGCAGGTCGGAGCAGTTCCAGGGACAGCAGCACCAGGTTGGTGGGGGTGTGCTGCTGGTGAAAGTGGGAGATGGAGACAATGATTAGCAGGTTGAGCAGTGAAGATTGCCACGGAGGGGAGCAGCACATGCAAAGCTAAGATGGCTGCCGTTGAGTACGGATAGTGTACACCGATGCATAACATGCATACTAACCGTTTTGAGGGCAACATCAGGGTCCTTTGAGTACGCTTCTTTTCGTCACGATCATAATCGGCACACCCTACGTTCTCAAACTAAGTATACTACGTAGTACGTAGTATACTTAGTTTGAGAACGTAGGGTGTAAGTATCAGAACACGGCAGAACACGGCCCTGGTTTCGCACTACGAGCTAACGCTGGCATAGCTGTGTAGGTAGGTGAAGTGTCTAAAATGACTGTATATGAGCACTTTTCATTTGAAAAAAGGTTTTAAGCAGGGGTGAAAGTAGTTTTTATTTCTTGCCAGTACTATTGACCCATAGTGCGCGTGCACCGAAAAATACACTTAATTATTTACTATAATCTACTTATCAAGCATTCACAAGGACTTTTTATCACTCTAGTATGTCACTCTTTCATCCTCCTGTATCAGTTTTTGATTACAAATAAATTAAACACATTGTTTCAACAACACTTTTTTTTTTTAACAGTTGAAACTATCTTGACTTTTCATTTCGGACAGTGGAACAGAAAACACTTGAAGTAGCTGTCCCCTTGACGGGGAAAACGTGTTGCCTCTGGTAAGTTGATGTAAGTGTGTTGTCATGCTGAAAGTACTTTTTTTTTCAGAGACAATGTATTTTTCTTTCCAGTACGGCGTACCCCCTCCAAATCTTTTAGTGGTACGCTGTACCGGCCAGCACCGGCTTACTTTCCCCCCTGGGTTTAAGAGACGTCCAAGATTACTGTTGAAAAGATGCAATATTGTAGACTTGTTTTACGCCGGTCAAAAAGTACATGATGGCTTGGATGTCAGTGAACTAACGGACAGTCTGTTGGTGAGAGAGAGAGAGCGCATATCACTGCTGCACGCCGCTCTGCAATGCAATAACATTTACTAATTTTTAAAACGTGTAAATGTATGTGAAACACTACCGATCGTGGATGGCAGCGTTCTCAGGTGGATATAAACATTTGAATATCCCACCCAATTAAAGTCTATGGCTGTGTTCCAATATCCATACTTATCCATACATTGTATTTAGTATACTTAGTTTGAGTACGCAGGGTGTTCCGATTACGATCGCGGTGAAAAGAAGTGTACTCAAAGGACCCGGATGTTGCCCTCAAAACAGTTCGTACGCACAGTATGGAACGGTGTACACTTTCCATACTCAACGGCAGCCATCTTAGCTACGTAGCTTGAAGAGGCGGAGCCAGGCTGAGCCACGCTCAGTTTGAAAATGGCTAGACGTCAGTGGGCTCAGTGGGCTCCTGGGCTCTCCACTTCCGACCACTTCGCACTTCTATCCCAGCTGAGGAGACTTTGGTGTCACTCGAGTTTCTATCCAGCAGCACCTCTCTTGCACGGGTAACCATGAACTCCTCTGACAGACTACTAAAGGGAAGTCACAGCCTGTTCTTATGCCCATACAAGGCTATACTGCTGAGGCTTTGTGGTAGGCCCAGACACCTGCAAAGGTAGCCACTGACCTTTCTCTCGAAGCTCTCAACAGTGATTAGTAGGACATCGTAGACAAGAAGTGGCGAGAGGAGGCGTGGCAGGCTGCCATGCTGATATATCCAGGCTTTAAACTTGCCTGGCAGCCCTGACTTATTCACTGCCACTAGCCAGGTTCCTAGTTCTCTGCTGGTCGCCTTGAGCGCTGCTTTGTCCCTCAGGGTGCCATCGAAGATCCTTCCCAGGCTCTTCACTGGCTTCTCTGAGACCGATGGAATCTGGACACCTCTCAGCGAGAACCGGAACTTGTCTGTGACCTTCCCCTTCTTTACCACCAGGGAACGGGCCTTAGAGAACCCACCTGCAGCCTGGTACCGATGTTGTGGTAACAGTCAGGTCATCCATAAACGCTCTGATGGGAGGCTGCCGTACACCTGACTTGGTGAACGGTCCTCTGCACTTCACCTCTGTGGACTTAACGAGCATGTTCATAGCTAAGGCAAACAAAATCATTGAGACTGCGCACCCAGTGATTATGCCCTTCTCCAGCCGATGTGATGCTGATGTTACTGTTCCCGAGATGACTCTCAAACTGAAGCAGTTGTAATAGTCCAGTATAAGGTCCCTGATCTTGCCTGGAACATGATGCCGGTCAAGTGAGGTCACCACTAGTTTGTGTGGAATTGACCCGTAGGCGTTGGACAGGTCAAGCCACAAAACCGCCAGGTCCCCACTGCCCTCCCGGGCCTCTCGGATGAGCTGAGGACAACTGCCGTGTGCTCAATGCATTCTGGTGCCTTTGGGATCCCCCCCTTCTGCACAGAGGTGTCGATGTATGCATCCTTCAGGAGGAACTCTGTCATGCGTCGGGTAACAATGCTGAAGAACACCTTGCCCTCCACACTCAGGAGTGAGATGTTTCTAAACTGCTCAATGGTGCGTGAGTTCTCCTCCTTCGGAATCCATATGCCCTCTGCATGCCTCCACTGCTGAGCCACCTTCCCCCTCCTCTGGATGACCTTGAGGATCTTCCACAGTCGCTGCAAGAGCCTGGGGCACTTCTTGTAGACAACATATGGTACTCCACTGGGACCTGGTGCTGAGGTGGATCTAGCTGCTCTGACTATGTCCTCAACTTCTCTCAGGGTTGGCTCCTTGGTGTTAAATGCTGAAGTGGGTTCTGGTGGTGTAATCAGAAAGCTGCAGGGTCCAAGATCCTGCTCCCTTGCGCTGTCGCTGTAAGTTGAGGTACTTGTCAACCTCTTCTTGAGAGCAGGCCAATTGTCCACCTCGCTTCTGCCCGAGGATCTTCTTGGTGAAGTTGACAGGGCCTGCAATGAAGGCGGTACGCTTCTTGGCTCTCTCCGTCCCCCTCTTCCTGTGCCATTCAGCTCGACGGAGCGTCGTGAGATTCCTCCTTACGATGTTACGGAGCTCTGCTAGACCGGCCTTCTCTTCCTCTCTGGCCTGCTTGTTCTGCCGTCCTAGTATTCTAAGCTCTTGCCGCAGCTGACTGATCTTCTTTCGCTGTCGGTTTGGCTCCCCTGCACCGTTGGTTGGGCGGTGCTCTTTAGTGCCAAACCTTTCGGTGGCAGTGCTGACAATCATTGCACTCATTGTACGCAACTTCTGGTCAGCATCTCTATTGGCTGTGGCTTCGAGAATCTGATTGACATCCTCAGCGAACTGGTACCACTCCTGTACCTTGTTGGCCGAAGGCCACTTGACCCAACGGTGTTCTGACTGCCTGACTTGGGGTAGGGCTTGTGGGGCGTGGAGGGTCTGGGCACTGTGGGGTGACTCCGGGCCGGGCTCCTCCTGCGTCTCACCAGGCACTGGTCCTGTGCGTTGCACCACTTGCCTCCCACTCAAGCATCTCATCTTGGTCTGGTGGATCTTAAGACCTTGTGGGTTTTTGCAGACTTTGCCACATAAGCAAACTGCACTCATAGTCGTAATCCTGTTAGCTTGGGTCAATACCTGTATGTCCGCAACCTAGCAGCTTGTAGCCTATGGTGGATGTGATGTGTGACTGAAGGGAGAATAAGATGTTTATACTGGTAACGATGAGAATTGTAGGGAATAACACTTTAGAAAATGAGCACTGTCAATACCCTCATCATTTACCATTTTAATAGACTACCTTTATATACAACATATTTAATGTTCATTTTGATTCTATTTGATTTTAAATGGATGTATTTATGTATTATTGTTTTATTATTATTGTTGTTGTTGTTGTTGTTGTATATTATTGATATTATTGTTTATATTGTCGTTTGAATTGTTCCAACTAACTTAGTAAAGCAAGATCAGCTGACTCACATTTTTAATTTATTCTTTCAGGAGGAATTATCCATTTCGGTAACACTTTAGAATAACTATCCATTATAACTAGTTAATAGATCATTAGTAAACTGTTAATTAATAAGTAATTAATGACATGTTAAGTGTTTGTCAAGTTTGTTAATGATTTATAACGATGCCTGTTAATAGACCAATAATAAACTTAGTTAATGAGTTATAAATTACTTTTAACTGTATTTTAATGATTTATAACTATACCTTATAAACTAGTAATATATCATTAACAAGCTATTTGTGAATTACTTACTAATGACTTGTTAAGTGTGTTAATAGTTTGTTATTGGGACGTTATTCTAAAGTTGCAACTATTCTTCATTTATTAACTTATTAAATGAGAAATAGTTGCAACTTTAGAAAAACGTCCCAAGAACATACATAAGCTAATACTCAACTGATCAGTTGTTATTAGTTTGTTAACCATCTAACAGCAGTGAAAAATGGGTGGAACAAGTTCAAGGTACAGAAATTTGATGTGATATTTAAAATATCACATCTTTTTTACCTCAACCTTGTTCCACCCATAGGCTTTTCTGTGTACTGTATTTTACCAAAGACACGCCACAGATGAAATGTTGAACATTGTGTTTAATGTATAGAAACACACATACTGAGCCATCACATGGCAGAACAACAGTATACAAACCCATGAGCACTTTTTGTGCAGCATATGAAAACAAAATAAATCAAAATCAAGCCATTGGCATTATTGATATCAGTGGCAAACCGTGAGCACTACAGCTGGGCCTTCACCTCAGCCATCACCGCCCAGAAAATAAATCATCACGGAAAAAAGCAACCTACGATTTGAAAGGGTGCAACCCGGCTTTAATTAACGATGACAAGGATGTAAACAAATAGAATTTTATTGATGTTATTGTCTAACAAGAAACAACTCAACATTAACTTCAGAAAACGAGATCATTTAGGCTACATAGTGGAAATAAACATAAATAAACATACTCTAAAGCCAACATCTGGAAACATAAAATGAAGTCACCCACAATGTCGCCCCGTGACGCTGCTGACACGGACACCGAGGCTCATTTAATCACCATGGACAGCGCTATGAAATCACGGTGCATTACAAATCATTGACACATTGACAAATACATTCATGAGCATCATCAAACTACAATGCAATTTCGAATGCAAAATACGCCAAAAGTTACACAAAGCTGGCACACAAAGCTGGTAATACAAAGACTGTTTTTTAAAAGTTGCAATGAGCAACTCTTCATGCACAATTACGCATGGTGCAAGTGGTGAGAGCGGTTGAGACTCAACCACTCTTTTAGGACTTCGCAAAGGCCTAGGATCTTTTGTTTTTGTCCCGCGCACTTGAAATCAAACCGTGATTGGTCAATTTGGTCAATAGAGACGGACGATTCTGATTGGATAACATGTTTTCAGGACAGTAAACATTTCATTGCTGATGTGAACTTGACAGTAAACTTAACTTTAGAACATAGATGAGAGAAAATGTATTAAATGTATTGTAGTAAATTTAATAAGAAATAAGAAATAAAAAATTATATTATTTTTTATTTAATATTTGACTATTTTTTGGTCCAGAATTTTTTTTAGCCCTTCTCTGAAGGCGTAGAAGGCCCTGAAGGTTCCCCACTGATTGATATTAACATGTCTTTACACAACTTTGACCCTCTATACTTACTCTAACCAGACCCGAGCTACAACCAAACTGCTCTAGGGCACCATCCCACAGTGACACAACACCTAAGCTTTCCTAGACAGGGGAATCAGTTTCCCCTTTTTCTTTTGGTGTTCAACATCCCTCAAAAGGTTTGGATCATTAATCAACACTTGCAGACATTTTTTGGCAAAGTCCTGCAGTCGTTGCTGTTGTGTATGAGCAGCCAGCAACTCCTTGTATTTCTTCGGGGCCACAACAGCCAGCTCACAGATCGGGGCTTTGGCGACGATGGTGTTTCGGTCGACACCAACCTTTCGATATGCCATACTTAGCTTTCTTCCTTTGTTGTACACCCTAAGGACTTTTTTGTATCTCTTGATGACGTCCTTAGGATGACGGGCTGAAACAGAAATTTAGATAAGCATAACAAACATACAAGTAGTAAATCGACACAGGGAAACACACACATAGATGCAAAGTGGTTGCAAAAAGTAATGAAGGTTACATGGGCACAGAGCAATTGGAGGGTCCAAGATAATATACCCACCAGGAAGTACATTTTTGAAAATAAACTTTATACACAGACAGACAGAACCGGTCCCATCTCCAGTCGACTCCTCAGACCTGTTGGACGGACACCTCTACCTGCCAAATAAGAACGGCGAGGGTCTCGTTGGCCACGCGTGGATAACCTGATGGCTTACAGACAGACAGACATCTACATGCCTGACACATGAGGGGAGCAGCCTTATTTCCCTCCTCTCTTTACACTTGCCTCTCTTGCAACGTTTGCTTTTTTTCTTCTCTTTTTCCTTCTGGACCTTTTTCTTGTGACTCTTCTGACTCTTTTTCTTTCCCTGTCTTTTCTTCAATTTCTTGTCTGAATAATAAAAAAAAAACAGTTGATGAGGAGCTGGATGAAGAGGATCAAGAGGATATGGATGGACCGGAGGATGAAGAGGATGTGGATGGACTGGAGGATGAAGAGAGATGCACGAGAAGATGCAGACGAGTTGGCCGAGGATGATGACGAAGATCTGTCAATTGTCCCACTATCTGTATCTACAACATAATAGAAAATACAATACCAAATGCTTTACCAATTATGATGATACAAGTCAACTCACATACATTCTTACCAACATTTACATTTATTAAGACTTTCAGTTTCACTGATTCATCAAATCGTGATCTCATTAGTTTGACAGATGTGTCTGCTGTCAATCAGTGCTACAGATATCTTCCAGGTACTAACTGTACATGTGTATTGTTTGGGTAATAACACACTTTCTTTGATGAAGGTCTTGTCACCGTGAAATGTTGGCCTTTCTTCCACTCAATATGTATAGTATATATTTTACAAAGCAGCCAAGTATCATTGTCAGGTGTGCAAATGTGTTTTTCCAAGAAAGTGTTAGGCCTACTTACCTTCACCAACTTGTGGGCGGGGGGAGTCTTTCTTCTTGGTCCGGTCACTGACTTTGTCTGTGACCGTGTACTGCCTCTTCTTGGTCCCACGGAGCTTCAGCTTCTTCCTCTTAATATGTAAAACTACTTTTGGAGCAAAAGTTGCCTCGGTATCTGGAATGATAGGATAGAGAATGCAAAGAGCTCTAATCATAAAAGCCAGGTGAAGGTAAAATCTATATGTATGAATGGACGCACACACACACGGCTGGGTGATATGGCCTTTTTGAAACATGTCGATATATTTAGGTTATGTCACAGTACGATATATATCTTGATATTTTGCCTAAGGCTTGAATTAAAGTTTTGATGCATACAATCACACCAGTATGATGATTCTTGTTTTACCATTTTGTAGCCAATTCAGTTATTCTAGACTAAGTTTTACCAGCTAGACCAGTCTGGTAAAATGACATCACCTTACTGTAATAGCTTTCAAAACCAGGAAAAGAAAACTATTATGCTTTATAACAATATCGATATTGCTGTACCATTCAATCAACATTGATTAATACTTTGTATATACCCTGTGTTACTCTCCGAAAATAACAATTCTACTAACTGTAGGCCTACAGTTAGAATTGTTGTAGGTTACAACAATTCTTACAACTCATATAGGCTAAATCTTGTTCTACATAGAAAGGAACCAGAGCAGAGGTCCAGCAGGTATAAGCCCGTAGGGTTAGGTGTGTATGACTATGTGGTCTCTATGTAAATCAAGACAGGAGTGTGGTGCGTGTGTGTAAAACGTAAACGCAGAAAGAGTGTTGTTAGAAGTCCGTGTAGGTTCGAAGTAGCAGACCCGGGCGGCTTGAAGAAGGCAGCGCGGCTCGAGAAGGAATCCCAGAGGGACACGGGGTGAGCGCGGGGTGAAAACGCGAGGTGGTCAGGATCGTAACTAGAAGATACAATCTGGCACCGATTGCACGTCAGCGCCTCGTCTTCACGGACATCAGCCTCCACGGTGGCCCACCAGAAACGCCAACGGAGAAAGGACAGCGTCCTGTAGGCGCCAGGGTGACAAGAGAAACGGCTGGAGTGACTATTTTTTGACTCTCACAGTAACACGGGACAAAGTGCGTCTCTTTTCAGCTCAACACGGGACGGGTGCCTTTGTTTCTAAATACGGGACGATTCCTTTTTTCAAGGGACGGTTGGCAACCCTGAGTGGGGAGCAGAACGAAAACTGATAATGGCGGACGGAGACAACTCACCAGAATTAAGACCTGCACCCATACATTTTAAATCCAAAGTATGGATACACTTTGGATTTAAAACAATCCCCGGAAAGACAGAGCTGGATATGACCAAAGCTGTATGCAAACTTTTGCCACAGACAGATATCGTACTGTGGTAACAGGACTAACATGAGTGCTCATCTTGTGGATCACTGAACAAACTCCCAAGCACCTCAGATAAAGCTGAACGAATAACAACGTCAATTGCACATTTTATGTGCAAAGACCTCTGCCCATATCGTCATCGAAAATACAGATTTTCGGAATATGGTCTACAATTTGGAGCTGCGCTACATGATACCATCAAGGAAGTTTTTTTCAGAGACTGCCATTCCTTCTACCATGAGGTGAAGGTGTCAGAGGTGTCAAAGAAAAGCTGAGGAGAGCTGAACGAGTTGCTCTTACCTGCGACGCCTGTACCTCACGGGCAACAGAGTCATATGTCAGCCTCACAGCGCTCTACATGGCAGAAAATTGGTCATTGTCCTCTCACGTCCTCCAAACAAGGGCCATGTCAGAGTGTCACACAGGGGCAAACGTTGCTGAGCTTCTTCGTAATGTAGCAGCCGAGTGGGACATTTCAGATAAAGACGCTGCCTTAGTCACAGACAACGCGGCGTATATGGCTGTTGCTGCACAGTTAGCTGGCTCTCCACATCAAGTGCTACGCGCACACCCTCAACCTGGCCTCCCAGCATGCACTGAAGCTGCAGCAAGACTACGTGGATGAGTGCGACGTGTGACAGGGTTTTTTCCACAGAAGTGCTACAGCACTCCATGCTTTGAAGCAAAAACAAAAGTTGCTGGAGCTCCCTGTGCACAAACTGGTGACAGACGTAGCAACACCATAGTGCATTTGACATGGTTGAGCGTTTCCGCGAACAACAGCCAGCAGTCACAGCTGCACTACTTTCACCGGATGTCAGAAAGAAAGAGAAAGACATCAACACCTTCACCAAGTCTGATATATCAAATGTGGAGGAGTTTATCCAGGCACTGAAGCCAGGTAAGGTGGCTACATGCGTCATGTCAGATGAGACTCATCCAACGATCTCTGTCATAGCCCCACTACATGCACAGCGCCTGCAATCTACCCAGGAAACCCGCAGAGATTCTCCATTTGTCAGAGAGCTCAAGGAAGCCATTCACCAAGACTTATTAAAAAGGTATAAGTCTGAGGTGGAGAAGGCCACAATCAACGTGGCTTCAGCACTTGATCCAAGATTTAAATTGCTGCTGTTCCTGCCTGATGAGGAAAAGCAAGAAACACTTTCAAGACTGGTCGCTGAAGCTGCAGCCACATTGGCACATCATGATCAGGTAAATAAATATAGGCATTATGGATCAATGCTCAAAGAAATGGCAACACCTTTGGAGATGCCAGACAGGCACCGGATCTGGTACGACCAGAGAAGGAGGTGAAAGATTACAGCACAGCTGCTTCTTCGCCACTGTCTGAGAACCCATTAGACTGGTGGAAAGATCACCACCGCGCGTCTCCTCTCCTGGCAAAGCTGGAAAAGCAGTACTTACGTGTGCCAGGCACAAGTCTCTCTTCTGGACATGTGTTCTCCACAGCTGGGGACGTCGTTACAGCTCAGCGGGGTACCCCAACGGCAGAACATGTTGACCAGCTCTTGTTTTTGCACAAAAACCTTGAATCTCCTAAGCACTAGCTCAATTAACAGAAGCAACCAAAAGTAGCAGTTGCCTGTTTACCTCAAAAAGTATTGCAAGTTTTGTTCATCATGTGTTTATATGCAGTCCAGGATTTTGTAAAACTGGTTCATTTCAAGCATTTTAATTTCAAGGCTCAAATTTGTGCTGTTTTTATTTTATTTTAGAGGCTCTATTTTGGCCAAGTGTTTTATTTTATTACCTGACAGCACTAACTCAGAGCAGTGTTTATGTGCAGTATAGGGTTTTGAACAAAAACTGTTTAATTTGAAACATTTTAATTTCATGGCTCACATTTGTGATGTTTTTTTTTTTCTTTTATAGGCTCCATTTTGTGTTTATTAAGTGTTTTATTTTTATCTTACAGCACTGCTTCACTTTTAGTGTACTTCAACTTTAAAAAAAAAAAATGCTGTACATGTTATGTACCTCTTTTTGTTTCAGTTGAAGTAAATGTCAGCTGTTGGACTGACTGACAGACTGATGTGCATTGTTTATGGGACATTCATGGTTTATCATCTCTCAAAGTGTATGATTCAACTTGTTTGTTTTTTAAGGAGGAAAAGAAAATCGCAGTTATTGATTATATCGAATTGCAATACTTGTAGAATTCCAATTATCAAGAAATGTGATACAAATCCAATAGGCACCTTAGAATTGTGATACAATCAAATTGTGACCAAAGCATATCATCCCACCACTATCAAAGACGCTCCTAAACTAAGGTGACCAGATTTCTGAGACAAAATCCAGGGACATTTTCGGTTCAGCAGACATGTAGTGTTTTTGTCATAGAAAAACTAAAATGGGACACTCCCTTTACCATTCACAAAGCAGTTTCTCTCTCTATTTATCCAAAATTGCAAAGGAATGGATTAATAATTATGTTTTTTCTCTGTGATTAAGTAGTAAATTCTAGCTGAGATCAAGAACATCCTTAAAATCAGTTGTAAAAAACATGTATCAGACACTTCACCCAACCTAAGGCCTCCTCCTTACACCATATGATTTTCACAAGATTTGGGGAAGCAAGCAGCTAACCTGCCATATACTGTTGTACAATATAAATATCTTATTGTGAATGGTCCCCGACTTGAAATATGTGAATTATTTTAAAAAATAAAAATAAAAAACACATTACAAATGAAGGCCAACATACCTTATACCTTATTTACCTAAGCCAATGTTTTATACATGGGCAGCACATTAGTGAGGTTGGGACATGTGTCATGCCATACACTGATTTATCTTTAGACACTGTCAATTCCATGTAAAAGTGGGTGTGACCCACCAAGGAGTGATAATGATAAACAGTAACACTTACAAGAACACCTTCGGCTCGCCAATCATATTCAATAAATGATATTCCTGCTGTGTACCATAACAGGCTGAATAGATGCACGAATGCCATTAAAGTACCGCGCGTAGGTAGGCTACCTGTAGCCTCTCACGGAGGGAAGAAGATACACTGGACTATAAAACCACGGCATATCTCAAACTCACCCTCATTGGACTTGGTGGAGGTTAGGTTAGGTTCTCCGGAGGCGGGGTCTGGCGCAACGGGAGCCGGTGCAGGTTGGACGGCTGGAGGTGCGGGTCCCTGGGGATTCACGGTTAGAACTAGGCGATCCAGTCGGGTGACTACCAGAGCGAAGGAGTTAGAGTTGGGGGGCTCCAGCGCGGTCATCCGGGTTACCTGGTCTTGGAGAGCGATGAGAGGAGGCTCCGCGGTAGGGTTCACATGAGAAGTCCCGGGTCCAGTTGAAGGTCCTGCTGTCGATCCACTTGGTTTCGTCATGGCTAGACTGTACTGTTCCGGCAAGTATAAGCCCGTATGCAGGTTTATTAATAATAAGGGAGGGGAAATGCGGGAGGTGTAAATGGTGCACCGGGAAATTCTGAATATGAGGTGTGTATGACTATGTGTTCTCTATGTGAATCAAGACAGGAGTGTGGTGCGTGTGTGTAAAACGTAAACGCAGAAAGAGTGTTGTTAGAAGTCGGTGTAGGTTCGAAGTAGCAGACCCGGGCGGCTTGAAGAAGGCAGCGCGGCTCGAGAAGGAATCCCAGAGGGGCGCGGGGTGAAAACGCGAGGAGGTCAGGATCGTAACTAGAAGATACAACCTGGCACCGATTGCACGTCAGCGCCTCGTCTTATAGCTGCGGAGTGATTGGTCTCAGGTGCGCTGATTTGGGACGAGCTCCTGGTGCGGCGCTGCGCTCCCAGAGCGCGCACTTATCCGGTGGGACGCGCAGCGTGAACGCTCTCCTGAGCGTCGGGCGGATGCGCGCTTTGTGACTGGCTCACAGAAAAATCTTCTATTTTCGGCAAGCGACTAAACACGTGCGCGTGCACACTCGCGCATACACACACTCACACACACACACACACACACACACACACACACACACACACACACACACACACACACACACAATGAATCATTGGACACTTCACTAATCTGGTTGAATTATGTAGTAGCCTACAAATCTATCAGTCCGTGTGTTGAGTTATTCTTCGCTCGTCTGTTGTTGCAGCACGTTGCAAGGACAGAGCTCAGGACAAATTATGCGATGGAGAGCGATCTGATATTAGCCGAACATGGCGTATTTATTTATTGGTACAGACTCCAACTTGAACTCACACATACATTGAATCAACGTTCTGCTCACTCGTCTGTAATGACGGTCCACTGATACCACAGCGCCCCACAGTGGCGAAACATTCACATAACACAAGGTAAACCAAGATGTCTCATCCTGAGAACACACAAGGTTTATTCACATTTAACACCCCCACTTGTTCTCAGGTTCTTGCAATACAAAATAAAAATAAATAAACAAAAATACAGAGTGAATGTGGACCCTTGTCTTACACAATTCTACCTCCAAAAATAGCAGCTTCAAACTTCTTCAGTTTTAACTTATTTACAGGTTTGGTCATTACATCAGCAACCATATCATCAGTAGGACGATAAACCAAAGTTACTCTCCCCTCACTTACAGTAGACCTGACAAAGTGATACTTGTATGAGTGTTCTTAGAGTCGAAGGAAAGCGACTTGTCTATCAAAATGTGAGGAGTTCAGCAGTGCATTGTTGTGTGCCATTGTGTACCGTTTCATCACGGTACAACACAACACAATCGACGTGAGCTTCCATTCATTCCTCGTTGACCCTGTGGTACGGGCTGAATGGAACACTGTAAATTGATAAAAATATTTGTACAGTGGATAAAACTATTTCATGACTGCACTTGTTTGTTTGTGGAGTTAACTACATCTAACTAAAATGTAAAAGTCAACCAGTTGGTATTAGTATTTTCTGATTGATAGGCCTACTTTGTAATAAGTTGTCACTAAGTTACTAATCAGAAGGTTTTGTATCCCAACAGAAAGTGAGACCCCTAGACGAGTTTCCGCTGCTTCTGATGTACCTGTCAGTGGGTTTCCCTCTTACGGACCTGGCAGAGAGGTTCGACCTTCACCGTACCACTGCAAGTCGGATCATCTCAACCTGGACCCATTCCCTATACTGCCTGCTGGGGAGTAAGCGTCTTTGGGTTCCTCCAGAGGTAGTGAGAGCTCACCTGCCACCGGAGTTTGCAGATTTGTCTGATACATGCGTGGCCTGCATGCTTGTCAACTACCAGAATGGGCCATTAGTGAAAGCATGGGCAACTCGGAAATGAATTAAAGATCTTGCTTCCTAAACCAACATTATTTTTGTCATTGTCATCATTACATGTAGCCATGGGTTTCTACTGACTTTAAATAAAAATGCACCAGAGATTAAACTAGAATATGTAGACTTTAATAAGAAAAAATGAGCAACACTCATTCAGTGATCTTATATCAACAAACCACAGTTTTTGCACTTTGCGTTGTCATTTCAATCAGTTCAAAAGGTATGGTCTCAGATTAAGTGTAGGCAGAGATTTGTTAAACTAAACAATGAACGTGCTTGTACAGCTGTGCAAATCTGAAAAGTAAAAACACGACACACAGGCTTACTTATTGAGCCTAACATTAGTTCAGGTTTTGTATAGACTTGCAAAAATGAACAATAAAGCCTGATATTAGTTCAGGGTTTGTACAGATTTGTAAAGATTTGAGTGAAACATATTTGATTGAAACAGAACAGATTGAATGAAACATTGCTTTTTTTTAAAAGATCAGATCAAGTAATGATTAAAAAAAAAAGATCCCCCCTCTCTCTACCTTATGACCTTATCGACCGCCTCATATTTAAAAATTCTTTGCACAAGAAGATTCAAGTTCAAGATTCAAGTGTCTTTATTGTCAAATGTGCTACATGGCAGGCATATAGCACAGATGAAATTGCAGTCCTCTCAGACCTGTGGTGCAAAATAAACAAATGGACAAACAAACAGACATCGTACAGACAAAACATAGAAACACAGAAAGTACAAGAAAAAGTGAGGTAGTGCGTTGAAAAATAGTGCAAGAATATATTTAAAAACGGTAAAAGACATTCTAAAGTGTCATAGTCAGAATTTACAGTTTGTGAGTGGTGGTGGGAGGGTGATGGTCTGAGGTGGGTGCAGGGTTAAGAGTCTGTGGCTGGGGGGCAGAGGAGGGGGGGGGGGGGGGGCAGGGGCAGAGCAGGGAGGGAAAACATAGAACATAATCTCCTGCAAAAACCACAAAATCAAACCAATGCATTCCAGTGATAAGCAGCTGGCTTTGCACCTGCCAATAGTAACTGTGGCTTGACTTCAGGTGCAAGGTGCCATTCTGCCTGCGCAGCTACACAAGTCCACGTAGCTCTTCACGTTGGGACACTTCACCTCCACCAACCCAAATGTTGGTGCCTTTAAATAACCATAACTTGCTCCATTTTCAACTAATTTTTAAACGGGTTGGTTCGTTATAATCGTCAGAGGTGTAGTTATGACACTGCATACTTATGAATAATCAAGTTATGTCCTAAAAATTGAATAATGCTCTGAAATGTGTATATTACAATATTTACAAATAGGTTATAAGAAAGGCTGCATGTTGAAATCCCCACCCTGTACACCATGTATTTATAACACTGCATACTTATGAATAATTGAGGCCTTGAGAAAAATAACCATACACATCCATATTTCCAATTTTGAATGAAAATATTTTTACATGTGACAGGGCTGTCTGAAGTGGAGGCTAAGTGAACAATTTACCCACCTCTGAAATTTCAGAAATAGTTTACCCACCTCTCAATAAATCTAATGCACCTCATAATATAGCATAATCACAAAATGCACTGTATGAATCATTTAGTACCACTAGTATTGGTGTAAACATTAAACAGTAACCTTCAGCCTCATCAAATATGTTCTGAATGTCTTTATTAAACAAGCACATATCACAGTCAACCTTACTGCGATCACAGAATTAATAGTTTACCCTCCTCTTATTTTACCACTACACCCCTATTTACACAAAATGGTAGTAAACCAGTCTAAAACACATTGTTTACAAATATTTACTTCATTAGATAATATAAAGGTCCTTTTCAAAGATTTTGAAAAAGATTGACTAAAATCAGAATGTTTGAACAAAGGTGCTACAGAAGCATGATGAATCCTTTAAAAAAATGTGGTCCTCATCCAGCTGGGTCCACAGCCACTTCAGCCTCAGCAGCCATAATCTCCAAGCTCAGTGGAAACTAAACCTATTCTTCTTTTTATGCCAGAGTGAGTGTGTGTCTGCGAGAGTGTGTTAGAAACAGATAGAGACATAGGCACACAGAAGCACACCCTTCAAATGACAAGCTAATTTTCAACAAAAACTCTCACCCACACACATCAATTCACAAATACATACATTTAAATTAAATTTAGATTAAATTTTACTTAGAGGGTGCCTAAACATTACACATGCCTCATGTCTCAGTCCAGTGTAGGAGATAAAATGTCCATAGGGATTAGGAATTGTCATAGGGCAAGGGCAAGTAGAGCCAAGTTGTGGGTCGCTAGGCTGTGCGGGCAAGGGGACAGCAACTAGAGATGGTAGGGTATGGGATTTCAGGTGTGATGAGAGTCAGTGGGACATCAAATACAAGGATGGCTGATGACTGGTAAAGGTTTACCTCACAAGTGAGGTAAGAGGGGAAGAAAGAGAAATAGAATGGATTAGTATTACTATAAGTCATGATGGTTAGTATTAATAAGTACACTACACAATTACAAGACAAGACGTGTTTAGTTGAGAAGCTCGCTCACCACGGCAAGGTACAGACAAGGTACAGACAAGACGAGAGACAATATTATTAGCTTTTTTCTTTTGCAAACATTTAGGTAAACATGGAGCTGACAAAGACAAACATAACAAGGACATGCACACAAAAACATTAATAATTAAGAGCACATACTTACACTTAAGATACTAATTCACAATAGCTTTGTAAAGGCCAAAGCCCAATAAACAATTTCAAGATTATCATAGTCGCCAACCAACAAATGCTCAAACAATTCCTCTTAGTAACATTTTTTTGTGTGTGTTTTTGGCAAAGCTTTGTTACACACAAAGCAGACAAAGACATACAAATATCACAAAGACATGAAGCTGACAAAAACATAGGAACTCCACGGGGACATGCACACAACATTAGTTATTGAGAGCACATAGAAACATACAGTAGATTTCTCCCAAACAACACAAACACTATAGAGGATCACATTACATTCACAATAACTAATTACAGAACAAAGTCTAAAAACTATCTACATATTCATTCCAAAACAACAACCATACTAACATCATCCACGGCATCACCATTGCACAACAACTAACCTAATTATACATACCATAACATACCTTGCTGATGATTTCTCCAAAATGCAAACACTGTAGAGTATCACACTAAATTCACAATGAATAATTACAGAACAAAGTCTAATAAAACTACTAATACTAATAAAAATTACTGGGTGCTAGCTAGTAGCCTATAGCCATGATACACAACTAAGCACGATTAAGTCATTTTTTGAAGAGAAAAGCTGCGATTTCAACATGTTCAAGCATCCAGGATTATAACCACGTTAATAACGTTTTTATGAAACCAAACTGTTTGTAAATCCATCAAAATGTCAGCGAGATAAGAGTATTAACGTTTGTGCAGATCACTGACCTTACCTCAGTTTGCCTCAGGTTCCACAAATTCTGACAGAAAGCTTACCTGTAGTAAGATGGCCGACCTGTGCGGACGTTCTAGACGCCACCGTAAGACATCTAGTCTTCTGTATATATCTATGGTTAGCACACCTCTTTATGAAAATAATGTTAGCCGCCAGCCTTGTCAAAGCTAACTTTGCTAACATTTTGCTGAGCCAACACTAACTAGCCAACAAACTCCCTTAAAGCGTAGGCTACAGCTACATCTTAAAAACAGGTATGATATTAATGTATGGAAAAGTTCATTGCAGCGCATGCTGCAGCCTTGCCTTAGCGATTACAGTATAGGCTGTTGCACCCAGTCGCAAAGTCCTGACATGTAACGACTATACGCAGCAGTGTGAAACAAACACACAGAGCGTGAGTGAAACGACCACTTCTAAATAGCACCCACTGTAACTCTCGCCAAAATGCATCCTAGGGTGTTTTTGTGAATGAGTCAAACGTTCGTTTAAAAGCATAATGGGAATCCTAGGGGCACTAGCTACTATTTTGATACATGATCGTGTCATAGCAATAGCTATTTTTAAAACACTAAGAAGGCTAGACACAACATGAAACTTTGATTTAAGTATAATCAGTGTCTCTACACAAGCATTGAGATCATTGTTTGTGTACACATAGTTTACTAATTATAGTAGATGTTGTGGTGTTGTATATGACTGGACAAAGGATGTGTGTGTGTGTGTGTGTGAGAGAGAGAGAGAGAGAGAGAGAGAGAGAGAGAGAGAGAGAGAGAGAGAGAGAGAGAGAGAGAGAGAGAGAGAGAGAGGGTGAGAGAGAGAGAGAGAGAGAGAGAGAGAGAGAGAGAGAGAGAGAGAGAGAGAGAGAGAGAGAGAGAGACGGACAGACAGACAGACAGACAGACAGACAGACAGACAGACAGAGAGAGAGGGAGAGATCTGCGGGGATTGGGCAAGAAAGAAAAACATCACAACTTGATTCCCCCTTTATTCACCCTCACAGAAGACATCTGACGCCAAAGATGACCATGGGCCAAGTGGAAATAAATCTAGTGCTGCTAGTGCAACCCAACAGCAGGCCATCTCTACAGCTTTCATAAGTTCTTCAAAGTACAAAACTGAACCGAAGGACCAAGGAGCAGGCCATAGCTAGATGGATTGGACGCACAGGTTTACCACTCGCAACAATTGAAGACGAGGACTTTGTGCTAATGATGGAGATAGTAGATAGAAGACTAACAGTTCCAAAGAAAACTAAAATGAGCAATTTGATTGAAACACAGTATGAACATGAAAGACACAAATTTAGAGAGACTGGCTGCTGCCCGGAGAGTATCCATTGGCCTTGACTTGTGGACAAAAAAAGGACTGACCGCCTCATTCCTTGCTATAAGTGCATGCTACTTTTGTGTGGAACAAAGTAAACCTGTACACATATTGTTGGCCCTTGAACAAGTACCTCACCCCCACACTGCACAGTCTATTAAGGCATGTGTGGACAAATGTATGCAAAAGTCGGCCATACCAAAGGAGAAGATCTTGACGGTAATAACGGACAATGGGAGTAACATGGTGGCAGCCTTTAAAAATACCACAGCAGAAGAAACCAGCTCTGATGATGACTCCCCTTGGTCCACGATGGAAAGTGACTCAGAAGTTGATGACCAGCGGTGAGTCATGTTTAGTTTATTCTTTTACATGACAAGTCAATTATCACATGAACGATTTTCCCCCTGCCACACACTACATATATACAGTGTGCAGACACACACCAGCCACTTTATTAGGTTTAGACTTATTTGGTTGTCTTTTCTTCTTGTTATTAGGTACCATCATGTCGACATGGAAATGGACTGGACACCGTGCGTGGTGCATACCATACAACTTGTGGTCCACATGTTGCAGAAAGAGACAATTGTCAAAAGAGTCCTCGATCAAGGTCTGTGGTGAAGCTCTTTCGCAAGTCCTCAGTTGCAACACAGAGGTTATTGGACCAGTGTGGTCTTATTGTTGTAAATGACTGCCCCACACGCTGGTCAAGCACATTCAACATGGTCGCTTGACTCCTCACAGTCAAAAATGCAGTTGTCAAATCACAAATGACATGGGATGGGACAGTTTGCTTACTAGTGAGTGGCAAAAGATTTCATCATTGCATGACCTACTGCTGCCTTTTGCGGAACACACTAAAACCCTCCAGAGTGACACCACATCTATGTCCCTAGTGGTTCCTGCTCCCTTTGATCTGCTGAGCCACCCAACTGACTTTGCAGAGAACACTCGGTACAGAGACCTCGCCACTCTTGCAGAGAAAATTAGATCAAATCTGAACCTGCGTTTTGCTTGCCTCTTGGATTCAACTGATGAAAAGTTCTCACCACTTGCAGCAGCTGCTTGCTTTGTCAACCCAACTATGAAATCATTGTTAATGTTGATGTGGCTGATGGATCCAGGAACTGCTGAAACAGGCAGAAGACTATGTGAAGACAAATGCACTGTCCCACACATAAGACAGGAGGACAAGTCTGAAGATGATGCAGAAGAGGTTATTGAGGAACCAGAAGCAGTGCCATCCTCAAAGCAGCCGGTGTTTAGGTTCCTCTCAAAATGCCGCACCACAAGGCCTAAACAGAAAACCTCCACAACCAGCATCAGACAGAAGATCATGAAGTAAAAGGAAGAACTTTCACATCCCATTACTAAGGACACAGGAACAGACTTTTGGCCGGAAAAGAGTGACAGTTTTTATCACAGTTTAAAACCTTTTGCGTTAGACATGTTGGCTATGCCAACTTCTCAAGCTTTTGCCGAGAGGGTATTCAGCATCACAGGTGACCTCACAAGAGGACGGCGCAACAGAGGAAGGGTCACATTGGAGCGAAGTGATTTCCTTAAAATGAACAGAAACAAATAGAACTGTTGTATTCACTGCTATTAACAGAATTTCCTGCAGTAGTACAGTATATGCACAACTTGAAAGTTACTGATCTGGTATCTGTTGTTTTTTTTGTTTAATATGAGAGCAGAGATTTTTTTTTTCCACTTGTCTTGAGTTGAGCTCATTGATCCTTTTAATTATTAACAGAAGAATAGTTCTTTTTATGTGCAAAGACATTACAACCAATGCATATTTTCTTTTACAGATGTTTTGTTTTTCTTTTCAAATCTCTTTGATTTTGCACACAATGCACGGAGTAATAGTTGATTAAGATTACACCTACAGAGTTGTGTCCTTTTTAGTTTAATGTGACATTTACCTGTATTTTCAATGCTGAGAGAGCAGTTTTGACAGTATTGACATTGTATAAACAGTGTATAAACAGTTGTATAAGCAGTGTATAAAAAGTATAAACAGTATGAACAGCTATATAACAGTTATAAACAGTATGGACAGTTCTTATAAAGTGGCTGTGCATGGTGGTGGGGGGTGGTGGGGGGGGGGGGGGCTGCGCATGGTGGTGGTGGATGTTTGGGGGTTAAAGTCAAGGCTCTTGGGGAGAGGGGTTGTGTGCAGGTGTCCGGGGTTGAATGGGTGGGGCTGGGAATGGGTGGGGGTCAATGTCAATGTCCATCCTTTGTGCGGGCAGAGGGCAGAGAAAGAAGGGGGGTCAGTGCTGGGTGGGAGTTCAGCATCCTTCAGTCTGCGTTCTGCGGAGCTGCAACATCGCATCACTGGCCGGCAAAGCTCAGCAGCGCCTCTACTTTCTCCGCAAACTTCGAGAGCACCTGCCCCCATCATGTGCTCTTTCTATCGGGGATCCACGGAGAGCATCCTTACCAGCTGCATCACTGTGTGGTACGGCGGCTGCACTGCATCCTGTAGGAAGAGCCTGCAGCGCATAGTGAGAGCAGCTGAGAAGATCATCGGTGCTCCCCTCCCCTCCCTGCAGGACATCTACAATACACGCCTGGCCCGCAAAGCACTCAGCATTGCGGGTGACTCCACCCACCCCTCCAACTGCCTCTTCAACCTCCTGCCCTCTGGGAGGAGGATGAGGAGTCTCAAGGCAAGGACCAGCAGACTGAAGGACAGCTTCATCCACCAGGCGGTCAGGATGCTGAACTCCCACTCAGCACTGACCCCCCTTCTTTCTCTGCTCTCTGCCCGCACAAACATTGGACATTGACACCAACCCCCACCCCATATATATATATATATATATATATATATATATATATATATATATATATATATATATATATATATACACTTATATATACTTATACTTACTTATATTTACTTATACTTATACTCCGAAGAACAGGAGCAATACAAAATTGAACATGTTAGTATAGCCTACACCAGTGGTTCTCAAACTTTCAATACTGAGTACCACCTGAGAAACTATTCAGCTGTCCATGATGACCGATTTTAAAATATAGCCATATATGCCTTCTCAATTAGCTTTAAACACACAGGAGACACGTTTATTCCATATTGTGGTCATTTATTGTTACCTGAATTGTTACCTTACTGAATAAGACATTTACAACTCTGTCCAACAACTCTCACATAGACCTACTCAGTGTCATACAGAGCAAAATAAACACACTTAAAAGTTGTATCATGCTACTAATCATGCTTTGTTGCACGTTTGCAACAAATATTTAAAAGACAGAATTTTAATTATCTCAAGCTACATATTTCATTTGAAACGTATTTATAATGCATTGTATTTTTCCGATTAAAAAAAAAAAAAAATTTAAGTGATGAAAATGTGGAAAATCAAAACATCCCCCACGTACCACCAGAGAGTGCTCAAGTACCACTGGTGGTACGCGTACCACCGTTTGCGCACGACTGGCCTACACCAATGGTTCTCAATCTGTGGTACGCGTACCACTGGTGGTACGCGAGCGCCTTCTAGTGGTACGCGGAGTATTGTACGATTTTTTTTATAAAGTTGAAGCAATTGTTAAAGGTCCCATATTATGCTAAATGCACTTTAGAGCGGTTTTCTATCAATAATATGCATCCCCGGCCTGTCTACAATCCCTCCTGATATGAAAAAAGTTCATCCTCTCCTTTTTTTCCTTTCTCAGTCTTTAGAAAATGTGCGCTAAAACAGGCTGGTTGAAAAATGGTCCGCTACTGCAACAGCAACAGACTCGGCCGCTCCCCTCAGGCTGGTGGCAACGCCTCCGGTGAAGGTTTGCCACTCCCTAACAAAGTTTCTAAACACCGCCATTATTCCCCTCCCTAGCATTGCTCCGGTTGGCACAATGGCGAAAGTACGAGCTGGAAGAAGTGGTTGCT
This sequence comes from Urophycis tenuis, assembly GCA_036785325.1. Classification (NCBI taxonomy): domain Eukaryota; kingdom Metazoa; phylum Chordata; class Actinopteri; order Gadiformes; family Phycidae; genus Urophycis; species Urophycis tenuis. The sequence continues at coordinate 2,949,892 of JAXIVH010000029.1, read as the reverse complement.
CTGTTGTTGGCTGCACAAATGAGCACACAACTCTTTATAAACCTCCCTCTTCGGAGGTTCTGAGGACTCAATGGGTGAATTTAATTTTTGATGGTGATGTCCCTACAGCAGTTCCCAAAGTGCTGTATGTGTGTGCTAAGCATTTCACGTCGGACTGCTTCATCAACGAGGGACAGTATAAAACTGGATTTGCTAAATCCCTGGGGATTAAAAATGGATCGGTACCAACTGTCCGCGATCCAACTACGAACGCGGAAGCTGTAAGTTTGAACATTTTATTCTGATTTACTGTTTAGCCGGCCGCCAAGCCGGCTTGGCGGCCCCTGTTAGCATGGCAGCTATAAAGTACTATTGGGCCGTGACATAGTCTCCTTATACTAAAGTTACGTTAAAACTAGGGCCGGGACTTTAACGCGTTCATTAAGATGAATGAATGACACAAAAATAACGCATTTTATTCGCCCTTATTTTTGCACCGCGGAACGTTTATCACTGGGTGAGTTTCAGGTTTACCGATTATACTGGAGCAGTGATCACTGCCTGAGGCGTTTTGAACGCAGCCCGAACCGACTGGTGCCTCTGCACGGCGACCAAGCTTTGATAAACACGCACCGGTTTACAGTATCGTCCCGCATTTTAGCGGTCGTGGCCGTGGAGCTGAGAACAGCAGAGTTTCCTCTGCTGCAGCAGAATAGCGGACATGTCGTAGCTACAGACATGTCACTGTCTCGGGTGCATTTTGTTATTATAGGACTTCAACCTCAGAACTCTCTGTCATCAGACTGTCCTGGCCTGTCCTGTGCATAGAAACAAACTATGTTTTGTTGCTTACCTTATGTATTCAGTCATTATTCAATGGTATATTAAAATGCATGAGAAAAAAATGTTTCTCACTGTTCTCAGATACATAGTGGGGGGAGGGATGATTACATTTGTTCTGAGAAGATGTTTTGATTCAGTGCTGTTAATGTTTTAACACTTGTTAACAACCTCACTAGATTGACTGGTAGGCCTATTTGATATGCCTGATATCCCCATTTGCAGGGTAGGCCTATGTTTTGATGAAGTTCGGTTGTTAGTGTTGTCACGTTGCAAGTGTTTAGTTGCTTCAGTCAAGTAAAGTTATGTGAATAATAAATCATATTCTTAGTATTAATGCCCTCTGTGTAAACTCTATGTAGTTATAGGCCTACGCTACTATACTTTTAATTCCGTAGGTACTTCGAGGGCCAAATAATTTCTTAGGTGGTACTCATGGTAAAAAGTTTGAGAACCACTGGCCTACACTGAGGGATCAAAATCAGCTCTCACCTCACACTGACTAATGTTCCCTCCATGAAATGGCATACTTATGTGTTCTCCAAAGAACGGGAGCAGTAACAACCAGTTTCTGGGGTGTCCGTTAAAGTATAGTGAAAATATAGTTCAGATTTAAGTCAAATAAACAGACTTGAGATGTACGGTTGTTCTATATCCACATCAACATCTATAGCCACAATGACCCCCAGAATCTGACTTGAACTGATTAAACACATATCTTCCCCCCTACTCTGAGGTTGTGAGGCTTCTCATTCTTTCTCATGGACCTATGACATACAGCCCAGACGGTCACTCTCCCTGCATGGTCTTTGTTTGACACTGAAATTCAAAATATTCAACAGATTTCATGCATGTAATGTTAATTAAAACACACTGGACTTCTTTTCAACATGGTACAGTCAATTAATCAACCTGAAGCACGTACAAGAGTGGTAAATAATCTTACTCGCAGACTTTGGTGAGTAGCTGAGCTACTTAGCATGCTAGCGATGTAATGTGAACTTATTCTGATGTTAATTTCAAATTTAACTTCAAAGTTGTCGATATAACTTGAAAGGTACATCTTGTTCCCCTTTTCCTGTTTACTCCGGGGGGCAGGGCATTCCTTTTGGACGAGTCTATGGACGTCTTTTATCGTTAGCTTGGGCAGGTCTTAACACCAAGTGTAAAACGTCGCCATCTTGCCGGAAGTAAATACCACCACACTCGAGTGAGCGGAAGTAGAACGGAAGTAGCCGTTGCACCGAGCCTATTGGTTGTGTATACTTGTAGTTATCTATACTCCCCAGTAAGTTCTCCAGGTATAGACACGCTTGTATGGTTGAAGCCAGTGCCATGTACTCCGCCTCACAGGTGGAGAGCGCAACCGTTGGCTGTTTCTTGGTTTTCCGTGAAACTAGTGAGCTGTTTTTACTGAGACTCACACAGTAATCTGTGGTACTGCGCCTGTCGCTGGCATCAGATACCCAGTCAGCATCACTGTAGGCCTTTATACCTAGGTTCTCACTGCTTCTTTTGAAACTTAGACCTTCCTCGGCAGTTCCTTTGAGGTACCTAAGTACATGTTTCACAGTCGGCTCTGTTGGCTCATTAAAGTATTGTGATAACCTGCTAACCACAAAGCTCAAATCAGGCCTGGAGCTAGTGGATAGGTATATGAGGCTTCCTACAGCCTCCCTGTACATTCTGACGTCACTCATCTTTAATGACTCCTCAGTATATTCAAGCTTCTGATCACAACGTGTTTCTCTGGTTCTACAGTTCTGCATGTTAAAACACTGCAGCACCTTGTTAGTATACTTTTCTTGTGACATTTTTACATATCCATCTGATAGGTCGAAATCGATACCCAGAAAATATTTGAGCACGCCCAGATCTTTCATCCTAAACTTTTCTGCAAGCATCTCTTTCACTTCTCTCAAAACCTTCTCACAGCTGGCTGCTATTATCAAGTCATCGACCCATATGATTATGATCACCTTCCCGTCATTTGTCTCCTTTGCGTAAACACAGTTGTCTGCAGGGTTTTGTGTGAACTGGTTTCCAATTAAACAATCACGCAAGACCCTGTTCCAGTTTCGCCCGGATTGTTTGAGACCATAAAGAGATTTTTCTAGTTTATACACTAGACCAGTGGTTCTTAAACTTTTTGTCTGGCGACCCCACTTTCCCCAAACCCATTCTAAGTCCTTACTAAAAATACCCCCTCAAACGTTAACAACTAAATCAAGCAAAAACTAGTAAGAAAAGTAATTAGTTTTATTTATTCCATATGAACAAGAACCAAGAAAACCAAACAATCACGATTAAACAAGTCTAGGCTGCCGCTATATCAGCTCAAAACGCTATGTGCGTGGCGCGCAAACACAAGCACGCACACACTCACACACTCACATATACAGCATATTAGGCCTACAACGTTACATTAATTATATTTATGGCGATAACAATAACAGTATTTTTTTATCTCCCTTTTCTGGTTTACTATCTTTAACAATTTCAATGGGAAGGGTGGGCCTGCTTCCGTGAACATAGCAAGTTAATTCGAGTAGGAGTGCTGCATACGGCGACACAGAGTTTCTCCTCCATGGTGCTGAGCCGACATCTGAATTTATTTTTTATATATGCCATGGATGAAAATGTTTTCTCAATGTTTTCATTGACCCGAAAGGCGTTATAATGTCCATGGCAGCCTTGGACAATCCGGAGTATTCCCGCGCAACAGACAGCCAGAATTCATCCAGTGTTTTTGAGGCAAACAATGTCTGTATGGTTCGGTCACTGGATAGCTCAAGCGGCGCATCTTCAAGCTCAGATGACGGATCGTTTGAAGAGCAGCTGGTGAAAGGTTGTCGTATCCAATCATTATTCTCCACATTTTCCGTCGGAAGATATTGATGGAATTTTTCGAGGAGGCTTTGGAGATGAACGTTGATGGAGGCTTTCAATGAATTGACATTCACGTCATCCTCCTCCAAAAAGTCATGCAGCTCCGAAAACATCCCAAAATCCCCACTCACCGCAAGGACTGCCGAACGCTGCAAGTTTTTTGTGATCAGCCGCTATCAGTTGTTGATAATGTTGGCTTTCGCCTTCTGCTAGAAGTACTACAGCCCAGATATGAGATTCCCAGTCGGCTCTACATCACAGATGTGATGTTGCCAAAGGTCTATAATGAAGTGAAAAATCACGTTAGGTCCTTGGTGCATGATGCTGAGGCAATAAGCTTCAGAACTGATATATGGACCAGCAGTGTCTGCCCAATGTCTCTCCTCAGCTTGACTGCCCAGTGGATAGATGAAGCGTTTACCCTTCAACACATTGCCTTACATGCCAAACCTTTTCGGGGCTCTCACACTGGCCAAGTTATAGCTAATATCTTCGAAGACATGCTATATAGCTACATGCTATTATAGCTAATATGGGGTATCCAAAAAAGCTCTGTCCGTGTTGTGGTCCGAGAAAACGCAAGAAATATGATCAAGGCCATGACGGATGCGGGGCTCCCTAGCCTGTCCTGTGCTGCTCACTCTCTTCAGCTGGTTGTTCACGAGGGCGTTCTCTCTCAGAGGAGCGTTGCTGATGCTGTGGCAGTCGGTCGCAGAATAGTTGGGCATTTCAAACATTCTGATTTAGCCTACTCCCGCCTCGAGGACATCCAGTTACAAATTAATCAGCCTACAAAACGACTCCAACAAGACGTACAGACTCGCTGGAACAGTACATTTTACATGATCCAGTCCCTGATCGAACAGAAACGGGCGCTGGGAATATATGCGTCTGAACACGATCTCCCGGACAATCTCGTGCCTGGCCAGTGGACTCTGCTGGAGAAGACTGCGTCTGTTCTGGGTCCATTTGAGGAATTGACGTGAAGAGTCAGCTCTTCGGATGCTATGGCAGCAGACGTAATTCCTGCGATTACTGTGCTGCTGAGATTTCTTTCTAGAGAGATCGAGGAGGACCAAGGCATCAAAACTATGAAGCGAACGTTATCTGCAGCTGTCATGAAGCGATTTTGCGACGTGGAAGAAAATCCGCTCTACAACCTTGCAACTTTGCTCAATCCAAGGTAGGCCTATACGGACGGACTCTCTCTCTCTCTCTCTCTCTCTCTCTGCGTGCTTGTGCGTGTGTGCAGTGCACTGAGCAGTGAACGCAACAATTCCATGCAAGTTGTTTCTTGGCTGGGATTATTTTTTTAAGAGGAATTCCTAAATGGCCACATAGCCTAATGACCATACATGTTGTCTGTTTTAGACACAAAAGTGTGTATTTCTCAAACACCAACACTGCTGCAAAAGCCAAGGAGGAGATGCTGATGAGACTGATTGCAGAACAGGACAATCAGGAAGATAACACCCACTGTGAACCACCTACCAGAAAACCATGCAGGGAGGACCAGGCCACCAGCAGTTTAGACAGTATATTTGATGGAATTGCAAACGAGCAAGCATCAGTAGCACTGACCCCAGCTGCTGTGGGTGTTACCACACAATGGGAGACATACCTTGGGGAGGCTCCAGTGGCCCGTGAGGACAATCCACTGCAATAACGGGGGGTTAAAAAGTGCGGTTCCCTTCTCTGGCCAAAGTGGCACGCAAATACCTCTCAGCACCTTGCAGTAGCGTTGAGAGCGAACGACTGTTTAGCTCAGTGTCACACATTGTAAATGAAGGCAGAAACAGGCTAACACCTGATCATGCAGAGATGATTCTGTTCATAAAAAAAAATCTGCCTCTCACTTTCTCCAAAAATAAATAGCCTAGTTCAGAGGCAACATTGTGCGTTGATGTTCATTTGACATACATAACACTTATTAAGCAATAGTTCTGATCACTTCGTTTTTGTGATTATTTTTGTTGTTAATCATTTCATCTGGTTATATTTACAATTTGTATAATGTGATGCCATTTTGTCTTTGAAGGCTTTTTTGTTCAAACCAGAAAGCTGTGTTAAGTTTTGGCTTGAAATAGCCTTCTGTTCATTTTGTATAGCCTTACTAAAGGCTTGACATAATCATTAGTGGAGAAAATAAAATCTGCCTTCAAATCAATTGCACTTCTTTCATAGAGACCAAATCTAGAAAGTATCGGTATCGGTACTCGGTATCGGCAAGTACACAAATAAAAGTATCGGTATCGTATCGGTTTGTAAAAAAGTGGTATCGGTGCATCACTATCATCTGTATGTGCAATGTGTATGGCGAATGGTTTATAACTCTTTGGCAGCCCTTTCAACACCATAGCCACAAGCAGACCGTCCCCCAATGTCTCACCCACATTGCGCAGTGCTGTAATGGCAGTCTCCACTCTGATGATGTAATCCATAACGCTCTCGTCATTCACCTTCTGGAGCAATGTAAGCATCGTGTCCAGCACATGTGTCAATCTCAAGGCCCGCGGGCCAGATGTGGCTCACCACATCATTTTATGTGGCCCGCGAGTGCTTAATTGGTCTTAAAAAAAAGGTTTTAAAATAGGTCTATGTTGCTCTAAATTGTGCACTGACCAAAAACTACATTTCCCACAACGCATGGCAATTATGTTACTCGCAAAGTGACTGCTTCCCGCCACTAATTTATTAATGCGACAAGTGAGATTGAACAGATAGAGAAATATCCATAAATTATCCCAAAATGTCCAGGAAGCAAAAGATTGATGCAGATGGAAGGTTGTTTCATGAAAGATGGGAAGGCGAATATATGTTTGTGCTTCAAGGAGAAAAACCAGTATGTCTTTTGTATTATGAGGCGGTGTCGGTCATCAAAGAGTACAATCTATGTCGGCATTTTGACACCAAACACGGAGCCAAGTATGCTAAAGTTAGCCTTCAAGAAAAACAACAAATTGTCAAAGAGTTTAAAGGCAAACTGCGATCGCAACAGAATATGTTCACAAAAGCCACAACCAAAAATGATGCAGCAGTGAAAGCTAGCTTTATTGTAGCTGAAGGAATCACCCGTGCTTCAAAGTCTTTTTCAGGGTGCCTTTTTGAAGCAGTGCATGCTGAAGGTGTGTGAGCAGGTGTGCCCCGACCAGATACAGACTTGTCAGTTTGTCAGTTTGTCAAGGAACACCATCGCGGACCGAGTCAAAGAGCTAGCAGGAAACCTGTCAACACAGCTGGCCGAAGAGTCACGCAGTTACACAGCTTTTTCATTAGCTGTTGATGAAAGCACAGACAACAGGGACACGGCACAGATATTCATTTTTATTAGAGGCGTGAAGTCGAACCTCTCTGTCACCAAGGAGCTCTTGGATGTAGCTGCCATGCATGGCACCACAACGGGATGGGGTATTTATGAAGTGGTGGAGAAGTCTGTGAGTAACACTGGATTGCCCTGGGAAAAATTGGTAGGATAAACTACAGACGGTGCACCTGCAATGTGTGGAAGAAAAACGGGCTTGGTTGGATTAATGAAGGAGAAAATGCAAAAAAAGTAACTGTCACACGCCTCTGATAACTTATCATTGTATTATCAAGAAGCTTTGTGTGGAAAGATGCTGGGGATGGATAATATAATGACCACAGTCATGAAAACAGTTAAAGGGATGTTCCGCCATTTTTGGAAATAAGCTGAAATTGAAATAAGCGGAAAATGAAACGTGGCGATTTTCTAGGCTGATTTTACCCGGAACTATACTCTCATTCTGGCGTAATAATCAAGGAAAGTTGCAAAGGTACCATGGGCGCAGTGATATGACGAGCCTCAAAGTATAGTCCCAGTATACCACCGGTAATAGCAGGTAATCACGTTGGTTGTATTGCCGGAAGAAGCCTACAGGGACTATTGAGGCGCTGCGTCATATCACTGCGCCCATGTTACCTTTGCAACCTTCCTTGTAAACTGAGACAACCCTTATTTTGTTATTTTCAGTTAATTACATATACTACTTTATGTGTAGCAATGTATTTTTTGTTTACAGGTTTATGTGTTTATGCAGACAAATATTTACTCCTGCAAGGCTGTGTGCAGCCATTTATTTTTTTTAAATGTGTGTCATCTGTCACACATTTAGCAGCTGACTATTGTTGGTTGTTATTCTGACCCTCTCGACTGTGTCAACAAAAAAAAATCAAACGAAGTTAATGTCATAACTTGTGTTTTGATAATATTCTTCTTTATATACTTGAATAGTTTGTTAGTTGATCAATGGAGTAATGTGGGTTTCTTAATCTGACAAATTTAAAGGATTATTGTTATAGTAACATATCTATGCAAATGAATATGTAATATTTGTAACTTCAATAAGTAAAAATTCAGGAGGTTATTTAACAATATGTTATGGAGTAGTTACATTTATTATTATTATTATTTACATTATATTTGGTTACATTTATACTGTTTTACATTTACATCTGGCCCCTTGGAGGCAACCATTATGCCGATGTGGCCCTCGGTGAAAATGAGTTTGACACCCCTGGTGTACAGGTTGATTATCCGCGGCTTTCCCTTTCCAGCATAATACTCTCTGAGTATTTTCAGAGCCTTTCTTCCATTGTTGGGCGCATCCCTCATGATTAACAAGAGACTTTTGTCGTCTAAGAGTAGAATCATCTCGGCGTAGGCCCACTGCTATTTCTGTCTCAGTTGCCGGTTCTCTCTTGACCGTGTCTTTCAGCCCCAATAAATGGAAATGTCCCAAAATTTTGGTGTCCCAGAGCTCATACTTTCTCCCATCTCCATCGAACGCCAGTCGAGGCAACCCACTTGTTCCTCGTGGATCCATGATGCTAGCTAGCCCTCCCTGCTAGGCTAGCGGCCCGTTAGCACGCCGTTCTCTTGCGTCTTTACTCGGTGGGATCCTGCAAGCTTTCTTCCAAATGGCTCCTGGGCCCATAACCTGTTGAGGTATTCTTCGTCGGTCTTCTGTTGCAGCACGTTGCACTCTGGACAAATTATGCGATGGAGAGCGATCTTATATTAGCCGAACATAGCGTATTTATTTATTGTTAAAGACTCCGTAACTTGAACTCACACATACATTGAATCAACGTTCCGCTCACTCGTCTGTAATGACGGTCCACTGATACCACAGCGGCCCACAGTGGCGAAACATTAACATAACACAAAGTAAACGAACATTGTCTCATCCTGAGAACACACAAGGTTTATTCACATTTAACACCGTGTTATCCTGATCAAACATCTTTAATGAAAAGATAACACGCAGTCTTACTTACCATCACCGTTGTTGTCCATGTGCACTGCATAGTCCACAGTTGTAGTTTTCCTTTTACTGGAAGTAGCCGCTGTTAACTACTTTCCCTTTCTCCCGACAGTTCCTGGATTTATCTCAGTATTTTGCACATCGCCGCTGGGAACACTGGCATCGGACATTTTACCGGACCGTGTATTCATTCTTTTCTTTGAAATCACTGCTAATGCGAGCTGCCCATCCAATAAATAATTTGCTGAGTGAGTGAAGGATGGGCGTGTTTGTCAACCGGTTGTCACCGGTTGACACTCATCAAAGTACAGTGGTGATGCGAGGTGATTGACAAATTGACAACCAGCCAATATGATGGAGGAGGACGGATGGCTCCTCCTCCAGCCCGTGCATACAATTCTGATTGGCTTGTTTCAGACGTAGTAATCTGGCGGGAGCTAGTCACAGAGACTCGGGGAGCTTGTGTGATGTGTGTGGAAAGAACAGAGGATAAGAAAATAGGTAGGCCTTAATGTGATGGTTCGGAGTAAAATTCACCCTGAGGTAATTTCCACCAATAATCCATCCAAATACCCAGATGCATTTTTAGTGACGGTCAATATTTATCAAGTTTAGGGGTATCAGCCGAATGGCTTAGTACTGGAATGAATGGTGTACATCTCGTAAATTACCCCACTAATAATGCATGGATTGTTACCCAACTTCTGTAGTAGTACATATATGGTCTGTGCTCACAAAACGAAGCATTTTAAAGTTCGTACGTACACCAGGAGTTTATTTAAAAGAGCACTTTCCTGATAGCTTCAACTCTCTGTTGCTAAGGCTACCGCTGCGTCGACGTCACTTCCCTCTTTCCGGAAAAGTTCGTAAAAGTCCTCTTCAAAACTCACCAGTGTAAGGAAAAAGTTAGTGAATTCAACACTCCATCGAAATCTATTGACAACTGAAATAATTGAATACTTGATATTATGTACATTGTTTGTTGTGTACGACAGTCCCCAAATCCATAGTTTAGATTTTATATTCCCATTTATTTGTATATAGTTGAAGAGGACTTTTACGAACTTTTCCGGAAAGACGGACTGCTGTTACTTATGGGATGTTGTGTTGGTCAGCATTAGGCCGGGTGGAGCAACATGAGTGTCTGACCCTGCCTCTTGAAGCTCAATGGCAATTGGCTGTCCTAATCTATTGGCTCTGGCAATTCATATTAGATATAGGATCTTACAAATATCCTACAGTATTATTAGTACCAAATGTATTGACAGAGCTCTGTAGAAAATACCACAAAACATATTTTCCATTATTATTGCTGTTTTTGTCATGTGGGGTGCAGTAGATGCAAACATTGTGTATCAAACCAAAAAGATCAAAAGAACTGTGGTATAACAATTATACCACATGAGTCTACGTCAAGTGGACATGATCAATGATGATATCTCTGGAAGCTCAGCAACCCTGTCCAAGATGGCTCAAAAGCTGCAAGATGTGTGCTCTACTGCGATGGACAGATATCAGCAAGCAAGAGGCCAGTACATTGGGGGGGCGGCAGCAGTTTGTCACCGTTGATGAGAGCCACTTCAGACACAAAAGAAAGGCAAGCAGCAAGCACTATTATCAAGATAGTAATGCACATTACCATTGAATAACAGATTATTCATTTAGTTTAAAGAAGAATAATTCCTAATATTTTATGTTTTCAACAGTTCGGACGGGGACGAATGGCTGGTGGCTGGAAGAGGAAGAAGTGGGTGTTGACGTTGATGCTAGGTGTGAACCGGAGAGGGAGAAGACATGCAAAGCCTGTTCTTCGCTTAGTTGAGAGAAGAAGAAGGAGAGATCTGGTGCCACTTATAGCTCACCATGTTAAAGTGGGATCTACAATAATAAGTGATGAGTGGCGGGCTTATCGCAATGCTTTACCTCAGCTAGGTTACTGTTAAGCATATTTAATAATATGAATACAAAGTCATGTTAAATAGCTTATGCGGTGATGGCATATGAACATTTGTGCCTGCGTGCACTTGAACTGTGAGCATGCGCAGAATAAATGGTCGGTGAGTTCCCAGACCGAAGAGACGATGGAGTCCGTGTTTTTCCTCCCGTGAATAGAGGTGCTAGCTAACCAATTCAGCAACTGCATAACACGATAGACTGCTGCAGAAATGTCTAACGCTACAGGTTATGGGCCCAGTCATGCAGGCCAAAGATGGTTCAGACTTTTATTCGACGGTGACGAGAAAAATTATGAACTTTGGGAAACGAGGTTCCTGGCGCACATGGAGTTGTGCGGCCTCAGAGAGGTTATCTTGGAGGACCCGGAGATAGCCAAAGAAGACAAAGCAGCTCTCGCGGAAGATGAGGCCAAGAATGGTGAGGCATATGAAGAGCTAGTGCAATGCCTAGACAACAAGAGTTTGTCATTGATAATGAGGGACGCGAAACATGACGGAAGACAAGCACTGGAGATTCTGCGGGAGCACTATGCAGGAAAGGACAAGCCCCGCGTTGTGCGTTTGTATTGTGAACTTTCCTCGCTCCATAAGGCTAGCAACGAAACAATCACAGACTATATTATTCGAGCAGAAACTATATTCACATCATTGAGACGAGCCGACGTGCATATTAGTGATGGGCTTCAGATAGCGATGGTAGTAAAGGGGCTACCTGAACTCAAAACTGTGGGCTGACGTGATGAAAGAGGAGATGAACTCTTTGGCAGAGAATGAAACTTTCACTCTGACCCCACTGCCAAGAGGGCGCTGGGTATATGCGGTGAAAGAGAGCCCAGATGGATCTGAAACTTGCAAAAGAAATGTTGAAGAGAAGGTTTAAGGTTTAAGATGAAAGACAAGGGTCCACTTAAACACTTCCTGGGTATCGATTTTAAACAGAGTGAGCGAGAGATCAAAATGACTCAAAAGAGACACATAGAGAAGATGTTAGCGAAATTTGGAATGTCTAAATGCAAATCAAGATCCACCCCGTGTGAGCAAAAGTTAAACTTTGACACTGAGGGTGAAGTTATTGATTCAACAGGATATAGAGAGATAGTATGTAGCTTGATATACATTATGACATGTACCAGACCTGATCTGAGCTGTATTGTTAGTAAACTATCACAGCGCCTAGCCGAACCAAAGCAACAGCATTGGGCTGCAGCGAAACACCTACTGAGTTACTTAAAGGGAACTATAGATCAAGAACTACACTTCCAGAAATGTGAGAAAAGCCTACAGCTTGAGGGATATAGTGATTCTGATTGGGCGGCAGATACAAATGACAGGAGGAGCACAACTGGATACTGCTTCAGCTTAACTGAAAATGGTCCAGTTATATCATGGAAAAGCAGGAAGCAACCAACAGTGGCACTATCAACATGTGAAGCTGAGTATATGGCATTAGCCGCTACTAGCCAAGAGAGTATGTACCTTGTACAACTACTAAAAGGATTAGATAGTAGTAACCAGCATGTACCAGTCAAGATATATGAGGACAACCAGGGGGCAATAGCCTTATCTAAGAACCCAGTATGCAGACAGAGAAGCAAACATGTGGATATAAAGTATCACTTTGTACGGTCTGCACACGCAGAAGGGAAAATATCAATAGAATACTGTCCTACTGCAAGGATGGTGGCTGATGTTCTTATCAAGCCAGTGACAAAGGCTAAGTTTGACCGTTTCAAGGGGTATTTGTTTGGAGAGTAATATGAACTGGCAGATGAAAATGTTTTTATTTTGAAAGTTTGAGAACACTGCCAGTGTGCAAAATGTTTTGAATGTATTTTTGGTTTTGATTACCACTATAGAGAGTTATAAACATGTCTTTGCGTGGGAGTGTTAAGCATATTTAATAATATGAATACAAAGTCATGGTAAATAGCTTATGCAGTGATGGCATATGAACATGTGTGCCTTTGTGCACTTGAACTGTGAGCATGCGCAGAATAAATGCGGGAATAAATGGTGAGTTCCCAGACCGAAGAGACGATGGAGTCTGTGTTTTTCCTCCCATGAATAGAGGTGCTAGCTAACCAATTCGGTGACTGCATAACACGATAGACTGCTGCAGAAATGTCTAACGCTACGGTTACACCCATTTCACTTTCAATCACAGTGTGTCATATGTCGATGCCCAAACAGGTGCACATACTCAGCACATCGAGAGGGCCTGGAGAACAGTTTAGAAAATTGTCTGGAGACTCGGGGGGAATCATACAGAGGAGTTTCTGGTGGACCATCTCAGAGTTATTGAATGGCATGAGTGGCTTGCCTGTAAGCATCGCAAAGGGCCATTATGACGGATAATCCAGACATTGCTGTGATGTATGGACATTAAATGTCCCTCTGAAATTCTGCTTATCCAGTGTTCAGCACAGAAAGTGCCCAAACCTCATGGGTTTGTATACTGTTGTATACTGTTGTATACTGCAGTTCTGCCAATGTGATAAGATAAGATAAGATAAGATATTCCTTTATTAATCCCCCTTAGGAGAAATTCACAGTGACCAGCAGTACAGATGGCTCAGTATGTGTGTTTCTATACATTAAACACAATGTTCAACATTTCATCTGTGGCGTGTCTTTGGTAAAATACAGTACACAGAAAAGCCTATGGGTGGAACAAGGTTGAAGTAAAAAATTTTATATTTTAAATATCACATCAAATTTCTGTACCTTGAATTTGTTCCACCCATTTGCTGTTCTACAAAGTTTCACTGGTATTAGTAGATGGCAAACAAACTATTAACAACTGATCAGTTAAGTATTAGTTATTATGTTATGTATGTTATCGGGACGTTATTCTAAAGTTGCAACTATTCCTTGTTTACTAACAGTTAATAAATGAGGAATAGTTGCAACTTTAAGAATAACGTCCCAATAACATATTACTTAACAAGTCATGAGTAAGTAATTCACTAATAGCTTGTTCATGATCTATTACTAGTTTATAAGGTATAGTTATAAATCATTAATATACAGTTAACAAGTCATTTATAACTCATTAACTAACAGTTTACTAATGATCTTTTAACTAGTTATAACGGATAGTTATTCTAAAGTGTTACCATAATTTCTGAAGAGACATCTGATTTATTGTTGTAATAAGCAGCATAAAAGAATGTAAATAGCAAATATTACATTATTATATTGAATAGGCTTGTCCAATAGACCTTAAACAAAATTTAAAAGCCATGTATCCCTTCAAATAAAACAATACATAATGACACAGTAAATCTTTACGAGATAACATAAATGAAGGCAAATACACCCACAAGAAATCTCTCTCTCTCTCTCTCTCTCTCTCTCCAAATATACTTGGGTGAAAAGTATGTTATGTTAAAACCACTCTTACAAGTAAAAGTAAGTTCAAAAAGTTACCAAAGTAAATGTAACAGTATATATAATAATATTATATATATATATATATAATCTCTGCATGTCTGTATTGTGTGTGTGTGTGTGTGTGTGTGTGTGTGTGTGTGTGTGTGTGTGTGTATTTCTGGGACTACACTCGAAACAGAGATACTGAAGAACCATCTCCCCATAACCTAAACCCAGGGAGGAGGTCCTCCTGGGTGAATGTGGACTTGAAGGTGTGGATATGTGTCAGGGTGTCTGGGGACCCTTTTACACCTTGGGACACTCTGTAGAAGGACAGAGTGCCAGCAGGCCGGTCCAGATACAGTCCTACTCTGTTAGAGCCAGCGTGGGGGAGATTTATGATTGTTCTACTAGTGTTGTACATGGCAGAGTAATGTCCATTAAAAGAATTAAGACCCCAGGACATCTCATTCGCTCCAATCCAGCTGTCATAATCCTCTCCTCTCCTTGTGATTCCTCTGTATGTCACTCCTATAACAACATCACTTTGCCATTCTACCTCCCAGTAACAGCGGCCAATCAGAGCCTCTCTACATAACACCTGGGGCACAGGGTCAAATCTCTCTGGGTGATCAGGATACGACTGCTGCTCTCTAACCCGCATCACCTTTCTGTTGTCCTCAGACAGAGATAGTTCTCTGTGGGCTGTGTTTGGGTCCAGTGTGAGTTCACAGGCATCTGAGAAAGAACAAGACATGATTAGGCTGCTGAACACACAGAAACACACTGATGAGCTGCTTCCCCACACAGCAGACGTTAGGTGTAATATTGACCTAGTGAGAATGAACAGCATCAGCCCACTAGTAAACAGAAGGGCTCGCCCCACACAATCCTTCCTTTTTCCCTTTCATTTCTGAAACGCTTCAATGGGTTACAACACGTTTTACTAGAATGATGCTTCAGAAAGCTGAACGTTTTATAACATTGTTTTATGATAGATTTATAACATTGTTGTTGATAGATTATAACATGTTGTTGATAGATTTATAACATTGTTGTTGATAGATATCAAAGAGCTCTTTTTAGTCTTAGGATCATTTGAAGCTGTTCAAGACGTGTCTCTTAACTTGAACTTGAGTCGCTTGTGTTTCCAACCAGAGTGCAAATGACTCGGTCACGGCAGAGCTTAGATGTGAGACGAGCCACACAGCACCGCAGAGCGTAAAAGAAAGACTACACACGTCGGAGGATTCCAGCTCAGGTCTGGTTCTGTGTTTAGCATGCTGGCTGGTGATGGAGAAGGGTTTGGAGCAGTGCTGGAGATTCTAGCTATCATACAACAATGTTATAAATCTTTCATACAACAATGTTATAATCTATCAACAACAATGTTATAAATATATCATACAACAATGTTATAAATCTATCATACAACAATGTTATAAATTTTTCATACAACAATGTTATAAATCTATCAACAACAATGTTATAAATCTATCACACCACAATGTTATAAATCTTTCATACAACAATGTTATAAATCTATCAACAACAATGTTATAAATCTATCACACAACAATGTTATAAATCTATCATACAACAATGTTATAAATCTATCATACAACAATGTTATAAATCTATCAACAACAATGGTAGAAATCTATCAACAACAATGTTAGAAATGTATCAACAACCTTGTTATAAATGTATCAACAATAATGTTATAAATCTACAACAATGTTATAAATCTATCATACAACAATGTTATAAACACATAAACAATGTTATAAACACATAAACAATGCTATAAGCACATAAATAATGTTATAAATACATCAACATACTATACAATACATTGGATCCAGATCTTACCAAAGACAATCAGCTGGGCAGTGTGATTGTCTTTGCCAGCGCTGTTGCTGGCCACGCAGCAGACCGTGTTCACACCAGACCTCAGGCCTCTGACGAAGAGGAAGCCCCTCTCCACCCAGGCCTCAGGCTCCGATCGGGGGTCTGTGCCGCCCCTCTTCAGAGGCCGGCCGTCGTGCAGCCACTCCACGGTGGGCTCAGGAGTGCCGCTGGCATCACAGCTGAAGCGGGCCGCGTGGCCCACGGGCAGCACGCTGGTACTGGAGTGGAAGGCTGTGATGCTGGGGGCCTCCTCCTCTGTGTCCGTCACTAAAGACAAGAAACCAGGACCAGGTGAGTCAACGTTGTCCAACAGGTATCTGGAGATGCAGCACCAAAACACGGCCTTCACTCACTCCCAGAAGCTGTCCACTAGAGCAGTGGTTTTTATAAAGGGATTTTATCCATTTAATGTGTACAAATATCATTTAGGTAACCTCACAACCTCAGCAGACAAAACTGTGTGCACCCCATGCGATCTCTGCCGTTCCCCAGTTGGGAACCACTGCTCTAGAGGGTGACCAGAAAATGCCTGTTTTAATTGTTATTTATGTTGATATGCCTCTTTATTTTACTGTTGTGATCAGCTGGAGTGTTCTCTGAAATAATAATATTTTTCCTAAATAAGGAAAGATTATTATTCTATACAGTAAAACAGTAACTATTTATTTTGTTGATTGGTTCTTTAACCCAAATGTATTTAAAAAAAACCTATGTCCATTGAAAGAAGCTAGGGAAGATGCTAGCGAGCTAACCACCGATGCTAACCAATCTTGTGGAACAGCGGGATCTTGGAGGCAATTGCAGCCCTGAAAAATGACTTTGGTTCCAAATTTGACGGAGTCATGACCGCAATTAATGATATCAAGTTGGACTTTGAAGACTTGTCAGGGAGACTGGAACAAGCAGAGAACCGTATTGGTGACACTGAAGATGATATTGCTGGTGATAAAACCAGAATCGCGACACTGGAGAAGCAGGTGTCTGTGCTCCCCTCTAAAGTGGATGACCTGGAAAACAGGAACCGTCGTTCAAATCTCAGACTGGTGAATCTCCAGGAGAAAGTTGAAGAGGGCAATGCAGCTGCCTTTCTGGAAAAGTGTCTACCAGACGTCCTGGGACCTGAGACCTTCCCTGCCCCGCTGATCATCGAAAGAGCTCACAGGATTCCAGGTGCACCACAATCCTCTTCTCCACGGGTCATGATAATGTAGTTTTTAAACTTCTGCGTTAAGGTTAGAGTCATGCAGGCAGCCAGAAAGAAGGGCAATATCATATATGAAGGCCACCATGTCATGTTTTTCCAAGACATCTCTACTGAGCTACACAAGAAAAGAAAGCGTTTTGATCATGTGAAACAACGCCTGCGGGACCTGAAGATAGACTACGGCATCATTTACCCAGCTAAACTCAGGCTGTTCCACGAAGGGAAACCTCGCATGTTTGCTGATGCTGCAGGTGTGGAGCATAGACTGTATATAAATAATGGACAAACCCTCCGTGACGTCACCCACAGACATTCTTAACAGCGGAGATGAAGCCTGAAATTGAGCTTCTGGGCGCCGCCATCTTGGACATTTCAGTCTGTGTTCTAAGCCCGCCTACCTCCGGCCAGACCAATCAAAGCCTCGAATCCGTGAAGGTCATGCCGTGATGACAGATGACAGCTGCCAATCAAGTTGACCACCTTAATTATTCATAAAATCCTTCTCTGTGCATTAAAATAATGGATTCTAAAAAAATTCACCCCCCTCACAGTTGTCATGGACTCGAACACTACTGAAAGACACCAAAACCGTTTTTTGAACCAGGCTGTAAACATGTTTATTTTGGCTGTAAAGTTGGACATTTTAACATGGGTGTCTATGGGAGTTGACTCCTTTCTGCAGCCAGCCTCAAGCGGCCAGTCGAGGAACTGCAAGTTTTTGCACTTCCGCATTGGCTTCATTTTTCAGCATGGAATGTTGCCGCTTGGTGTGGAGTTGTTCATCGAAGAATTGGAGACCTAATGGTGCGTTTTATTATAACCGTCGAACCATCTCGGATCTCGGTGGTGACGTCACTTCGGAGGTCCGAGATGGTTCAGCGTTTTATTATTGTTCCGAGCAAAGTTCGTTGGAGAAAAACATGGACGCCACCCGGAAAGCTATTGTCGCGGTAGTCGCATGTCGCATGAGCTTCACCTACACAACCTTGAGGAAGAATTCCAGGAACAGTACACTAGACGCAGAATGTATGTTCATATTTCAGTATATTTAGTGAAGTGAAAGCGTTGGAGTCGCTTGATAGTAGACCATTTTGGCATGCTAGCTAGATAGCATTACTATCCGTCTCCATAGAAACGGTCGCCACATAACAGGTGACACCGGGCGCAGCCATCGTAAATTCTGTCTCGGAAGTCGGAACCCTTGCTCGGTCTCCTGTGAGTTCAACCGAGCAGGCAAGTTCTCCGTCCGAGTAAAAGGGGCGTGTCCATGCGTGTCGCTAGGCAATGTCCTCGGACGTCCGAGATCCGAGATCCGAGATGGTTCGACGGTTATAATAAAACGCACCATAACAGGCCGACCATGGACAGTGGGATTGTACTGGGATGGCCATTGTCAGTGACGGGACTTTTCAACAGCAACAGATGACGTGAACATTAAACTTAAACTTTGTTTTTTACCTACTAAGGAAAGGTACGGTCTCTCTCATGCACACTGTAACGATGCTTTCCTAGGCTGCATCTGCTTGTCACCTGCTTGTCACTATACACTGATATGGTTTTAATCCCACACACCAGACAGATACACATATAGCCTACGTATATTTTATTCGCTTATTGCATTAAGCCGATTGCGGGTGGGGGGGTTGTTTATTGTGTGGCTCGTCGGTTCATGACTGCTCCTCGTTGTTCGTGGATCAGCGGGGCGTCTAGTCCGCTCTTAATGTTACCAGGGAAGGTACGCCGTCTCGTTTGGGGAGACAGTGCGGGGATTCATTTAGCAATTATAATGTACATTTGTATTTATTTATTTTTTGGAGCGTGGGTTAACGACATACATTCCAACTGTTTTAAGAATGCAATAACAGTCTACATCACTCCCTTCTATGGCCCGGTTGAAAATATTCATAATTGACTTTATTTTGTATGTCTTCTAATGTAAATTTGAAGTTTACATCCTGGAATGTTCGAGGTTTGGTGAAGCTGTTAGTATATCTCCAAGAAACCAATTTACTGCCAGACGACATGATTAAGATAAAAAGGAGATGGCCAGGGCAAGTAATTTCAGCCTCCTACTTATCACACACGAGAGGGGTGATGATTCTTATTCATAAATCGGTACCCTTTAAATTGGACAACGTAATACGTGACATAGGGGGTAGGTAGGCTGATTGTCCAGGGTACATTGATAAATGAAGATATAAACATGATCAATATATATGCACCGAACGATGACAATCCCAATTTCTTTGAAACTTTATTTCTATTAATTGCTTCTCTCCCAGGAAAGGCTCTCATAGCAGGTGATTTCAACTGCACTTTAGACCCTAAACTGGACCGGTCATCTGGGGTGCACTTCTCTCATATACAAAGTAGGAAGAAGCTGTAACAGTATGTAAATTATCTAAACTTGTGTGACCCTTGGCCTTGGAAGAGATTAAACCCAGATAAACTAGAATTCTCCTGTTATTCTCCCCGATTTAATTCATACTCGCGTATAGATTATTTCCTGATTTCCTGATTTCCTGCTTTATGTTTCCCTCTGTGATAGAATGAAACTATACTCCACTTGTATATAGAGCCCAGGGGGTAATTAAAGGCACTCCTAGATGGAGATTGGCTGAAAGAACTATCAGCCTGTCTTGTCCTTGAAAAGGTAACTTATACAATAAAAAAGAAATCATCCAATTAGCTTTATGCCGAGCTCCACTACTTCCTGAACTTAAACAGGCTCCTTTACTTCCTGTCTTACATTTTTTGGACAAACTGATTAATCCAGGTGTGTCTGACTCTGACCTCAGTAGTCACAACAATGGTCAGACACACCTGGATTAATCAGTTTGTCCAATAATGTGAGACAGGAAGTAAAGGAGCCTGTTTAAGTTCAGGAAGTAGTGGAGCTCGGCATAAAGCTAATTCAAAGAGATCTGGAATCCCTTTCTTGCATTCTTGGAGAACTGTGAAGTTGAGGAAACTTTGGAAACTTGAAGGTGATATGTCCCTAATTGTTGATACATTAACCATGTGAGGCTATGTGTGATTATTATGTAATGTCGTTACTCTGTTTTTTTTTGTTTTTTTTTAATCTTTTCTTTAATTATTTATTTTTCCTTGGGGGTGGGGGGAGTGGATTTCTTTATGGTTTGATTGTTAGATGCTTTGTTAAATGTACTAAAATGTAGTTTTGTAAACGGTTAAAACTCAATAAATACATGTCTATAAAAAATAAAAAACTATGTCCTCAATCTGCTCTGCCATCGCAATCAGTTGCGATGGCAGAGCCAAATATTAGCCCAATAGACATTCATTATACTAATTTCCTGACTTTTGCTTTATCTTCATCACTTTTTGCTTTAGAAAACAGGTAAATCTCCAGTGGGTGGGGTGGGGTTGTGGGGGGAACCAGATGTGGGTGTCATTTTATCGAGTTTACAAACGGCGGTTCCAATGAGCAAATACCTGAAACCAGACATCACTAGCAGACACAGACCCTGATCAGAAGTAAACACATCCAACCACCTTTCCATTCATAAAGTATATATACTGTGTATACTGCACAGAGAACAGAAAGGATGAACAATTCTACACTCATGAACACAAACAAAGTCAACAGACCCTCTTTCTTCAGGTCAGCTTCCAGATGTTCTGTGCCCTTCTCACAGATCCCGTGGTGCAGTTTGTAACAGGGTTCTTCAGACCAGCTGCAATCCCATGCTACTACACAGTCTTCTACTCCACCGCCGTTGCGTGGTTCACGGCGTCTCCAACTGAAAACCACAAGGAGTAGAAAGTTGAGCACAGTGATGAGGTGAAACCACTCTATCACTCTCACAGAAGAGATGCTGCTGACTCTTCAGCCTGACCTTGAAGTCATCTTGGTACCATCCACCCACTTGCAGGTCCCCTCTGTGTCTCGCCCACTCAATCCGATCCAGGAAGGACCCCTCAATCTGCTGACAAACCCCTGTTTCCAAAAGGATTAGTATCTGTTGTCATGACAACACAGCTGACAACACACACATACACAGACACACACACACACACACACACACACACTATCACCTGTTCCTCTCTGCTGTTGATGACTACCAGGTCTGCATTTCTTTGCAGACAGTAATATCGACTGGCCGTCCAGTTCCTCTTAGTAGTAGAAATAAAGTAAAGACTTTGGTTGAAATAATGCCAGCCGTGAGTCAAATCACCTGTTGAATGGAAAAGAAAAACCTTAAAGGGATATTCCGCCATTTTTGGAAATAAGCTCATTTTCCACCTTCCCTCGAGCAAAACAATCGATCTTTACCCTTTTCCCGTTCATCCAGCCGTTCTGTGAGTCTGGCGGTACAACTTTTAGCTGTAGCTTAACATAGATCATTGAATCGGATTAGACCATTAGCATCTCGCCCGCTTAGAAGTGACTACGATTTCCGGAATTTTTCCCATTTAAAACTTGTCTCTTCTCAAGTTTGAAAGTGCAATAAGACCGACGGAAAATGAAACGTGGTGATTTTCTAGGCTGATTTTACCCGGAACTATACTCTCATTCTGGCGTAATAATCAAGGAAAGTTGCAAAGGTACCATGGGCGCAGTGATATGACGCGCCTCAAAGTATAGTCCCGGTATACCACCGGTAATAGCAGGTAATCACGGTGGTTGTATTGCCGGAAGAAGCCTACAGGGACTATTGAGGCGCTGCATCATATCACTGCGCCCATGGTACCTTTGCAACTTTCCTTGATTATTACGCCAGAATGAGAGTATAGTTCCGGGTAAAATCAGCCTAGAAAATCGCCACGTTTCATTTTCCGTCAGGCTTATTGCACTTTCAAACTTGAGAAGAGAGAAGTTTTAAATTGGAAAAATTCCGGAAATCGTAGTCACTTCTAAGCGGGCGAGATGCTAATGGTCTAATCCGATTCAATGATCTATGCTAAGCTACAGCTAAAAGTTGTACCGCCAGACTCACAGAACGGCTGGATGAACGGGAAAAGGGTAAAGATCGATTGTTTTGCTCGAGGGAAGGTGGAAAATGAGCTTATTTCCAAAAATGGCGGAATATCCCTTTAACAAACACAGAAATGCTTTTCATACTGCCTTCATTACTTGTGACCTTGTGTAGTACACCACAATAGAAACCTGGGGCCTCATGTACGAACGTTGCGTACGCACAAAAAAATGGTGTACGTTCATTCTCACGGCAAAGTGCAGATGTATCAAGACTGAAATGGCCGTATAAATTTGCGTTCCTCACGTCAACTCTTGAGCTGGCGTATGCACATTTCTACAGCAGTTGACCCTTTGGCGACACTTAGAGGTGATCAAAGCATCATGTTTAATTTGTCAGAGCAATGAAATTCTTATTACATGGCAGACAACCTCTACGCAGTAGATGGACATAAGAGATAAGAAATAAAAATATTTAAATGCTGGGAAACTGTCATAATAAAGGAATGTGTAAAATAGTAGTTGATTGAGTGATGTGCACATTCGAGACACGTGAACAATTAACACCGATGAGCAATCAACACCGACAAGTCTGCAATAACATGACTGGGTATAAAAGCACACCCAAAAATTCCGTCAACAACAATGGCTGCGTTAGCGCTATTAGAGGACATTGCGAATGGCGCAATTAGGCGAGAGCGTGTCTTTCGAGACAGAAACGATCCTCTCGAAATGGTCGACAATTGGCTCATCAGCCGCTTTCGATTCTCTCGGGCAATCCTGCTTGAGTTATGTGCAGAGCTGCGGCCGGCCTTGGAGCGCGCCACCGCAAGGAGCCATGCCCTGCCGGTCCACATACAGGTACTTAGTACCTTGGGGTTCCTGGCAACCGGGGCGTTTCAAAGAGAGTTGGCCGACCGATCGGGTATATGCCAGTCGACCCTGAGCCGGGCCATGCCAGCCGTGTGGGCCGGACTCATCCGCCTGTCAGCCAGGTATATAACATTCCCATACAATGCAGCTGAACAGGTCAACATTAAAGCGCAATTTGCAGCGAGAGCCGGTTTTCCTAATATAATCGGAGCTGTCGACTGCACTCACATTGCCATAAAAGCACCATCACATGACGAATTTGTATATGTGAACAGGAAACATTTCCATTAAATAAATGTAGACTACAAATTATATGTGATGCGCAAATGTTATTAACCAACATTGTGGCGAGGTGGCCTGGTTCAACGCACGACTCATATATTCTGAGTAACAGCATAGTTGGGAACAGACTGCAGGCTGGCATTGTGCGCGATGGGTGGCTTCTTGGTGAGTAATTGTATTTTTTTAATTGTCCTAATATCCCCGTGATGCGCATTGAGTGTACGTCCCCAAATACTATCCTGTCTTCACAGCATCATTACTTGTTTGTGTGATTGATTCGCTGGTTAAGCAACAGCTTCGGATCTTTCGTACAAGCCCCTGTCTCTGTGTGCAAAGTACTCATGTTAATAAACCCGTGCGTAAAGTGTGAAATGTCATTATCAGCCCCACCTTTTCCCCGGCGCCCTTCGGCATTAATTTATAACAATAGTGTGTGATCCATGTAAGTGGTGTATAAAACTAAGAAATGGGAACAACAAATCCAGTTTACTCATACTGCCTGCTTTCAATTAACCCCAGGCGACCGTGGCTACCCACTGAGGACGTGGCTTATGATCCCTCTGACCAACCCTCAGACTGACCGAGAGCGGAGGTACAATGACCTCCATACCCGCACTCGGTCAGTCGTTGAGAGGGCAATAGGTCTCATGAAGGGACGGTGGGCAGCAGTCCTCCTTTTAACTTCCATTTTTATATCTGACCACTTCTTTTTAAGTTCAGCGTGTGTGCGGCTCTCTGAACCCACAGCGTTGACCGCCTCACACACGCTGTCCCACTCACTCCTCTTCCGCTTGCTGTTAATTCCGGAGGACAAACTGCCAAATAAAACCACCCTCCGAGCCTCCACCTCAGTCAGGAGAGTCTCCAGTTCGCACTCGGTAAATTTTCGCTTTTTAGATGTGCTCATTCTCTTTCTATGATCGTACAGAGGGGAATCCCTGATGCAGGGCTCATTTAAATATGATTAACATAATTGAATAGGGGCGTGGACAGGGAGAAGTCTGATACTCGTGCACGTGCGCTCAATTCCACGTTGATTTGGTATGTACAAAGGAAATGTGCTTGGGTTCAGGCGTACGCTCAGATTGATACATCTGATTTTTTTTGTGCGTGCGGCGGTTTCTGGCTTTGTGCGTACGCCATGTTTCAGTAGAAAATCCACGCAATTGTTAGTACATGAGGCCCCTGATCTCAGTAGGCTACAATAGAAACCTGACCTTTTGTAGGACACCACAAAAGAAATATGTCTGTCTTCACAGAAGTGCCTTACGTACAACTGTAAACCTGGCTTGAAGGAACAGTTTTCCGATCCTTTCCGAGGCTATTTTCTGATCATTGTGTGTCCAAGGGACTGATGCAGACAAAGGCTGCAAGGTAATCCTTGGGACAATATCGCCCCCTAAATGTACGTCCTCTGAAAGTGCTTGTTTTGCCACTAATGATGGCCCATTATGGAAAGGATCCCTAGATCCCTTGTTTCTTAGCCTTTCTTTTGATCCGGCCTGTTTGTTATTGTGTCCCACAAACACTCAATGAGAGTTGAGTTGAGTCGTTGCTGGAAGAGAACGGTGGAAATGTCAGTGAGAGCTTGTTTGTTTTGTTGGGTTAATGAACGCCCAGTTTAGTGTTATCTAAAAGATTTGGGGGAAGGAGAGTTGAGATTCTTCAAGTTCAAGTACTTCAAGTAACTTTATTGTCAAGTGTGCTACATGGCAGGCATATAGCACAGATGAAATTGCAGTCCTCTCAGACCTGCGGTGCAAATGAACAAAATGAACAACCAGACAAACAGACATTGTACAGACAACACAAAATACAAGTATGGCACAAAAAATACAAATACAAGTACAAAATACAAAATAGCGTTGTAGAAAAAATTTGTGCAAAATATACTCAAAAAGGTACTGTTGTAATAGATATCCTGCAACAATGCAACAACTACAAGAGTTCAGAGAGAGAGTGAGCTAGACTTAGACACAATACAAACAGACTGTGATCAAGCAAAAGGCAAAGTGAGAAGCAGTATTTATCTGTAGGGATCCTTTCCATAATGATGGAAAATAATTTGAGAGGGTCAGTGGCCAAAACAAGCACTTTCAGGCGCTGTTGATTCTACTGCTCACCCTGTCGAGGAGGAGGCTAACAACACCGTCAGTACCACCGTGCTGCCAGAAGGGGGACATCCTGTTTATTTTATTTGGTTCAAAGTTCAACATAGTCTATGCTCGGTTACCCTGACAATATAAAATGTTAAGTTATAATGAAGAGGGGACGTTCACATTAATCACAAAATCAAAAAGTATTTTTTAAAGTAAGTTTTAAAACATGATTGATTTTAGAACTAAAGGTGTAAAGGGGCATTTAGTTGCTTTAGATGCTTTTGTCCAAAGAGACTTACAATTAGTACATTTGTGGGGTTTGACATGTGGACAGTTGGAGAAGGGGGATCAAGGGAATCGAACCGCCGACCCTACAGTTGGTGGACGCCTGCTCTGTCCACCCGCTCTACCTGAGCTATGCCGCCCCAAGAGCTTTCAGAACTTCTATAAAACACTCACCAACTTTATCCATTAAGGGCTCTCTTTCCTCAGAAGATGCCACTATAGGAGACCACAGAAGACAACAGAAGAAATCAGCTCTAAAACAAAACAACATCGTCTCTAAACAAAACCCACAACCAATCAAACACAAAGCCCATCCACCCTGAAAGGAAGCATGATAGGATGCTACTGATGCTGATTATTATTATTATTATTATTATTATTATTATTATTATTATTATTATTATTAATATAATAACAATAACACTTAACATAATCAGCATTCCAATTACTGTTATCATCATTCATATTAACATTAGTATTATTTCTACTGTTATTATGGTCATTATATTCAGAATGCTATGATTGAGACTCACTGAGACGCAGGAAGATTATGAGAATACATAGCAGTCCGAAGCTCAGATTGACAATGCTGTAGGTCTTTAGAGCTGTTTAGGAGTAGGACACACACACACACACACATTGTAATGTACACACAGATATATTCATACTGTGAGGATATCATTCACAGTCCAGTCAGCCTCCCTACAGTCTGCAGAATCCCTCCTCATCTTCAAGACAACATACAAGACCTCTAAATGCAGACTGAGAACACTTAGGACCTCACTTCTGGTACTGTAGCTCTAGTGTTGAATTTAGAACATACTGAAGGAGAACAAGTTCTGTTCTCTTGTATACTTGTTATTATTCCCTTATTATTCACATATACATACACATACATACATCTGTAATTTCCCATCTTGGGATCAATAAAGTATATATATATCTATCCATCTATCTATCTATCTATCTATCTATCTATCTATCTATCTATCTATTTATCTATCTATAGTAATACCTACATACATACACATACTGTAATACATACAGTAATGCATACAGTCATTTGCTGAACAAAGAATTATCTTACATTTACATTGAGGGCATTTAGCAGACACTTTGGTCCAAAGCGACTTACATAGAGTACATTTTGTCATAAAAAGGTGAAACATTTAATTGCTGCTAATACAGTAAGAAAGTCACCAGAACAAGTTTCAAGCATTCCAATTGCTAGGTTAACCATTGCTAGTACACAACATTTCTGGCTAAGTGCCAAGTTACAAAGAGCGATTATAAAGACATACAACATACAAGACAGACAGACAGACAGACTTTATTGATCCCTGAGGGAAATTGCATGAGAGCAAGCAGAGCATGGGGGTAGGTTTGTAAGAGCGAGTTGCAGTCGTCTAGGCGGGAGATGACAAGTGCTTGGGTCAGGATCTGTGTTGCTTCCCTTGGGAGGAATGGTCGGATCCTGCGGATGATGTAGAGAGCGACAGTTTCGCCAAAACACCCACTTTAACTACAGCAACTGAATAGCTACAAACACAATGTTCCAATGTTCCTTTATGTTATCACCAAAACCTCCAACTCTTTAGCCACTACAACTACAGTAACAGCAGCTACCACTGTAAAAGCTACATGAACAGCAACAGCTACAAAACATCAGCAACAGCTGCCACCACTACAACAGCTACCACAGCAACAACAGCAGAGGGACTGCTAGCAGTATGAGTTAGCTTTACCAACAGAAGAGCTACAACACAAGTTCTCATTCGTTATGTACTCACCAACAGCAACTATCATGCAACTCCTTATTTAACAGACAAAATGTAATTGTGTAATACATACAGTAATACATATAGTATTTCATACAGTAATACATGGGCAACATGTGGCTTGTGTGCCACCAGGGTCATTTACAACACAGCAAATATAAGGATATGTAGTTTGGGATATTGTGAGATACGATCATATTCATTAGTAACTTCATGAAATTGGGTTAAATCCATAAGTCCACTTGATATCAAGACAGTTAAATGAGCAACCTAGATATGCAGAAGATATGCATAAAAAAAAAACATT
This sequence comes from Urophycis tenuis, assembly GCA_036785325.1. Taxonomy (NCBI): domain Eukaryota; kingdom Metazoa; phylum Chordata; class Actinopteri; order Gadiformes; family Phycidae; genus Urophycis; species Urophycis tenuis. Next base: position 2,921,894 of record JAXIVH010000029.1, on the reverse strand, counting down.
GGCACACATTTATTGCACTATTTGCACAGGGCATAAACATACATACATACATACATACACATACATACATCCATACATACATACATACATACATACATACATACATACATACATACATACATACACATACATACATACATACATACATCCATACATACATACATACATACATACATACATACATACATACATACATACATACACATACATACATACATACATACATACATACATACATACATACATACATACATACATAGATACATACATCAGACATACATTTATTACGTTTACGAAATGTAAATCTTGAGATGTACAGTATGTAGTTTAAACTCTTTATACTGGATTATTTCCTTTAAATCCTCTAAAAAGGCTCCTACCAGATCTTCTCTTCCTGGTCTCCTCCCTTTCCACAGTCATGTGCTCAGGTTCCTCAGTGATTCGAGAGTGCAGTTCAAGGCTGGTGTCCATGGTTCCACTCTGGAAAGCTTCCACTGTTTCTGGTTTCATGCTTCACCTCTGCTTTATCAGCTGGAAAAACAAGGTCACATGTTCTAATTCTGACCAATCATCAGCTGTCAATCTGAACCATAACTGTCAGGAAATACAAATAAAAAGATTTCTATTCATATTCATACAACTTAACTCTTAGCACACTATGGGAATGGCAAAATTTGTGTTTTGCTGACTTTTGTTGTTTAACTTTTACTCATTCTAACATACATTATTTACACACACAAACCAGTTTTATATTGAACTTTTGTCATTCGTGTTTATATTATTTTGACTGCAGTTATGTTTGTATTTATGATTCTCCACTATCTGTTGTAGTATTTATTTTGTCAAATAAAACCAGTTTTTGTCAAAATATCAAACTCAAAACTCTAACTGTTTGCCGTTTTCCTGCATTTGGTCTAACATATTGACACTTCTGTCCAGACTTCCAAAAAGTGCCTTCAACAATGAAGATACAACCCAAAAAGTGCAAGAACCATGCAAGCGCATAAAATTCACAAACGGATTCCTCCCTTTAAGTTCTCTTTATTTATCTGTATGCTTCAATATCTCCAGACCAACAGAGTGAGAGAGGAAGACAAACTAGGAGCTGGAGATCTGCAGCAAGAGGGTTTGCAGCGTTTCCTGTAAGCCACGGCTCACAGGATGTTTCTTCACACCAAGAGTTTGATTTATCTTCTGGTCAAGCATTTCATCAACTGCTGATGTAAATTAATTTAATCTATTGCCTCATTAGACCACACAGTATCAGCCAAGCTAACATTATTTCCTCGTTGGACCTGACCCAGTATTAGCACTAACATCAGTACTAACTGGTTTCTGCTCACATAGAGTGATCTTAACCAGTAGTTCTCAACTGGTGGGGCGCAACCAGGGGTGAAAGTAGTTTTTATTTCTTGTTTTATTTATTTAAGAAAGGGACAATGTACATTAATTGACATGGCCTTAAAGACATGTAAATGCATCAGATTTAGTCACAGACGGTACCATCGGTACCATCATACTGACCCATAGTGCGTGCGGAGCATTGGATTGATAGATCAGCCCCCTGGCTTCCTGGGGGCTGAGCCCCCCCAAAAGTCAGAACCTAGAATCGCCCCTGCAGCTTGATGAGTGAGCAGCTCTCCTCCCTTTACCCAGCCAAGTCTTTACATAAGGAAGGGGATCCCACTGCTTGCATGGTGGTCCCACTGTGTTGATGAAGAGGAGGTTTGCTGCTTTTCTTGTTGTCAGTTTGTTTCTATACTTTGTTATAATGCTGTTCATTGTGCTGAAACCCCTCTCACAGTCTGCTTTTTTATTTTGGAGACTTTGCAACAAACGTCTGTCTGCTTAAACACACTTTTGATTACCAGCTGCGCACTTTGACGCAAGATCTGGTTAAGCCGTACGCGCACTGAGTAGCTCTCTCATTGTCTGTCCAACGAAACACTGCACATATAAAAACAGAATATCAACATCAACATTTTTCTGTATATGTTGTTTTTATTTGGGAGACTTTGCAATAAACGTCTGTCTACTAAAACACTTTGGATACCACGTTGCGCACGTTGGCGCAACGTGGTTAAGCAGCACGCGCGCTATCTCGCTCGTTGTCTGTGGAGTGAAACACTGCACGGAAGGTTCAGACACAATTCAGAGACAGTTCAGAACGAGTTATATGCAATGTATATTGGGGAAAACGTGTTGCTTCTGGTAAGTTGACATTAGCAGGTGTGTTGTCATACTGAAAGTGTATTTTTCTTTCCGGTACGGCGTACCCCCCCCCAAATCTTTTAGTGGTACGCCATACCGGCCAGGAGCAGTTTACTTTCACCCCTGGTCGCGACTCAAAAGTGGGTCACGGGGCCGTTTTCAGTGGGTCGCGGGCCTTTATCCGGGCAAAAAAAAATGTGCTGTGCTTTTATTTTGAAGAGGATTTTTTATGCAGTGGAGTGCCCTCTATTTTTTTATTGCCTGAATAAGTGACTGAATAGTTTAATAGTACAGTTACTGATGTGTTAAGTTATGATAAATACATTTTCCTTGATTTGGGTCACGGCTTGTCATTAAGGGGTGATGGTGGGTCCCAAGGCCAGACCAGTTGAGAACCACTGATCTAAACAACACCATATATGGTTAAAATCAACTCAACTAAACTGTCTCTTGTAAGTGAGATAAACCGGACTATTTGTGACCTCTTCACCATTTCACCCTTACCAACATATACTCTAGAAACTTTCATGCTTCATCACTGCATCACTGCATCTCCAGATATGGCTACAGGATGCAACGTGATGAGCCTTCTTATCTGTTATCTTTGGGTGTATATGTTTGTGTCTGTTTGTGATCTTGTGGGGTTTTTTTCTGTGTCATCAGAATAATTATTTAATCCATTTGTGCAATATGTTCTCAGAGCTGGTGGCCCTACACCTGGTCTGTTGGTCTGGTTTGGTACTCCTGGTTGAGTATCTGAGTCAGTGCACTTGGTTTAGTACATCTGGTTCTCTATCTGGTTCAGTACACCTGGTTCAGAATATCTGCTTCAGTAATCCTGGTTCAGTTTCTGGTTTAGTACATCTGGTTCACTACACCTGGTTCAGTACACCTAGTTCAAGGAATAAGAAGACTGGATTCTGCTGATGTTGTAAGGAGCAGATGCATTGCAGGACTGTTGGTTGTCAAGTATTACGCCATGGTTCCTCACGGTCGGTGAAGGACATACTGTAATGCCCTCAACTGAGACCAGTAGGTCCCTGTGAGGGCAGACTTTACCCGGTATGAAGAGAAGCTCAGTCTTTACGAGATTGAGCTTTAGGTGATGCGCAGGTCTCCAAGTGCTTATCTCTGCCAGACATTCTGAAATGCGTGTTGCAATCAGAGTGTCTGAGGGGGGAAAGGAGAGGAACAGTTGAGTACCGTCCACATAACAGTGATAAGAAAAACCTTGTGATGTGATTACTGAGCCTAAAGATCTGGTATATAGAGAGAACAGTCCTAGTACTGAGCCTTGAGGGACACCGGTGTTAAGAGAGGACAGGACAGGGAGCCATTCCATACAACCTGATAAGTGTGATTCATAAGGTAAGATGTGAACCAGGCCAGCGCAGTGTCAGTAATGCAGAGATCAGCGAGAGTGGTGAGGAGGGTCTGGTGGTTCACGGTGTGGGACGCCGCAGACAGGTCGAGGAGAACAAGCACTGATGAGAGGGAAGAGGCCTTGGCGGCAGGAAGGGACTCGATCACCATCAAGAGGGCCGTCTCTGTAGAGTGTGCAGTCTTGAAGCCAAACTGATGGGGATCAAGCAAGTTGTTTTCTGAGAGGTATTAGGACAGTTGGTTAGAGAATGCACGTTCCAGGGTTTTTGAAAGTAATGACAGCAGAGATACCGGTCTGTAGTTCTGGATGTCAGCAGTGTTGAGGGTAGGCTTCTTGAGGAGCGGTTTGACTCTGGCAGTTTTGAAGGGTGCAGGGACGAGACCCGAGGTGAGGGAAGAGTTAATGAGGGATGTGATGAATGATAGGATGTTGGTAGATATGGCCTGGAGAAGGGAAGAGGTGATTTGGTCAAGGGGACAGGTGGTTGCATGTGTAGCCGGTGGGACCAATGGGGGTGGGGAACTTTTATTTTGCTTTACCTCTGTCACTTCTCTTACGGGCTTTGCATCATTAGAAAGGGCTGTGATTGGTCACATATTGGTTAAGCCGGGGCGGGCACAGATATAGACGCCTTGGGTCCTCATGCCGGTAGTCGTCCATTGCTGATGGTGGAGTCTTCGCTGTGTCCTGAGTCTTCGGCAGCAAGGTATGTCGGAAATGGTTCTCTTCTCTCCTATGTGTGAGTGTAAACTAAGCTACGTCTTGCTTTGCTTGTTTGGAAGCGTTAGTGCGCCAGGTATGTTGCTCAACACGTCAGCCGGTCTATGTGTCTGCGTGTTTACATTTAACTGATGGCAACATGTTACGTGTGTGTGTCCAACAGTGTGGTTGCCAGCAGGGTATAGACGCCGGCTGCACTATCTTCTCTGGTGCGGCGTGTAGACAGTTAAGGTACGTTTTGTTTTGCCTATATTGTGTGTCTTTCATGCACCCGGCTATTAAGTAGCCTAACGCTTGCTTGTGTGTTGCATGTAGCACAGTTGCTAACCTAACACTGCTCTGTATGTAGCACACTGGCTATCATGAAAACTTTTCTGTATGTTGCGCACTGGCTAACAAATAACTGCTCTGCGTTCTCTCAGTGAATGGCCTTTTGCATGAATCAATGTTCCTTGCTTATCTGAATCCAGTTGTGGAATGAGTTTATGCTTGCGATTCTGCTCTGCTTGCCAACACTTAAAGATGTTCTCTGCTTGCTCTCTCTCTTTATAGAAGCACACAGCTATACAGCATTGTCGGCTGCTGTTCTCTGTGTTTGTTTAATGTGTGATTGTATGTCCGGGTGCTGCTTTTAAGATGCGTGTACATTTGGTTTTCTTTTTCACCTCTAGCCTGGGGGCCTAGTGGTATGTATATGGATAGGAGTAGATTGTGAGCCACAGGTTAGAGGGTTTTCTTTTTGTTTGTTTGTTATTTTGTTATCTGTCTCCCCTGTGTCATTCTCCTCCCATCGGCCTGGGAAGTGATTGGGCCCTAGTCAGGAATACAGGTTGGCCTGTCCTCCCTACGATCAGTCTTTCACCCATGAGTTTATGTGCAGTGTAGTGCAGTGAAGTGTGAACCCCCTTTTCTTAATGTGCCTGAGTGGTGCACTTGTAGTGGTGTGCGTCCAATGGACTTTTAGTGTGCTCACGTGTGGTATCGGAGGCAGGCCCCCCCCTTGTTAGCCTAGGTGCTAGCGGCTCAGGACTCTCACCCAGTGGCTTGGTCATTCCTATGCATTTTCATGTCTATGTATTTATTTATTTATTGACCAACGGAAGTGACACCTTACTTTTACGAGAAACAAAAATAAACTTGACTTTTCTATTTTTTTGCTAAATACCTGTGTTGGATCGTTATTGGGACAGAGTCCCCCTCTCTATTCCAGTTTACCTTAGGGGGTGGCGTAGTCTGGTGATAGGCCTAGGCAAGGCCACACATGGTTGGATGTGATCAGTCTGTGGACTTCAGAGGAGAAGTGGTAAAGTGGTTAAGTTTACCAGAGAGGGGGGAGGGATGATAGCTGTAGAGGCTGGTGACCCCGACCTCTGTTCCAGGTTCCAGGACTTCTTCCAGGCCAAAATAGAGTCTACTCACCAGCAGCTCCTGTGGCGCCCCCCCCCCCCCCCCCCCCAGGTCTGGACCCAGATGACCTCTCCAACCGGCCGATCTCCAATCTCCCTTTCTTAGTAAGATCTTGGAAAGAGCCATTGCCGCCCAACTCCACCAAAACATGTCCACCCATGAGCTCTATGAGCCCCTTCAACCCCCCCCCCCCCCATGAACCCCTTGCTATCCTCCCTAGCCCCACTTCTACAGCTATCTTCCTTCCCCCCACTCTGACACTCTGATTGCAATACGCATCTCAGAACTGCACTTGGACAACTGTGCATCACCTAAAGCTTAATCTCTCAAAGACTGAGCTTCTCTTCATACCGGGTAAAGACTGCCCTCACAGGGACCTACTTTTCTCGGTCGAGGGCATTACAGTATGTCCTTCACCGACCGCAAGGAACCTTGGTGTAATACTGGACAACCAATTATCCTGTGCTGTTATCACTGCAGTGACCCCATCATGCAGAGTTGCTCTTTACAACATCCGCAAGATCCAGCCATTCCCCACAAGGGAAGAGACACAGCTCCTGACCCAAGCACTTGTCATCTCCCGCCTCGACTACTGCAACTCACTCTTAACCACACTCCCTGCAACTGTGATTAAACTGTTGCAGCGGATCCAGAACGCTGCAGGACGCCTCGTGCTCAACCTACGGGACCCCCCCTTCCATGACCTCCACTGGCTCTCTGTAGTGGCTCACATCAAATTCAAGACGATGCTACTGGCCTACAAAGCCATCAATGGAACAGCCCCTACCTACCTCCAAGCATTAGTGATACCCCATGCCCCTGCTCGAGCACTCCGGTTAACTACCTCAGCTGGTCGACTCTTCTCTCTTTGGCACTGCAGTGGTGAAACGAGGTCCCTGCCAATGTCAAGACTGCGGAGTCACTCCCCATCTTCCGGAAAAGACACACTTGTTCACTAGCAATTAGAATGCTTGCAACTTGTTCTGGTGACTTGCTTGCTGTATTGGCAGCAATGGAGTGTTTTGCTTTCTTCTGACAAATGTACTTTTGTATGTCGCTTTGGACAAAAACGTCTGCTAAATGCCCTAAATGTAAATGTAACATAATTTTTTGTTCAGCAGGTTGTTACGATAAAAACCATTTATGGGCTTACTGGAAAAACAAAATCAGTCCATCCTGCCTCTGATCTCCTCCACCTCTAGCTTCTCCTCTACCTCCTCCTTTACCTCCTCTACGTCCTCCTCTAACTCATTCAGAGGAGTTAGAGGGGTTTTTTTTTATATTAAGCACGTAGGCCTGTATCAGTATAAAGGTGTATCTGCTTTGTTCATATCATATGTATATATATATATATATATCTTTCATGAAACATGAGGACAGAGCAGTCAGACCACCAGTAGGAAGCAGCAGAGAGCTGTAGTAGAGCTTTGCATTTCTCAATCTTTCATTGCTGCTAAATTGAGCTCTTGGAAGCCGAATGAAGGAATACATTGTTTTCCCTGGTTAGACCTCCTCCTCACCACACTTTGGCCACTTGGGGAAGACAACAGAGGAGTCAAGTTGCGGACAATAGGTGGTAAATAAAGGCCTTGTTAGAGGCCTTGTATGTGTGTGTGTGTTGTGTGTGTGTGTGTGTGTGTGTGTGTGTGTGTGTGTGTGTGTGTGTGTGTGTGTGTGTGTGTGTGTGTGTGTGTGTGTGTGTGTGTGTGTGTGTGTGTGTGTGTGTGTGTGTGTGTCTGTATGTCTGTGTTGGTGGTTTAAACTCCTCCAAAGCTAGAGAGTTAGAATATATAGATATAACATACCATAGAGGAGGAACACACATGAATAATAATAACATAACAAAGAGGTCAGTACAGTCCCACATGAAGACTATAACACTACTCTAATCAGATTTATTGTCGCTGATTACATTTACAGATATACATTTAGGTTACACTAATAATAGATTTATAGATTCCATCATTAAAAGATTTCAAACATTAAAAGATTACATTAAGGTTAGAGTAACTAATACATTTATAGATTACATTTACGGGTATCCATTTACATTTACAGAATTCATTTATAGTCTTGAGCAACCAATTATATTTATAGATTACATTTACAGGCTTGAGTAATTGATTACATGTATAGGCTACATGTATGCGTTAATCAAGGGTTAACCCATTTGGGTTTCAAGAGTAACCAAATTAATGAATGGACTACTCTAAGAGCAGGTCTACTCACCAGGCGGACTCCCTTGGAGTCTACATGAATAGGAGTCGTGGCTTATGAAATAGTGTTGATTAATAATAAACATAATGTTGATCAATAATGGTGTCATCAGATTCATCACAACGTAATACAATAAGGAAAATAAACAAAATCATTTTTGCACAAATTTCACAAAGTATTAAAAACTGAACTGATGGTATATTTGTAGTATTTTTAAGCCCCACTGCAGTATTGTTGCGTAGGCTACTGCTTGTTTTTTCTAAAAAATAAAAATACAAAACTCTCTCTTGTATTGCTGATAAAATGTATGTGTGCATTTGGGTGGGTGTGTGCATGTGTTTGTGTACCTTGACACCTTTCTGAATACCTGCCTGTAAAGAGTGTTTCAAGATGAAGGAAAACCCCACAAATAATCCAACCCAACAACAAGAATTAAAACAATAAAAACTAATAAATGATGACAGTACCCCCCTTCCATTCATGGAATCATAACCTAACAAATGATGAAATTACAGTTTGGCCTGTTTTCTCCTCAATGCTTTTGAAGTCCAGCGGCAGGAAATAAACGACAGTTCGCAGGACATCAGCACCCCTGAACCAGGTCCTAGCACTGAGGAAGGCCGAGAGGCCAGCCAGCCTAAAAAGGAGAGGATTAGTGCTCAGAAACCTAGAATCAAGTGGTTGAAGTAGTTTAGTACACCTGGTTCTGTACTCCTGTTGAAGTAGTTTTGTATTCTTGGTTCTGTACTCCTGTTGAAGTAGTTTAGTACTCTTGGTTCTGTACTCCTGTTGAAGTAGTTTAGTACTCTTGGTTCAGTACTGGATCCGTACTCCGTAAGTGAAAAAGTCTATCTGTCATTTGTTTTATCATCACCTTTTCTTGACCCCCTGGGGGACCTTGAGGCTTCAAAGGTTCCAGCTGTGAAGCTACAACTTCCCCCAACGAATGTGTGAAGAGGAAATAAGATCTGATTCTTATCACCTGAAAGGCCCATATGCTTACTTACTTTAATTTTGTTGGGGATCAGAGCGGGTCTCAGTATTTCATTCAAGGTCCCCCAGGGGGTCAAGAAAGGTGATGATAAAGCAAATGACAGATAGCTTTTTTCACTTACAGAGTACTGATCCAGGAGTACTGAACCAAGAGTACTAAACTACTTCAACATGAGTACAGAACCAGGTGTACTAAACTACTTCAACAGGAGTACTGAACCAGGAGTACTGAACCAGGTGTACTAAACTACTGCAACAAGAGTACTGATCCAGGAGTACGGAACCAGATGTACTTAACTACTGAACCAGGAGTACTGAACCAGCTCTAAGACAGGCATCGGAGGTCATATTGCACAAATGATTCATTAATTATTCTGATGACACAGAAAAAAAACATAAGATCTGGTTTATCTCAGACAATTACAACACTCTCACTTAACAATTAATACTTAATACTCGTGTGATGAAAAACCAGTCACTACTTGTGTTGGTGCAAATACTGGGTCGGGTCCAATGAGGAAATAATGTTATCTTTAATACTGTGTGGTCTAATGAGGCAATACATTAAATGAATGTACATCAGCAGTTGATGAAATGCTTGAACAGAAGATAAATCAAACTCCCCGCGTGATGAAACATCCTGTGAGATCCACACGATACACTTAAAGGACCAGAGTCAAACCCTCTTGCTGCAGATCTAGGTCCTAGTTTGTCTTCCTCTCTCACTCTGTTGGTCTGGAGATATTGAAGCATACAGATAAATAGAGAGAACTTAAAGGGAGGAATCCGTTTGTGGATTGAATGCGCTTGCATGATTCTTGCACTTTTTGGGTTGTATCTTCATTGTTGAAGGCACTTTTGGAAGTCATTTTGGACGAAAGTGTCAATATGTTTGGAGAGCCCAAATGCAGGAAAACAGCACACAGTTAGAATTTTGAGTTTGATAAAAATGGGTCTTATTTAACCAAATAAATACTAAAACAGATAGTCGAGAACCAATTCAGGAAACGTAACTGCAGTCAAAATAATATCAACATGAATTAATGAGGTTCAACATGAAACTGGTTTGTGTACGTCAGTGGTTCCCAAACGGAGTGCCACGGCACACTGGTGTCCCGTGAGGCAAGTCCGGGATTTTGTGACAACCGTACATTATTATTGCAATATACAACAACACAAAAATTATTATTTTTTAATTTACTATATTAGTACTTTGTATGCACTCATTTCATAATACACAGGGTTAGGGGTTAGTTGCGCAGGTTGGAATTATAAGACTGTGACGCACCGAGAGGCATTAGTTGCCAAAACCATGCCTCCAGAGTTGACTGAGGTGCTTGATCAGGCTGTGTGCAGATGGTGAATTACATCAAATCAAGGCCCCTGAAATCTCGCCTCTTCTCCCAGCTGTGCGCCGAGATGGGAGCCGAGCTGAAATCCACAAACAGGATCCTGGCGTAGGTTCCTGCGGAGTCCAGGTGCTGGAGGATGAAGTGGAAGTATTTGGCATTGTATTTGGCATTAGTAAATAAGTATGCACATTTAAGGTATTTTACATGATATGAGTGGTAACACGTGTTATAAAGGCTATTTTGCACAATAGGTGTGCCTTGAGATTTTTACTTGTCCTTTGGTGTGCCTTGGGCACAAAAAGTTTGGGATCCACTGGTGTACGTCAATCATGTATGAATGAATGTATGTTTTTTTTTTAGATTAGATTAGATTACACTTTATTGTCATTGGGCAGAGTACAAGTACAGGGACAACGAAATGCAGTTGGCGTTCTAACCATAAGTGCAAATGAGCGATAAAGGTGCGGGTTGAAATGCAGAAATGCAGAATAAGGTGCAGAGTGCAAAATTGAAAAACATGAAAAGTGGCAGTGTGTGAATGTATTAGAATGAATAAAACTAAAACAACATGGCATGTACAGTATATGTAGTCTCTATCTATATACGTAAACCTGAGTAGCTGTTAAGTTAGCTACTGGGAACATCTCAGGGCCTCATTTACTATCAGAATTGCGTCCATTTCTAGCGTAATTTGCGGGTAAAATAGGCGCAAAAACATGGAACCGTATTTACTAACGTGGCGCAACGGGGTAAATGCGCAAATAGCCTGCCTCCGAAGAGGCGATAGGCAAGTTGCGCATCCCGCCTCATTTATATGCATTAATGGGAGTGTATCAGGGGAAGTGGGAGTGAATCGCAAAGAGCTGGGAGGTAACGCGTTAAGTGCGCCTTATTATGTATTGCGTGGTATTTTACTAAGATTGCCTGAGAAGTGCGCGACTCGAATTGGAGCGCAAATCTCCGCCTCATAAAAGCAGGTGTAAACCAGGAAGCGGGTTTTGCTTGAGCCTGTAAACAAGGACATGGCAGCTGTTGTAAGAGCAAGAAGAAGACACCGACAAAGGCACCGCGCCGATCAGCGACCAGGAAGTGGTCGCTGATCGCCGCGGAACTTGTTTTCTTTTTCTTGGATCGTCCATGGTTACGCAAACACGCAGACCCATTCTTCCTTCTTTTAACGGTGCGCTAATTACACTAGGGCGGAGTATGGCGCTGATTGCCTGATGAAGTACGGGTTTGATAAATACAACTTAAAGTGCGGTGACGAATGCTGCGCAAATAACGGCTCGGCGCTGGCGCAGATTACGCTGCAGTCGCAAATGTTAGTAAATGAGGCCCTCAATGTTTACATTACATTGCTTTTTAGATCACAAATGGACACACACATACACACACACACACACACACACACACACACACACACACACACACACTTTGGCACAGCCTTGGAGCCGGGTTGTGACACTGTAGAAATATGAATAGAAATGTTTATATGACATGAAAAATAATGTTGTGTGAAATTATGGTGTTTGATATGAGCAGTATAACATATTTCCTGACAGTGATGGTTCGGATTGACAGCTGATGATTGGTCAGAATTAGAACATGAGACCTTGTTTTTCCAGCTGATAAAGCAGAGGTGAAGCATGAAACCAGAAACAGTGGAAGCTTTCCAGAGTGGAACCATGGACACCAGCCTTGAACTGGACTCTCGAATCACTGAGGAACCTGAGCACATGACTGGAGGAGACCAGGAAGAGAACATCTGGTTTTTAGAGGATTTAAAGGAAATAATCCAGTAAAAAGAGAAGTTTTCAACTACATACAACTCAAGATTTACATTTAGTAAACGTTTTTAGCCAAAGTGACAAACCTGATGAGTGAAACAACCTCACAGACTAGATTTATGAGATTTATTATAGATTTATTTTTTCCTAAATAGCTGTATGTGTATGTTCTACAAAAACAACGCACATTTACATTTCCAGAACCAAGAACCTGTGATTAAGTCCATGGATTACAGACTGTTACTAGGTGTCTCAAGTAGTCGTGAAGTCGAGTGGTTCCTTCTTCAACTCGAGCGTTGTCCGCACTATGTTCTGCTTTTTCTGAGCACCAGCACTGCTTCCCTTCTTTGGAGGCATGATGGAGGGATTATTTTTACAGTTAATGTATGTTCAAATGGAAGAGAACTTGAGAAGCGTTTAATTGCTTCTCTGACAAAATATTCGTCCGACTTCTGTTCCTGAACTAGAAACAAATGTCTAAATTCTTCCGCTTTAGTGTTGCCGAGCATCAGTAGCAGCCAGACTCACCCTCCAACGGTATACGTTCTGTGCATCATTATTTGCAATTCCGTGCCTATTTTTTCCATTTGAACATGCATGTACTGTATAACTAAGCCGTCAATCATGCCTCCAAAGAAGGGAAGCAGTGCTGGTGCTCAGGAAAAGTGGAAAATAGTGCAGACAACGATGGAGTTGGAGAAGGAAATCATTGCGAAGCATGAACACGGGATGGGCATTCTTCGCTTTATGGAATAAAGAAATGATAGATGTTATTGTTATTTTATGACTGTTTATTCAGGTTAAATCAAATATTGTATACATGAAATACAATGTGTGTAAATATGCAATTATCTGGGGCTCTGGAACAGATTAATGCCTTTTACATTCATTCTTATGGGAACATTTGTTTCAGCTTGTGAACATTTCACAACTCGCATTTTATTTGTTCCAAAACTCGAAGCCTTTTGGAACGAATAAAATGCGAGTACCAAGGTTTCACTGTAGTTATATTAGCTAACGTTATGCTAGTGAGCCAACTCTCCACTCAACAACAGGAGATAGTTAGCTGACTCTTCAGTCAACTATATGCAGTTTGATCGGCCATACCGATTTAGAACCTTTGCCAAGAAGTAGTAAAGTCAAGTGATAAATGCAGTAACTAGCAAGTTAATGCTACCAAGCTTGAGTTAGGCAGAAAGTGACCTCCCTTGCAGCAGCAGCATGTGTGGTTGGTCCCGCGCTCTTGCTGAGTTCCACCTTGGCTCCTCTGTAGCGTTAACGTTCCTCTCCAAGCACCTCGTGATTGGCCGTCCACCGGCTGTCTATAGATAATCCCTCCCCCCAACTGGATTTCATTGGTTGATTTAAAAGTAAATACAATTTTAATTGAGGTTTCGAATGTGCTCCTATGTCCAAAACACTTAGTTATGTTTTTTTTATTTTTTATTATTATTACCTCTCTGTATTTATCACTTTTGGTCAATTATTTACTATTTTAATCTACATTTAAAAATGTAGATGTACTGAAATTGTGGCTGCTTTCAATGATAAAAACTATACTTTAACAGTTTACTGATGCTTTTATATATATATATATATATATATATATATATATATATATATATATATATATATATATATATATATATATATATATATATATCAACCGGGCTGTTTGCCATGAAGGTAAAATTTGCAAACATTTGTAGTTACATGGTTGCTACAACTTCATATTTAATTAATAATTCAAATTTTGTGTTTATGAGTGACATCTTGTAATAAAATACTGATGACATAATAATACTTAATTCTTTGCTCTTATGTTTAGGGATATACCATTCACAGATGTGGAGTGGGTGTCGGCTTCAGCTCCACTATCATTGTCTCTACTGTGGTGTAACACTTATACACAAACCAGATTTTATTAAACATCTGGATTTGTGCAACAAGAAGCACAGTGCCAACCTTCCATCTCTGGCAACCACTCCCCCAGCAGTGGCACTAACAACCTCCACCACGCCTCCGGCAGTGGCACCAACAACCTCCACCACGCCCCCGGCAGTGGCACCAACAACCTCCACCACATCGGCAGTGGCACTAACAACCTCCACCACCACACCGGCAGTGGCACCAACAACCTCCACCACACCGGCAGTGGCACCAACAACCTCCACCACGCCCCCGGCAGTGGCACCAACAACCTCCACCACGCCCCCGGCAGTGGCACCAACAACCTCCACCACCACAACGGCAGTGGCACCAACAACCTCCACCACGCCCCCGGCAGTGGCACCAACAACCTCCACCACATCGGCAGTGGCACTAACAACCTCCACCACCACACCGGCAGTGGCACCAACAACCTCCACCACACCGGCAGTGGCACCAACAACCTCCACCACGCCCCCGGCAGTGGCACCAACAACCTCCACCACGCCCCCGGCAGTGGCACCAACAACCTCCACCACCACAACGGCAGTGGCACCAACAACCTCCACCACGCCCCCGGCAGTGGCACCAACAACCTCCACCACACCGGCAGTGGCACTAACAACCTCCACCACAACGGCAGTGGCACCAACAACCTCCACCACAACGGCAGTGGCACCAACAACCTCCACCACAACGGCAGTGGCACTAACAACCTCCACCACAACGGCAGTGGCACCAACAACCACCACCACAACGGCAGTGGCACCAACAACCTCCACCACAACGGCAGTGGCACTAACAACCTCCACCACAACGGCAGTGGCACCAACAACCACCACCACAACGGCAGTGGCACCAACAACCTCCACCACCACACCGGCAGTAGCAAAAACAACCTCCACCACCACACCAGCAGTGGCAACAACAACCTCCACCCCACCCCGGCAGTGGCACCAACAACCTCCACCACCACACCAGCAGTGGCACCAACAACCTCCACCACCACACCGGCAGTAGCAAAAACAACCTCCACCACCACACCAGCAGTGGCAACAACAACCTCCACCCCACCCCGGCAGTGGCACCAACAACCTCCACCACCACACCGTCAGTGGCACCAACAACCTCTCTCATCCTGCCACTAATAACCACAACAATACCATCCTTCACTGCACCAGCCACCCCGAGTTGACAGATGAAAAGGGTTCATATGAGGCCAGTGCTCCAAAAAAAATGTCCCATATGCCAGGTCACGATGAGCAAGCAAAATTAAAAAAGACATGTTGAAAGAAAGCACCTCAACAAACAAAAAGACATAGCTACTAATTCCAACACAGTGGATGCAGAGATCCAGAAAATGGGATCTATACTGTCCAGAAATAATTTCTTGGAATCAATAATCCTGTACATGTTCAAAAATAAAGTATGGGGGGAAAATCAACATGTGTTCTATGAATCCACTGACTGCCAGGTGAACATGGAGTTGGCATGGCTTAAAAGCGTATCAGTGCGTACACTTAAAATCTATTACATACTGTTCAGCATATCTCACCAGTCCTACACTACAGGAAGAAGAATTACTCATTTGATCCCATGAGGGAAATTTGGTCTTCTGCATGTAAATTTTGGTTCATCCGGTTATTTATTTGTTCTAGACAGTGATACAACACCTCTATTGAACTGTAGTAATATCATGAATCACAATTGTTTTGGCATTTGGGTGGAGTAAACCTTAATATTATAGTTAGACAGAAAATACCATTAATATTATATTAAGTAGTATATGGCTGGAATAAACCTATAATATTATAAAACCAAATGCAGTCCTGAAATTGCAGCCTCCGGTATTGCAGGCACATACTCCTCAGTATGTGGCACTGTGAGGGACGTAAAACTGCAGACATACACTATTGGGACAATCCAAAAGTGCTTGTTTTGGCCACTGACCCTCTCACGTTATATTCCATCATTATGGAGAGGATCCCTACAGATAAATACTGCTTCTTACTTTGCCTTTTGCTTGATCAGTCTGTTTGTATTGTGTCCAAGTCTAACTCACTATCTCTCTGAACTCTTGTAGTTGTTGCAGGATATTTATTACAATCTCTCCTTCCCCCAAATCTTTTAGATAACACTAAACTGGGCGTTCATTAACCCAACAAAACAAACAAGCTCTCACTGACATTTCCACCTTTCTCTTCCAGCAACGACTCAACTCAACTCTAATTTTTCTCATTTTTGTGGGACACAATAACAAACAGGCCGGATCAAAAGAAAGGCTAAGAAACAAGTTTGATTTCTCTGTATGGATGCTTTCATAATGATTAAAAATACTGTATCTGGGTCTTCAATTGTGGAAAAACAATTAGCAATGGTTAACCTAGCAATTGAAATGCTTGAAACTTGTTCTGGTGACTTTCTTACTGTATTAGCAGCAATGAAATGTTTCACCTCCTTACGACAAATGTACTCCTTGTAAGTCGCTTTGGACAAAAGCGTCTGCTAAACGCCCTAAATGCAAAACAAGCACTTTCAGAGGATGTACATTGAGGAGGCGATTTTGTCTCAAAGGATTACCTTGTGTGCTTCACAAAGTCAGGTTTCTATCGTTGTCTACTGAAGACAGTAAGAAAAGTATTTCTGTGTTTGTTTAAGGTTTTTCTTCTCCGTTCAACCGGTGATTTGACTCACGGCTGGAATTATTTCAACCAAAGTCTTTACTTTATTTCTACTACTAAGAGAAACTGGACGGCCAGTCAATATTACTTTCTGCAAAGAAATGCAGACCTGGTAGTCATCAACAGCAGAGAGGAACAGGTGATAGTGTGTGTGTGTGTGTGTGTGTGTGTGTGTGTGTGTGTGTGTCTGTGTATGTGTGTGTTGTCAGCTGTGTTGTGTGCAAGTCGGACCACGTATCTCTTCTCCTGCTCCCCGTTTACCGGCAGAGACTGAAAAGAGACCGACCTGTGACACGGACAGTCCAGCGTTGGACCGAGCAGTCAGACTCTGCTCTCCAACACTGCTTCAGCACTACGGAGTGGTGTGTGTTCGAGGATGAGGACATAAACACACACACAGACGCGGTCATTTGCTACATCAGTAAATGCATCGATGACGTCGTACCGCGGATTACTGTACGAACATTCCCAAATCAAAAGCCCTGGATAAATAGCGAGGTCCGAGCTAAACTTAAAGCTCGGGCTGTCGCGCACAGCGCCGGTGATTTGGACGAATACAGGAATTCCAGGTATGCGCTCCGGAGAGCTATTAGCAGTGCCAAAAGACATTATAAGAATAAAGTGGAGTCTGACTACAAGGGCTCCAATGCTAGAAACATGTGGTCTGGACTAAAAACTATGACAGACTACAAAAGATCAGTAGGTGGTGCTGAGGGGGTGTGTGCATCTCTCCCAGATGAACTGAACACGTTTTATGCACGCTTTGAGAGACCCCCGGCTGTGGAGGTACAGAAGGCTCAGGATCCCTGCCCCTGCCCCCTGGTTTTAACCAGTGCAGATGTGTGCAGATCCCTAAAAAGGATCAACACACATAGGGCTCCTGGGCCTGACGGCATCCCTGGTCGTGCTCTCAAGGTGTGTGCAGTTCAGCTGGCAGAGGTGTTCACAGACATCTTCAATAAATCACTGCTCCAGTCTATAGTCCCCACACGTTTCAAGGAGTCAACCATCATTCCTGTCCCTAAAAAGACTAAAATCATAATGCCTTAATGACTACCGCCCAGTTGCACTCACCCCCATCATCATGAAGTGCTTTGAGCGGTTAGTCAAACAGTTCATCACCTCCTCCCTCCCCGACTCTCTGGACCCCCTGCAGTTTGCTTACAGGAAGAACAGGTCCACAGCTGATGCCATCACCCTCACCCTCCACACTGCCCTCTCCCACCTGGACCAGAGGAACACGTATGTGAGAATGCTGTTCATTGACTACAGTTCAGCATTCAACACCATTGTGCCTTCCAAGCTCGTCATCAAGCTCAGGGACCTCGGGCTCAACAGCGCCCTCTGTGACTGGATCCTGAACTTCCTGACGGGCAGACGCCAGGCAGTGCGGATGGGTAACATCACATCCTCCAGCCAGACCCTCAACACCGGAGCCCCCCAGGGTTGCGTGCTCAGCCCTCTCCTCTACTCCCTGTTCACGCACGACTGCGTGGCCACTCACAGCTCCAACTCCATCATTAAGTTTGCTGATGACACGACCGTCATCGGCCTCATCACCGACGGCAACGAGACGGCGTACAGAGAGGAGGTCAGAGCCCTGACATCTTGGTGCCAGGACAACAACCTCCTTCTCAACATCAGCAAAACCAAGGAGCTGATTGTGGATTACAGGAAGAAACAGAGAGGTGGACACGCCCCCATCACCATCGACGGGACTCCTGTGGGGAGAGTCAGCAGCTTCAGGTTCCTCGGGGTTCACATCACTGAGGACCTGACATGGACCCATCACACCAACATCATCACCAAGACAGCCCGTCAGAGGCTCTTCTTCCTCCGCAGGCTGCGGAGGTTCAACATGGACTCCAGGATACTCTGTAACTTCTACAGGTGCACCATCGAGAGTATCCTGACCGGCTGCATCACGGCCTGGTATGGCAGCTGCACCGCCCTCAACCGTAAGACTCTACAGAGGGTGGTGAAAACTGCTCAGCACATCACCAGGACGGAGCTGCCATCCATGGAGGACCTCTACATCCAGCGGTGTAGGAAGAAGGCCTACAGGATTATAAAAGACCCCCATCACCCCAGCAACAAACTGTTCTGTCTGCTGCCGTCTGGCAGACGGTACCGCAGCATCCGGACCAGGACCACCAGACTCAGGGACAGTTTCATCCCACAGGCTATAAGACTGTTGAACTCCTGAGCTCTGTGAAGGTCAATACATCTGTTTATAGGAAAATATTTATTTTCATATTTATTTAATTATATTATTTAATCCATATCGGTCCATACCTCCCCATAACTGCTGCTAATTCAACTGCACATGTAAATATAAATACAACACTTTTACTTTTACACTTTCTGCACCTTAATGTTTAATGTTTAATGTTTCAATGTTTATATTATTATGTTGTATATACATTTTATTATTATTATTGTTTTTTATTTTTATTTTTATTTTTTTATTGCACTAGTTTTTCTCTTCTTCTGTTATTCTAGACACTTATTGAGTTGTTTTGGGGTGCCTGGGACTTAAGATTTTCATTGCCAACATGTACGCTGTATCTGTTGAGCAAATGACAATAAAGACCTTTGAACCTTTTGTGTTGTCATGACAACAGATATGAATCCTTTTGGAAACAGGGGTTTGTCAGCAGATTGAGGGGTCCTTCCTGGATCGGACTGAGTGGGCGAGACACAGAGGGGACCTGCAAGTGGGTGGATGGTACCAAGATGACTTCAAGGTCAGGCTGAAGAGTCAGCAGCATCTCTTCTGTGAGAGTGATAGAGTGGTTTCACCTCATCACTGTGCTCAACTTTCTACTCCTTGTGGTTTTCAGTTGGAGACGCAGTGAACCACGCGATGGCGGTGGAGTAGAAGACTGTGTAGTAGCATGGGATGGCAGATGGTCTGAAGAACCCTGTTACAAACTGCACGACGGGATCTGTGAGAAGGTCACAGAACATCTGGAAGCTGACCTGAAGAAAGAGGGTCTGTTGACTTTGTTTGTGTTCATGAGTGTAGAATTGTTCATCCTTTCTGTTCTCTGTGCAGTATACACAGTATATATACTTTATGAATGGAAAGGTGGTTAGATGTGTTTACCTCTGATCAGGGTCTGTGTCTGCTAGTGATGTCTGGTTTTAGGTATTTGCTCATTGGAACCGCCGTTTGTAAACTCAATAAAATGACACCCACATCTGGTTCCCCCCACAACCCCACCCACCCACTGGAGATTTACCTGTTTTCTAAAGCAAAAACTGATGAAAATAAAGCAAAAGTCAAGAAATTAGTTAGATGAAAAGATTAAAATGAACAAAATGGACAATCAGACAAACACACAGACAAACAGACCTTGTACAGACAACACAGAAAAATGCAAGTACGAAAAAAAAAAGTGAGGTAGTGTGTTGTTGCAGTGTTAAAAATATCATAAATCTGAGAAACATCAGCTTTAACTGAGGGGACATCACCCACAGCAAAGAACTACAAAAAAAGAAGTTAGGCGTGAACTTAAACTTGCCATAATGAGATATAAAAATAAAGTACAAACCCAGCTCACTTCAGGTGACTCCAGACTTGCCCTAGGAGCCCAAGGAGCCTTATCCCCCTCGCTGGCTTACCAGACAATTAACTCACCAGGGATTTAAATAGTTTTTATAATCGTTTTAATATTGATGATTTTAGCAATGAGCTATCGGCATGCATACTGTATATGCTCCCGCTGCCCAGCCAGAGGTTTCCATGGAAATAGGTGAGGACACTGTATGCTAAATTTTCAGAGAAAAAAAAAAAAAAAAAAAAAAAAAAAAAAGAAAAAAAAAAAAAAAAAAAAAAAAAAGAGAGAAAAAGCCCTGGGTCAGACAACACGGGTGGTTGGCTGCTGAAGAACCGTTCTGTACATGCCTGAAAATATACAAGGTTCAGACTTCTGGAGGGGACTCAGCCCCCAGGAAGCCACGGGGGTCACCCCAAAAAAGCTTTGCCACTTGTTGCATTTGTTAATTGTTGTATGATGGTAATAAACAGCTCAGTGGATCATCTGAATGTTCACATGTGTTCAGAAGATGATACTTTTGGTTTTCATTCTAATGCTAACACAAGCGTCTTAAGAAAAGGACAATAATAATAATAATAATAATAATAATAATAATAATAATAATAATAATAATATTTCCAATGTTATTTCACTACAGCACCCTTGGCACTGCACTTCCAGTGCCAATGTATTCACTGTAAGTAGCTTGGGTTGAACACGTCTGATAAATAACTAAACAGTAATATAAAACCATGTATCAAAGCCACATTATAGTTTTGTAATTGCATGTTCAAACACTAAGGGCAGCGAACCCACCTCAGTTCAGTTCACAAACATGATTTGGTTGAAGGAGACTCAGGTGTTTATGTGGACATAATGAGTGGTTAGTTCAAGGTAAGTTTGTTAAACCATATTCATCCTGTCACCACAGTGACTGAATGACTCACCGAATTGGAGAAGCTTGTTGTCACTACGTTGTGTCTTAGGTTAGGTTGGAGTTTAGCTTTGGGTGGAGCTGTGTGAAGGGTGGAGGACAGGTGCAGAGATGCACAGCCAACAGTAGTCCTGTCAAACCAGTGATGATCTTTAGTGAGATTCTTTTAATGACTTCAACAGACGGCCCTGATTGTTCCTGCTATGTGCCCTGGTTTGACCCCTCTGACCACGTGGATAGACTTTAAAAGCTGAATTTAATGATGTGTGTTGCGTTAGTCTTTTGGTCATTGTAATTATTTGTTTCCTAAAGTGTGTGTGTGTGTGTGTGTGTGTGTGTGTGTGTGTGTGTGTGTGTGTGTGTGTGTGTGTGTGTGTGTGTGTGTGTATGTGTGTGTGTGTGTGTGTGTGTGTGTGTGTGTGTGTGTGTGTGTGTGCCATAAAATGTCAAAATATGACGAAATAGTAGAGTGAACTGATTACTCAAAACATTCACCGTATTTGTACTCCTCATTACAGTGTCCTTGTCTATATGTAGGCCTGCTGCTCATTTATCGAAATCTATAAAAACGGCCAAGGGATAATACAAAGAATAGGTGATGTCTTGCTACAGTGGCTCCAACACCAGGCACATGGAGTTGGCTTTAGACACCTCCACATTAAGGGCTATAAGGGTTTCTGTCTGATCATTGTAGTGTTTGCCCCTTTCTATTTAAATTTATGTAGTGTGTACTACACTTTTCTGATGCTGTGACAAGCAAATTTCCCCACTGTGGGATGAATAAAGTATAATCTAATCTAATATTAATCTAATCTAAGGGCTACCATATGGGGGAGGTGAACGCTTCTCTTCCAGAGGATCTGAACACCTTCTACGCCCGCTTTGAGGTGCACAACAAGCCAGAGATTCTGTTGGAACAGGACGACTGCCCACTCGAGATTTCTCTGGCAGATTCAAGATTCAAGAGACTTTATTCATCCCGAGGGAAATTATTTTGCAACAGATCAAAACAAAGAAGGAAAAGAAATATACACAAAATAAAATATACCTAAAATAAAATAAAATAAAATATACCCTAATATAAAAATATACCTAATATAACCAATTAACAACAATATAACAATAAACTAGAGTAACTTATAAACCAACTAACTAACTACCAACTAACTAAATAAATAAATAAATAAAAACCAACTAGCCTAACATTTTGTTATATTAGCTTATACTTAGTTCCTCAACTTAAGTGTAAGCTAATATACCCGTACAAACTATAATAGAAACTAATAAATATATAAATATATCTCAGTGAATGTTTAATGGAATAAGATGAGATAGTTTGTCGTACCGCTACAGTAACTACGTAGGTATATATAATATACAGCAATACGTATAGTTCCCATGGCAGTACTAAATAAAGTGAGTAAATGAATGAATAAAGTGAATACAGTGAATGCAGTGAATAAAGTGAATTCTGCAGTGATGGTGCATTTAGATGATGTGAGGTCCTCTAACGACCTGAAGTAGATGAGTTATAGAGTCTGATGGCCACAGGAAGAAAGGACTTTCTGTGGCGTTCTGTGGTACACCGGGGTGGAATGAGTCTATTGCTGAAGGCACTGCGGTATGAGGTCAGCACCTGGTGGAGAGGGTGAGCGTTGTTGTCTAGGATACTACGCAACTTGCGCAGCATCCTCCTCTCAGACACCTCCAACAAAGAGTCCAGTTGGACCCCCAGGACGGAGCCAGCCTTCCTGACGATCCTGCTGATCTTGTTGGCATCTGCTGACCTCAGCCTGCTTCCCCAGCACGCGACCCCGAAGAAGATGGTACTGGCTACCACCGACTGGTAGAACATCTTAAGCATAGTATTACAGACGTTGAAGGACCGGAGCCTCCTCAGGAAATAAAGTCGGCTCTGGCCTTTCTTATACACAGCCTCAGTGTTCTTGGCCCAGTCCAGTTTATTGTCCAGGTGAACATCCAGGTATTTGTAATCCTGGACAACGTCGACAGTCACCCCCTTGATGGAGATGGGTGTGGGGGTAGATTTCAACCTCCGGAAATCCACCACCAACTCCTTCATCTTGTTGGTGTTGAGCTGCAAAACCTTTGATGCGTGCAAAACCTTTAAATGGGTAAAGGCACACAATGCTCCTGGTCCAGACAATATCCTGGGCCGTGCTCTCAAGGCATGCACACACAAACTGGTAGATATCTTCACAGACATCTTCAACCTTTCCCTGCCCAAGTCTGTAGTCCCCACATCTTTTAAGAAGACCACCATCATCCAGTCCCAAAGAAATTTGCAGCGCACACTGCCCTCTCCCACCTGGATCAGAGGGATACTTATGTGCGGATGCTGTTCATCGATTACAGCTCTGCTATAATCGATGAACAGCATAGTGCAGTGGTTCCCAAACTTTTTGTGCGCAAGGCACACCAAAGGACAAGTAAAAATCTCAAGGCACACCTATTGTGCAAAATAGCTAACACGTGTTATCACTCATATCATGTAAAATATCTGTAAATGTGCATACTTATTAATGCCAAATAAAATGTGACAAAGACTCATATTGAGCAGCAACAGACCCATTTAAACCAGACAGGTCACAAAATAAAAAATGAGGCAAGAATTAAAGAATTGTTTTTAGGTATATAGTCTGCCTCTGTATTATGAATTGAGTGCATACAAAGTACTGATAAACTAAATTAATAAATAATAATTTTTGTGTAGTTGTATATTGCAATAATAATGTATGGTTGTCACAAAATCCCACGGCACACCCGGACTTGCCTCACGGCACACTTTTTGGGAACCAATGACATAGTGCAACAGCATAGTGCCCTTCAGACTTGTCACAAAGGGATCTGCACATCAGTTCCACCTAGTGCAGCTGGATCCTGGACTTCCTGACTAGCAGGCCACAGGCTGTAAGGATCGGCAATGCCACCTCCTCCACACTGACTCTCAGCACCGGTGGCCCCCAGGGATGTGTCCTCAGCCCCCTGCACTGTTATTAAGTTTGCTGATGACACCACCATCATCGGCTGCATCACTGACAGTGTTTATTACAGCAGGACGAAGACTCAGGTACTGTAGGCAACTTTGATCCGTGATTTATCAGAAATAAGTTTCACATATGTCATATCAATAGATTTATTGCTATTTTTATTAACACGTATTGGTTACAAACTTAAATATGTTATGTAAATGACTAAATGTAAATGTTTAAACTGTGGTCGACTTGAAACCGGCATAGCCACATTAAGGCGCCAGCATGTCCCAATGTAGTACCACTCTGCACCCCCTGCCAGGTAGCTGTGGTAGACAGCTTTTGTGGTAGACCCTTTTTGTCCGGAGCCTGCAGAGCCATGAATGGCCTGGAGAACAGCTTCCTGCCTTTCTCTGGGTACCACCACCACAATACCGGAAGCCGTATGCATGGCATGGTCGACGGGACAGTGCGTCGGCGTCGCCGTGCCGTTCTCCTGTACGGTGGGTCACGGTGACCTCCTAGCCTTGTAGCGCCTCTAGCCAACGAGCCAGTTGCCCCTCTGGCTCTCTGAACTTCATTAGCCAGAGCAGTGACGCATGATCCATGCATATGGTGAAGAGGCGGCCACACAGGTAGTACTTGAAGTGTCGGACAGCGAAGACTACAGCAAGCAACTCCCTAAGGGTGACGACGCAATACCGCCGCTCAGCTTTACTCAGGGCTTTGCTGTAGTAGGCCACAACCCTTTCTCCTCCCGGCCATGCCTGTGATAGGATCGCACCCACCCCCTCCCCGCTCACTTCAGTGTCCAGGACAAAGGGTAGTTTAGGGTCAGGGTGCACTTGTGGTGCACAAACATCACCACAAGGGCCAACGAAAAACCCTGGTTCACCAGGGAGGTATGTGAGCTCCTGGGAGCACGCAATACTGCCTTCAAGTCTGGGGACAAAGAAGCCCTCAGAACTGCTAGGGCCAACTTGAACCGAGGCGTGAGAGCAGCCAAGCGTGCCTATGGTCAGAAAATCCAATCACACTTCACTGACACAAAAGACCCCAGACGCCTATGGCAAGGCATCCAGTCAGTAACAGATTACAAGCCTCCACCTCCACCGTGCGACGACAGCACAGACTTCCTGAACTCACTCAACACCTTCTTCAGCCGTTTTGAAGAAAAAAACACCACCACTCCAACAAAAGCCCTTCATTGCTCGGACACTACAACACTTCAACTGGACCCTGCTGACGTGCGGAGGACCCTTCAAAAGGTGAACCCCAGGAAGGCTGCCGGTCCTGACAATATACCTGGGCGTGTGCTTAGAGACTGTGCGGACTCACTCACAGATGTCCTCACAGATATCTTCAACATCTCTCTGAGCCAAGCCATCATACCTGAATGCTTCAAAGCCACACCATCATACCGCTGCCCAAGAAATCCCCAGCCACAACACTGAACGACTACAGGCCCATAGCACTCACTCCCATTATGATGAAGTGCTTTGAAAGGATGGTCAAGGCCCATATAACATCCAGCCTACCCGCAACATTTGACCCATTCCAGTTCGCTTACCGTCCCAAGCGCTCTACTGATGATGCCATTGCTACTGCACTTCACCTCAGCCTGGCTCACCTGGAGAACAAAGACAGCTGTGTGCGGATGCTGTTCATCGACTTCAGCTCTGCCTTCAACACAGTCATCCCACAACACCTGGTGAACAAACTCAGCGCCATAGGCATCAACACCCAGCTCTGCAACTGGCTACCAGACTTCCTCACCTACAGACCTCAGACAGTAAGAGTTGGCAAAAACTCCTCAGAGACTACCATCATGAACACAGGAGTTCCCCAGGGTTGTGTGTTGAGTCCTCTGCTGTTCACACTGATGACCCATGACTGTTGTGCCAGATCCAGCTCAAACCACATCATCAAGTTTGCAGACGACACAACAGTAGTGGGCCTCATCAGCAGCGACGACGACTCAGCCTACAGAGAGGAGGTACTCCAACTCATCAACTGGTGCGACATCAACAACCTACATCTCAATGTCAACAAAACAAAGGAAATAACTGTGGACTTCAAGAAGAATCGCAAACCACACACTCCCCTCACCATCAATGGCAGTGCTGTGGAATCAGTGAAGAGCACAAAGTTCCTGGGGGTGCACATCACTGATGACCTGACATGGACAACCAACACCACCTCCCTGGTCAAGAAAGCACAGCAACGCCTCCACTTCCTACGCAGGATGAGGAGAGCCAACCTCCCCCCTTCTGCACTCACCACCTTCTACAGGGGAGCCATTGAGAGCATCCTCACCAGCAGTCTCTCAGTCTGGTATGGCAGCTGCCCTGTTGCTGACCAGAAGGCCTTACAGAGGGTGGTGAGGACAGCAGAAAAGATCACCACATCAGCCCAACCATCCATACAGGACCTATACCCATCCCGCTGCTACAAAAGAGCCATCAACATCACCAAGGACACCGCCCACCCTTCACACAAACTGTTCACCCTCCTACCCTCTGGCAAGCGCTACAGCAGCATGCGCTGTAGGACTACCAGACTAAGCAACAGCTTTTTCCCCCAGGCCATCAGACTGCTCAACTCACTCAGGAATAAAAAATAAAAAAAAAACTCCAATAGAACTGTGGGACAATAGACTCAAAACTGTGGGTCAGTAGACTCAATGCAAAAAAAATAAATAAATAAATAAATCACCCTCTGTTATCTCCTCTCTCTATGCAATATCTGCACATACTCTTTAGCACATAAACAGTGTTTACAATACTTATTTAATGTCCATGCTGCTATTCTGCACTTTGCCATATCGCACCTTGTAAAATTGAATACTCTTGTATTATTATTATACTCTTATTATTATTATTACTCTTGTATTATTGTATTATTATTATTATTATTATTATTATTATTATTATATTAATATATTATTATATTATTATTATTATTATTGTATTATTATTATTATTGTATTATTATTATTATTATTATTATTATTATTATTATTAGTGCACGGGGCAAACGCACCGAGCACTGGCCCTACAGCAAAGCTGTGGAGCCAGTGCTCGGGGCGAAGCCCCGAGCACTATTGTTATCCTGTGGATTTTTTCTTTTTATTAGTGCACGGGGCAAACGCACCGAGCACTGGCCCTACAGCAAAGCTGTGGAGCCAGTGCTCGGGGCGAAGCCCCGAGCACTATTGTTATCCTGTGGATTTTTTCTTTTTATTAGTGCACGGGGCAAACGCACCGAGCACTGGCCCTACAGCAAAGCTGTGGAGCCAGTGCTCGGGGCAAAGCCCCGAGCACTATTGTTATACTGTGGATTTTTTCTTTTTATTATTATTCCTCTTCCTCGCTTTTTTGATTCGCTACTAGTCCTACAACTCGAAGAGTTGTAGGACAAATGATATATCAAAATGTGCGTCTTCATCGGGATCGGTGTGCTATTCGATTTCTTAAAATAATATTAATTTTTCATGAAGTTATTTGCAAAAAACTGTGAATATTTTCCCATAGAGAATGCATGGGAGGAGGTCAAAAAATAAATACTTTTACTACTGCCTACTGCTGTCTGCTGCTCCTGCATACTTTGACCTAGAGACTCCATTTCAACTTTAAACAGTAGACACCAGTCTTGTGTATTTTATGTATATTTCCATGTTTTGATAGGTCATATACTTTTTGATCAATCACTGTTCAATAACCATGATCATTTTTGGAAAAATGATGAGATTACAATGGGTGTGTATTGCATGCCCTTATTAGGGTTACAGTGTAGCTAGAGTGGAGAGAGCCCCACAAAAATGAAAAAAATAATGTCTTTCCACGCTGCTCCTGGCCACAGTTTACAATGTACACACGTGATTTTTTCCAACTTTGTAGACATAGGTGTTCTGTCTCTCACAATGTGTTTAAAAAATCGGAGAGATTTACAGAATTCGAATTAGCAGCCTCTAAGTGCGGCCAGTCGCTGTCTTCTCCTCATTGACTCCAATACAAATATTTTCAGAGAAAAGCAGAACGGACCCCTGTTTTAAACTTGCGAGTGTCTCCGAAATATTTACTCTAGAAACATTTTAGAAACACCAAATCGTTCGGGAAGTCCTAACGGCGATGATGGTCTTGCTGTTTTTCTGGTAGGACCTGCCGTTTTGTCAGAATAAGCCCAAATGTGAGACCAGTGCCGAGGCAGAAAATGGCTGTTTTCCTCTATTCCTCTCCTCCTCGTCTCTGTCGTCATCGCGCGCGTGTGTGGGTCTAACTGTCAATTTAAATAATAACATTGTATCGATCGCGCGCAGCACCTGTACACACACACACACACACACACACACACACACACACACACACACACACACACACACACACCGCTGCTGCTGGGAGAACTGGTTGTAGACGCGATGTCCTGGCTATGATCACGCACAGAGCTCTAATACTTTTCATTGGATAATGTGATTCAGATAGGTGGCCCTGTCTACCTGCTGAATGTAACCGCTGTGAAACAATCGGGAAATAACGATTCATTTCGCTGATTAACGGCTTTATCGAGACCGGCGCTCGCTCTCTGTTATTGTACGTCTCTCTACCAAAGTGCTCTATCTCTCTCCGTCTCTCTCTCGTCATCGGACACAAATCAAATTAAATGTGAATGTAAAGTAATCCTAACACTAACCCTAACCTCAACGTCTCTGTAGACATTGCGCGTGCTTGCGTGTGTGGGTGCTTGCAAAACTGTCATTTTAATTCATAACATTGAGTGACACACACACACACACACACACACACACACACACACACACACACACACACACACACACCCACACACACACACACGTCCCGACCGCAGCAGTTGATCAGTGATGGGCAGTGAGATCTGTCTGTCTTGTCGTTGATAAATAAACTGTGAGATATCGAGTCTCCGTTGCCATGGTTACCATCTAGCGTCTCTCTCGTCATCGGACACAAATCAAATTAAATGTTGTTTCTATTTTGTGTAAATTAGGTTAATGGTTTTGTGTTTTCTTGTATTATCAGTTCAAGTTGTTGTACTTGCCTGAGGAAATCGTGGATAGTAGCGTGTTTTCAACGTGTTGGGGGAGTGTTTCCCAGAATGCATTGCGATATTCTGGCATTCTGTTTCATTACATGTTATTGCTATTAGATAGGGTTTGGAGGCGAATGTTCAGGACATGTTGGGTTCCTTACATTTCACTGTTTCATGACGTTCAGTTTGTTGACTGCTGTTTTTGGGATCAGCACCATTACTCAAACGGCTGTGACTCTGATAGAGCTTCATACTCCGGTAGCGTCACCCGTGCACTATCAAAATTTCCCTCGAGGGAATTTTTGAACTCTAGTTAGTGCACGGGGCAAACGCACCGAGCACTGGCCCTACAGCAAAGCTGTGGAGCCAGTGCTCGGGGCAAAGCCCCGAGCACTATTGTTATACTGTGGATTTTTTCTTATTCTTCTTATTATTATTCCTCTTCCTCGCTTTTTTGATTCGCTACTAGTCCTACAACTCGAAGAGTTGTAGGACAAATGATATATCAAAATGTGCGTCTTCATCGGGATCGGTGTGCTTCAATACAAATTTAAAAAATATTAATTTTTCATGAAGTTATTTGCAAAAAACTGTGAATATTTTCCCATAGAGAATGCATGGGAGGAGGTCAAAAAATACATACTTTTACTGCTGTCTGTTGCTCCTGCATACTTTGACCTAGAGACTCCATTTCAACTTTAAACAGTAGACACAAGTCTTGTGTACTTTATGTATATTTCCATGTTTTGATAGGTCATATACTTTTTGATCAATCACTGTTCAATGACCATGATCATTTTTGGAGAAATGATGAGATTACAATGGGTGTGTATTGCATGCCCTTATTAGGGTTAGAGTGTAGCTAGAGGTGGAGAGAGACCCAGAAAAATAAAAAATAAATCTCTCTCCACGCTGCTCCTGGCCACAGTTTACAATGTACACACGTGTTTTTTTCCTACTTTGTAGACATACGTGTTCTGTCTCTCACAATGTGTTTAAAAATTCGGAGAGATTTACAGAATTCGAATTAGCAGCCTCTAAGTGCGGCCAGTCGGTGTCTTCTCCTCATTGACTCCAATACAAATATTTTCAGAGAAAAGCAGAACGGACCCCTGTTTTAAACTTGCGAGTGTCTCCGAAATATTTACTCTAGAAACATTGTAGAAACACCAAATCGTTCGGGAAGTCCTTACGGCGATGATGGTCTTGCTTTTTTTCTGATAGGAGCTACCGTTTTGTCAGAATAAGCCCAAATGTGAGACCAGTGCCGAGGCAGAACATGGCTTTGTTATGGGTTCGTTACTGGTAGTCCGTACCATGACATTGCAAACTCCAGGGGGGGCCTGGTGGTCTAATGGTTTGGCCCAGCTGAAAAGCGGGAAGTGCTGTGTTGTTTTTTCCTCGCGTGCTTGCGTGTGGGTGAGTGACCTGTATCGATCGCGCGCAGCACACACACACACACACACACACACACACACACACACACACACACACACACACACACACACACACACACACACACGCGATGTCTTGCAGACGCACAGAGGTGCAGTTCAGCCGTGTCTACCTGCTGAATGTAACCGCTGTGAAACTATCGGGAAATAACGATTCATTTCGCTGATTAACGGCGGTGCAGTTCAGCCGTGTCTACCTGCTGAATGTAACCGCTGTGAAACTATCGGGAAATAACGATTCGTTTCGCTGATTAACGGCTTTATCGAGACCGGCGCTCGCTCTCTGTTATTGTACGTCTCTCTACCAAGGTGCTCTATCTCTCTCCGTCTCTCTCTCGTCATCGGACACAAATCAAATTAAATGTGAATGTAAAGTAAACCTAACACTAACCCTAACCTCAACGTCTCTGTCCACCGCGCGTGTGTGGGTGCTTGCAAAACTGTCATTTTAATTCATAACATTGAGTGCCACACACACACACGTCCCGACCGCAGCAGTTGATCAGTGATGGGCAGTGAGATCTGTCTGTCTTGTCGTTGATAAATAAACTGTGAGATATCGAGTCTCCGTTGCCATGGTTACCATCTAGCGTCTCTCTCGTCATCGGACACAAACCAAATTAAATGTTGTTTCTATTTTGTGTAAATTAGGTTAATGCTTTTGTGTTTTCTTGTATTATCAGTTCAAGTTGTTGTACTTGCCTGAGGAAATCGTGGATAGTAGCGTGTTTTGTAACGTGTTGGGGGAGTGTTTCCCAGAATGCATTGCGACATTCTGGCATTCTGTTTCATTACATGTTATTGCTATTAGATAGGGTTTGGAGGCGAATGTTCAGGACATGTTGGGTTCCTTACATTTCACTGTTTCGTGACGTTCAGTTTGTTGACTGCTGTTTTTGGGATCAGCACCATTACTCAAACGGCTGTGACTCTGATAGAGGTTCACACTCCGGCAGCATCATCCGTGCACTATCAAAATTTCCCTCGAGGGAATTTTTGAATTCTAGTTAGTGCACGGGGCAAACGCACCGAGCACTGGCCCTACAGCAAAGCTGTGGAGCCAGTGCTCGGGGCGAAGCCCCGAGCACTATTGTTATCCTGTGGATTTTTTCTTATCTTTATCTTTATCTTTATCTTTATTATTCCTCTTCCTCGCGTTTTTTGATGCGAAACTAGTCCTACAACTCGAAGAGTTGTAGGACAAATGATATATCAAAATGTGCGTCTTCATCGGGATCGGTGTGCTATTACTTTTCTTAAAATAATATTAATTTTTCATGACGTTATTTGCAAAAAACTGTCAATATTTTCCCATAGAGAATGCATGGGAGGAGGTAAAAAAATAAAGACTTTTGGTGCTGTCTGCTGCTCCTGCAGACTTTCACCTACAGACTCCATTTCAACTTTAAACAGTAGACACAAGTCTTGTGTATTTGATGTATATTTCCATGTTTTGAAAGGTCATATACTTTTTGATCAATCACTGTCCAATGACCATGATCATTTTTGGAGAAATGATGGGATTACAATGGGTGTGTATTGCGTGCCCTTATTAGGGTTAGAGTGTAGCTAGAGGTGGAGAGAGACCCAGAAAACTAAAAAAAAAAATCTCTCTCCACGCTGCTCCTGGCCACAGTTTACGATGTACACACGTAATTTTTTCCTACTTTGTAGACATACGTGTTCTGTCTCTCACAATGTGCTCAAAAAATCGGAGCGATTTACAGAATTCGAATTAGCAGCCTCTAAGTGCGGCCAGTCTGTGTATGCGCCTCATTGACTCCAATACAAATATTTTCAGAGAAAAGCAGAACGGACCTCTGTTTTAAACTTGCGATTGTCTCCGAAATATTTACTCTAGAAACATTGTAGAAACACCAAATCGTTCGGGAAGTCGTTACGGCGATGATGGTCTTGCTTTTTTTCTGATAGGAGCTACCGTTTTGTCAGAATAAGCCCAAATGTGAGACCAGCGCCGAGGCAGAACATGGCTTTGTTATGGGTTCGTTACTGGTAGTCCGTACCATAAACTCCAGGGGGGGGGGGGGGCTGGTGCTCTAATGGTTTGGCCCAGCTGAAAAGCGGGAAGTGCTGTGTTGTGTTTTCCTCGCGTGTTTGCGTGTGTGGGTGAGTGACCTGTATCGATCGCGCGCAGCACACACACACACACACACACACACACACACACACACACACACACACACACACACACACACACACACAGACGCGATGTTTTGCTCACGCACAGAGCTCTAATACTTTTCATTGGATAATGCGATTCAGATAGGTGCAGTTCAGCCGTGTCTACCTGCTGAATGTAACCGCTGTGAAACTATCGGGAAATAACGATTCATTTCACTGATTAA
This sequence comes from Urophycis tenuis, assembly GCA_036785325.1. Lineage (NCBI taxonomy): Eukaryota > Metazoa > Chordata > Actinopteri > Gadiformes > Phycidae > Urophycis > Urophycis tenuis. The sequence continues at coordinate 2,888,863 of JAXIVH010000029.1, read as the reverse complement.
CGGCGGTGCAGTTCAGCCGTGTCTACCTGCTGAATGTAACCGCTGTGAAACTATCGGGAAATAACGATTCGTTTCGCTGATTAACGGCTTTATCGAGACCGGCGCTCGCTCTCTGTTATTGTACGTCTCTCTACCAAAGTGCTCTATCTCTCTCCGTCTCTCTCTCGTCATCGGACACAAATCAAATTAAATGTGAATGTAAAGTAAACCTAACACTAACCCTAACCTCAACGTCTCTGTAGAGATCGCGCGTGCTTGCGTGTGTGGGTGCTTGCAAAACTGTCATTTTAATTAATAACATTGAGTGACGCGGTCTCTGTATCGATCGCGCGAAGCACCTGTACACACACACACACACACACACACACACACACACACACACACACACACACACACACGTCCCGACCGCAGCAGTTGATCAGTGATGGGCAGTGAGATCTGTCTGTCTTGTCGTTGATAAATAAACAGAGATATCGAGTCTCCGTTGCCATGGTTACCATCTAGCGTCTCTCTCGTCATCGGACACAAATCAAATTAAATGTTGTTTCTATTTTGTGTAAATTAGGTTAATGCTTTTGTGTTTTCTTGTATTATCAGTTCAAGTTGTTGTACTTGCCTGAGGAAATCGTGGATAGTAGCGTGTTTTGTAACGTGTTGGGGGAGTGTTTCCCAGAATGCATTGCGACATTCTGGCATTCTGTTTCATTACATGTTATTGCTATTAGATAGGGTTTGGAGGCGAATGTTCAGGACATGTTGGGTTCCTTACATTTCACTGTTTCATGACGTTCAGTTTGTTGACTGCTGTTTTTGGGATCAGCACCATTACTCAAACGTCTGTGACTCTGATATGGGTTCACACTTCGGTAGCGTCACCCGTGCACTATCAAAATTTCCCTCGAGGGAATTTTTGAACTCTAGTTATTATTATTATTCATTCCTCTTCCTCGCGTTTTTGATGTGTATCTAGTCCTACAACTCGAAGAGTTGTAGGACAAATTATATATCAAAATGTGCGTCTTCATCGGGATCGGTGTGCTATTTCTTTTCTTAAAATAATATTAATTTTTCACGACGTTATTGGCAAAAAACTGTGAATATTTTCCCATAGAGAATGCATGGGAGGAGGTCAAAAAATAAAGACTTTTGGTGCTGTCTGCTGCTCCTGCATACTTTGACCTAGAGACTCCATTTCAACTTTAAACAGTAGACAAAAGTCCTGTGTATTATGTATATTTCCATGTTTTGATAGGTCATATACTTTTTGATCAATCACTGTTCAATAACCATGATCATTTTTGGAAAAATTATGAGATTACAATGGGTGTGTATTGCATGCCCTTATTAGGGTTACAGTGTAGCTAGAGTGGGAGAGAGCCCCAGAAAAATAAAAAAATAATGTCTTTCCACGCTGCTCCTGGCCACAGTTTACAATGTACACACGTGATTTTTTCCAACTTTGTAGACATAGGTGTTCTGTCTCTCACAATGTGTTTAAAAAATCGGAGAGATTTACAGAATTCGAATTAGCAGCCTCTAAGTGCGGCCAATCGGTGTATTCTCCTCATTGACTCCAATACAAATATTTTCAGAGAAAAGCAGAACGGACCCCTGTTTTAAACTTGCGAGTGTCTCCGAAATATTTACTCTAGAAACATTTTAGAAACACCAAATCGTTCGGGAAGTCTTAACGGCGATGATGGTTTGGCTGTTTTTCTGGTAGGAGCTACCGTTTTGTCAGAATAAGCCCAAATGTGAGACCAGTGCCGAGGCAGAAAATGGCTGTTTTCCTCTATTCCTCTCCTCCTCATCTCTGTCGTCATCGCGCGCGTGTGTGGGTGTAACTGTCAATTTAAATAATAACATTGTATCGATCGCGCGCAGCACCTGTACACACACACACACACACACACACACACACACACACACACACACACACACACCGCTGCTGCTGGGAGAACTGGTTGTAGACGTGATGTCCTGGCTATGATCACGCACAGAGCTCTAATACATTTCATTGGATAATGCGATTCAGATAGGTGCAGTTCAGCCGTGTCTACCTGCTGAATGTAACCGCTGTGAAACTATCGGGAAATAGCGATTCATTACGCTGATTAACGGCGGTGCAGTTCAGCCATGTCTACCTGCTGAATGTAACCACTGTGAAACTATCGGGAAATAACGATTCATTTCGCTGATTAACGGCTTTATCGAGACCGGCGCTCGCTCTCTGTTATTGTACGTCTCTCTACCAAAGTGCTCTATCTCTCTCCGTCTCTCTCGTCATCGGACACAAATCAAATTAAATGTGAATGTAAAGTAAACCTAACACTAACCCTAACCTCAACGTCTCTGTATACATTGTGCGTGATTGCGTGTGTGGGTGCTTGCAAAACTGTCATTTTAATTCATAACATTGAGTGACACACACACACACACACACACACACACACACACACACACACACACACACACACACACACACACACACACACACACACACACGACCGCAGCAGTTGATTCGTTGATAAATAAACTGTGAGATAGCGAGTCTTCGTTGCCATGGTTACCATCTAGCGTCTCTCTCGTCATCGGACACAAATCAAATTAAATGTTTAATGGTTTAATGGTTTCTATTTTGTGTAAATTAGGTTAATGCTTTTGTGTTTTCTTGTATTATCAGTTCAAGTTGTTGTACTTGCCTGAGGAAATCGTGGATAGTAGCGTGTTTTGTAACGTGTTGGGGGAGTGTTTCCCAGAATGCATTGCGACATTCTGGCATTCTGTTTCATTACATGTTATTGCTATTAGAAAGGGTTTGGAGGCGAATGTTCAGGACATGTTGGGTTCCTTACATTTCACTGTTTCATGACGTTCAGTTTGTTGACTGCTGTTTTTGGGATCAGCACCATTACTCAAACGGCTGTGACTCTGATACAGGTTCACACTCTGGTATTGACACCCGTGCACTATCAAAATTTCCCTCGAGGGAATTTTTGAACTCTAGTTAGTGCACGGGGCAAACGCACCGAGCACTGGCCCTACAGCAAAGCTGTGGAGCCAGTGCTCGGGGCAAAGCCCCGAGCACTATTGTTCTACTGTGGATTTTTTCTTATTATTCCTCTTCCTCGCATTTTTTGATGTGTATCTAGTCCTACAACTCGAAGAGTTGTAGGACAAATGATATATCAAAATGTGCGTCTTCATCGGGATCGGTGTGCTTCTTTACAAATTATAATAATATTAATTTTTCACGAAGTTATTTGCAAAAAACTGTGAATATTTTCCCATAGAGAATGCATGGGAGGAGGTAAAAAAATAAAGACTTTTGGTGCTGCCTACTGCTGTCTGCAGCTCCTGCATACATTCACCTAGAGACTCCATTTCAACTTTAAACAGTAGACACAAGTCTTGTGTATTTTATGTATATTTCCATGTTTTGATAGGTCATATACTTTTTGTTCAATCACTGTTCAATGACCATGATCATTTTTGGAGAAATGATGAGATTACAATGAGTGTGTATTGCATGCCCTTATTAGGGTTAGAGTGCGGCTAGAGCAAGAGAGAGCCCCAGAAAAATAAAAAATAAATCTCTTTCCACGCTGCTCCTGGCCACAGTTTACAATGTACACACGTGATTTTTTCCAACTTTGTAGACATACGTGTTCTGTCTCTCACAATGTGTTTAAAAAATCGGAGAGATTTACAGAATTCGAATTAGCAGCCTCTAAGTGCGGCCAGTCGGTGTCTTCTCCTCATTGACTCCAATACAACTATTTCAAATATTTTCAGAGAAAAGCAGAACGGACCCCTGTTTTAAACTTGCGAGTGTCTCCGAAATATTTACTCTAGAAACATTGTAGAAACACGAAATCGTTCGGGAAGTCCTTACGGCGATGGTGGTCTTGCTTTTTTTCTGATAGGAGCTACCGTTTTGTCAGAATAAGCCCAAATGTGAGACCAGTGCCGAGGCAGAAAATGGCCTTGTTATGGGTTCGTTACTGGTAGTCCGTACCATGACAATGCAAACTCCAGGGGGTGGGGGGGGGGGGCTGGTGTTCTAATGGTTTGGCCCAGCTGAAAAGCGGGAAGTGCTGTGTTGTGTTTACCTCGCGTGCTTGCGTGTGTGGGTGAGTGACCTGTATCGATCGCGCGCAGCGCACACACACACACACACACACACACACACACACACACACACACACACACACACACACACACACAGACGCGATGTCTTGCAGACGCACAGAGGTGCAGTTCAGCCGTGTCTACCTGCTGAATGTAACCGCTGTGAAACTATCGGGAAATAACGATTCATTTCGCTGATTAACGGCGGTGCAGTTCAGCCGTGTCTACCTGCTGAATGTAACCGCTGTGAAACTATCGGGAAATAACGATTCGTTTCGCTGATTAACGGCTTTATCGAGACCGGCGCTCGCTCTCTGTTATTGTACGTCTCTCTACCAAAGTGCTCTATCTCTCTCCGTCTCTCTCTCGTCATCGGACACAAATCAAATTAAATGTGAATGTAAAGTAAACCTAACACTAACCCTAACCTCAACGTCTCTGTAGACACCGCGCGTGTGTGGGTGCTTGCAAAACTGTCATTTTAATTCATAACATTGAGTGACACACACACACACACGTCCCGACCGCAGCAGTTGATCAGTGATGGGCAGTGAGATCTGTCTGTCTTGTCGTTGATAAATAAACTGTGAGATATCGAGTCTCCGTTGCCATGGTTACCATCTAGCGTCTCTCTCGTCATCGGACACAAATCAAATTAAATGTTGTTTCTATTTTGTGTAAATTAGGTTAATGCTTTTGTGTTGTCTTGTATTATCAGTTCAAGTTGTTGTACTTGCCTGAGGAAATCGTGGATAGTAGCGTGTTTTGTACTATGGTTTTGTAACGTGTTGGGGGAGTGTTTCCCAGAATGCATTGCGACATTCTGGCATTCTGTTTCATTACATGTTATTGCTATTAGATAGGGTTTGGAGGCGAATGTTCAGGACATGTTGGGTTCCTTACATTTCACTGTTTCATGACGTTCAGTTTGTTGATTGCTGTTTTTGGGATCAGCACCATTACTCAAACGGCTGTGACTCTGATAGAGTTTCACACTCCGGTAGCGTCACCCGTGCACTATCAAAATTTCCCTCGAGGGAATTTTTGAACTCTAGTTATTATTATTATTCATTCCTCTTCCTCGCGTTTTTGATGTGTATCTAGTCCTACAACTCGAAGAGTTGTAGGACAAATCATATATCAAAATGTGCGTCTTCTTCGGGATCGGTGTGCTATTTCTTTTCTTAAAATAATATTAATTTTTCACGACGTTATTGGCAAAAAACTGTGAATATTTTCCCATAGAGAATGCATGGGAGGAGGTCAAAAAATAAAGACTTTTGGTGCTGTCTGCTGCTCCTGCATACTTTGACCTAGAGACGCCATTTCAACTTTAAACAGTAGACAAAAGTCTTGTGTATTTTATGTATATTTCCATGTTTTGATAGGTCATATACTTTTTGATCAATCACTGTTCAATAACCATGATCATTTTTGGAAAAATTATGAGATTACAATGGGTGTGTATTGCATGCCCTTATTAGGGTTACAGTGTAGCTAGAGTGGGAGAGAGCCCCAGAAAAATAAAAAAATAATGTCTTTCCACGCTGCTCCTGGCCACAGTTTACAATGTACACACGTGATTTTTTCCAACTTTGTAGACATAGGTGTTCTGTCTCTCACAATGTGTTTAAAAAATCGGGGAGATTTACAGAATTCGAATTAGCAGCCTCTAAGTGCGGCCAGTCGGTGTATTCTCCTCATTGACTCCAATACAAATATTTTCAGAGAAAAGCAGAACGGACCCCTGTTTTAAACTTGCGAGTGTCTCCGAAATATTTACTCTAGAAACATTTTGGAAACACCAAATCGTTCGGGAAGTCCTAACGGCGATGATGGTCTTGCTGTTTTTCTGGTAGGAGCTACCGTTTTGTCAAAATAAGCCCAAATGTGAGACCAGTGCCGAGGCAGAAAATGGCACTTTTCCTCTACTCCTCTCCTCCTCGTCTCTGTCGTCATCGCGCGCGCGCGTGTGTGTGTGGGGTGTAACTGTCAATTTAAATAATAACATTGTATCGATCGCGCGCAGCACCTGCACACACACACACACACACACACACACACACACACACACACACTCAAACAGCGCTGCCCGGCTATACGTAAGGGATAATGCCCGACGAGGTGTCCATTGACATAAATTAATGGACACCTCGAAGGGCATTATCCCGCTTATACCATGGTCATTTACGAAAGAAAGAAATATTAAATCAATTAATAATACTTTAATATGTCTTAAGAGTTAAAATCGTATGTCCCGTATGCAGGCGTTGCCAAGCAACGTGGCCATAGCGTCCCGACCGCAGCAGTTGATCAGTGATGGGCAGTGAGATCTGTCTGTCTTGCCGTTGATAAATAAACTGTGAAATACCGTTGAGTCTCCGTTGCCATGGTTACCATCTAGCATTTGGGCCAGCGCAATAAACTGTCATCAGGCAATTTGACCCGAACGTCTTTCCTAGGTGTACATTAACACTTTTTAACCTACACCCTCCAGCCAATCAGAATCGAGTATTCACCCAGACCACGGTATAAGCACATCATTGCCACACCGCTGCCGCCACCGCTGCAGCTGCTGCTGGGAGAACTGGTGGTAGACGCGATGTCTAATCTTGACTATGATCACGTACAGAGCTGTACTACTTTTCATTGGATAATGTGATTCAGATAGGTGCAGTTCATGGGCGTGTCTACCTGCTGAATGTAACCGCTGTGAAACAATCGGGAAATAACTTTTTATTTCTCCGATGAACGGCTTTATCGAGACCGGCGCTCGCTCTCTGTTATTGTCTCTCTACCAAAGTGCTCTCTCTCTCCGTCTCTCTCTCGTCATCGGACACAAATCAAATTAAATGTTGTTTCTATTTTGTGTAAATTAGGTTAATGCTTTTGTGTTTTCTTGTATTATCAATTCAAGTTGTTTTACTTGCTTGAGGAAATCGTAGATATTGTAACGTGTTGGGGGAGTGTTTCCCAGAATGCACTGCGACATTCTGGTATTCTGTGTCATATATTTTATTGCTATTAGATAGGGTTTGGAGGCGAATGTTCAGGACATGTTGGGTTCCTTGCATTTCACTGTTTCACTTTGTTGACTGTTGTTTTTGGGATGAGCACCATTGCTCAACTCACTGTGGCATTTTGTCATAGCCACCACTCTGTTCATGACGAAATGAATAGTCCGCTTGTGACCGCGTCCCAAAAAAGCGATCTGTAAAACTTGAGTTCATCTGTGCTGTGCTTGCCGTAGTTCGCCACAAAATGAAAACAATGTAGAAACACCAAATCGCTCAGGAGGTCCTTACAGCGATGATGGTCTTGGATTTTTTTTTTTTATAGGAGCTACCGTTTTGTCAGAATAAGCCCAAATGTGAGACCAGTGCCGAGGCAGCAAATGGCTCTTTTCCTCAACGTGTCTGTCGACATCGTGCGGGCCTGCGCGTTTTCGCGGGTTTTCGCGTCCTCCGGTGATACAAGACGACTCCTATTGGTCCTTTTCACTGGCGCGAATGTTCTCGGGCTGTTGTCAGGCAGACCCTACAGATATCCCTCGTTTGATTTGACGGCGGATACAAGAGGAGTCCTATTGGTCATTTTCACTGGCGCGAATGTTCTCGAGCTGTTGTCAGGCAGACCCTACAGATATCCCTCGCTTGATTTGACGGCGGATACAAGAGGAGTCCTATTGGTCATTTTCAGTCCCCTGACGTTGGTGTTTGGCCAGGACATATAAAAGCCCCCCCCCCCCATCTGCTCTTCCCCTTGATCGCCATCAGAGGTAAGTAATATACATCAGTTGTACACAATAGTGAGCTTGACTTTGTTACTCGTCGTGTTTTGGCTATAATAATCTGAAACACATTCAAATATGTACAGTTGTTGTCTTGAAGGGCAGTCATTTAAACGGCGGGAAAATGTGCCACAATAGGGAATAGGTAATGCACGAGATGAATATGTAATAGCAGTCTGATAATAAAGACGTGTAAATAAATATTTCCTTTGTAAAAAATTAAATCCAAAACTGTCATTTTAATTAATAACCTTGAATGACGTGGTCTCTACCGCTGTGAAACAATTGGGAAATAACTTTTTATTTCTCTATTTCTCTGATTAATAACAGCTTTATCGACGTCGGCGCTCGGTCTCTGTTGTTGTTACTCCATGTCTCTCTACGCTCTCTCTCTCGTCATCGGGCACAAATCAAATTACATTTCTTTGTGTTCTATTTTGCGGTAAAGTAAACTAGGTTCATTAATGGTTTTGTGTTTTCTTGTATTATCGGTTCAAGTTGTTGTACTTGCTAGAGGAATTCGTAAATATGATTTCTACACAGATAAATCATTTTCGATGTGATTTGATAGCAGTCAGACCTTATTTAAGGAAACAGTTATTTAAGATGGCGGTACGCGGGAAAACAGTGATTAAAGATGGCGCTTTCGAATAGGGAATGTCTTAAATTAAACTGGTTCATTAATGGCTTAATGTTTTTGTTAATGCAGTGTGGTGTATTTGAAGACTGACTCATTGCTTATTTTTTCTTTTCTTTTTTAACATTTTAGACACGTTCTAGATACGTTCTTTCACAATTAATTAATTAATAACTGGCCAGACAAGTATATCAGATTGAAAAATGGATCTTAGTGTTGCAAAATAATGCTGTTGTAAGAAATATTGTGCGTGTTTATACGTCACTACTAGCACATTTGCTGAAGTTAGGTGCACAGCATGAAAATTAAATATGTCCAAGATGTGTTCATAATTAGCTTGTTTCTTATTGCAGATTCTCTTTGGTCACGGTCAGACCTTTACAAAGCTTTTTGGAGATTGATCATCGTCGTCACAGAGATTCCTGGATCTTCATCTAACCATCACACACACCTTTCTCAACTTATTAACATAATAACATAACATATCAACACATTAACATTATAAGATTACCGGTAGGTTACTTTACACTAGATTAAATTAGATTTGGGGTAAGTAGGTATTTCAGGTTGGGTCAGGGTTAGATTAGATTTAATTAGGGTTAGGGTTTTGTTAGGGAGTTGTCTCCAGCAGGATGCCGAGGAAGGGGAAGCGTGCGCAGGCGGCGAAGCAGCGGTGGAGGAAGATCCACGAGGAGCAGGAGTCCCCCCCAGCCACCGGGTCCAGGACCATCGAGACCCAACCCCCGTGCTCCCCATCTCCAGTTAGTGTATGTTCCCATTACAACTGACACACACACAGAAACTTGTTTTGAACAACAAACTGAACTGAGACATAGCAAGACTGTCCACATTGTGGACAGTCTTGCTGTTGAGGTTTAATGTCTTAATGAGGTAAATGTGTTACTAAGGCTGTCATTTGTAACATCCACATGGATATTAAAATCACCTACAATTATTACTTTATCTGATTTAAGAACAAAAACGATGTTTGACCAATCAAACCTTAGAAATTACACATGGCACTCACTGGATATGTATTACCATTGAGAATGACAGTAGCTGAGTTCATTAAAAAACTAGGACAGATAATTAATAGACTTAATTGGCATCAGTTATCATTGCTACAGTTACTGTTATTGCTGCTCATTGTGCTATACAAATAAAATTGAATTGAATTCGTCTTCTTTTTTTTGTGAAGTCTCAGCCAGTGTCCCCGCTGAGACCGCCCTGGACCAAGGAAAGGCACCCCTCGGGCACCCGACCTCCTGTGAACGATGTATGTTACTTTCTGCTCTGTATGCTATGGTTTTTAACTGAGTTGTGTCTACATTATCCATTATACACTGTCTAGTGTGTAATGTTTTTTGTCGTCTGTCAACAGCTCGTAGGATGCCCCCCAACCAGATTGTCCTTGAGTTCGGGTGATGCAGCAACCCCATGCTGTTCACCGGCTGCAAAGGTAAATTTCACTCCACCTGAATAAAGTGTATTGTTTTATTAAAGTCTTTAGTTTCACTGAATGTGTTGTAATGTGTTCTCAGATGGCCAAGCTCAAGACACCTTCCCCAACCACGCCATCTTGGACCATTACAGATGCGGGTTACGATCCTCCCTCCCCAGCAACGGTATTTTCTTCCCTCTCCAATCCACACACAAAATGTTTACAGTACAATGAACTACATCTGAAATAAACTATGGCCCATGTTAAATCTCTGAAACCATTATCTTTCTCTGCATTTCACAAATGCCATTGAGTAATTCAAATTGATTGGTAAACTTTTTTGTATATCCGCAGTCCATTATTTTGCCTTGGTATTGGTATTATCTAGGGGTGAACGGTGATTATCGTCTTATAACAAATTATTACCTCATTCCAATAAGTCCGATATGACGAATAGCTCCGATAACATTATAATATAAGATTATATATAATGTAAGCGCGGCAGCGCCCCACTCCCACTGGGACACCTGAATGGCCTGCAGTGAATGCTGCGTTCAAGTGACGTTGGCATAATCAGAAAAACTCTTTCTGCGTCATGTCGGAAAACAACTTGTTACTCTGTCATAATTTTGGTACTTGCTGACTTGAATTGATATCCACAGTATTTCTACACATGTTACACATAAACAATAGAAACATAAACTTAAAAAGGCCGAAAGAATGACTAGCAAACGTGGGAATGGGGAATATCCGTCACGCTGTGAATGAAGCACAGCGTGCTTATGTTTGAAAACAGACAACATGGCGTCAATTGTGTGGGACTTTTTCAAAGTTTCTGAAGAAGACAGGTCACTTGTTATTTGTAACAACTGTTAAAAGTAGCACTAGCTTAATATGTCAAACTTGATAAGTCACCTGAAACATAGAAAGCATATGAGGTCGCCCGGGCTGCAATAAAGCCAACCGCAAAGAAGCTACTGGGATTTGCACACATCGCGTATTTGCATCAGTTCTAGGGGCCTTCATTTTTGGAAAAAAATAAATATCTATTAAAAGAGTCAAAAGTGTTTTTGTATCACAACCGTTTTAGTATTGTTTAGGCTTAAAATTCGTACATAAACTGGGGAGTGGTTACATTGACTGACAGGTTCATGGACAGTTACCATTAGCTGGTTGCTTCGAGTTCAGTGGGCGGGTCCTCAGCCGGCTAACCACCGCATCGCCTCCAAAATATGGAAAGTATACTCCCACTAAAATCCAAGATAGTGCAGTTCAAATGTCTGTAGTAGGATCACAAAACGGACTCCCCCAAACCAATGGATGACGTCACAGGTGCTACGTCCATTATTTTTAAAGTCTATGGGTGCAGCGCGATGCAGCTGTGTTTCTCAGCAGAGATCTTTCTACTGCAGACATTATAACCCTAATCCTGCATTATTTATACTACTAGCACTACAATAATAACCATAATCATAATATTAATCATATGTGAAACAGTAATGCTAATGGTAGCAATCCTTTTATGACATAATTTCAGGTTCAAGCCAGGACAAGGACAGACCAGCGTGTTGAAAAAGTGAGGGCCAGTCATAGTCAGAATGACAGGAGATACAAAACATTCTCCAGAAATCACCAGTGCACCTGCATGTCCCTGACTTTCCTGGCTTACCAGAATGAGGGCAGTCAATTCAACACGACTGCCCTCGACAAAGTGATGGCACAGGGAGACTCCCTCTATCTTGGAATTAAACAGCAGCTAATTCTGGACAAAAAATTCCAAGGAAACCACCTGACATTAGAGGAAATGCCAAAACAGGTGCTGACAGACACAAATATGTACACTGTCAAAATGTCTTTTGCCAGACTAGGCCCCCTTAAAGCCCAAGCACCCAGCCCAGGAAGTGAGCAGTGGGGGCAGTCCCTTGCCACACAGCTAGAGTGTCTGTCGTCAGAAGTCAGCCAAGCTTTAATCATGGTAACTCCAGAGTGCATTGCAGTTTTCCGTGACAACTCGGGGAGGTATGGAGTCTTTGATTCACACACAAGAAATGCAGCAGGCTTACCACACCACTACGGAACTGCAATCATGATGACCTTCTCTGAGCTCAGCGACCTGGCTGACCATCTGCACAAACTGTTTGAAAATCGTGGAGCTCATGCCAGCTATGAGTTTGTGCCCATTTCATTTGACGCTGTCGGTTCCAGTGAACATTCTCAACAATTAGCTCACCCAACCAAAGACACCCAGTCTGAAACTCTCCCCTGCACACCCCAAGCAGAGGTTCCGACAGCTGACATCAACTTTTCCTCAGCCCCACAAGTTGTCCCACAAACAGCAAGTATCTCCAAGCTGAATACACAGCGACAACAAAAAGCTAGACGGAAGGCAAGTGCCAGCAAAGACCAAAATGCATCATTGTCTTGTGAACAAAAGAGGAAAAGTAGCACTGAACATAATAGAAACAAGTATGCCAGCTGTCCAGAATTTAGAATGAAAAAAGTTCAGGCTGCAAAAACTATGTATGCACAAAAAAGTCGTCATCAACAACGACTGTTGTCCTTTAAACAATATTATTTGGATCCCCAAGTTCAAACTAAAAAGAAGGAACAAAACATCAGAAGATACAGGATAGATCTTGCTTTCCAAAGCAAACAGAAGAAAGCCATAACTGACCGGTACAGAACAGATCCTGCTTTCCAAAGCAAACAAAAGAAAGCCATAACTGACCGGTACAGAACAGATCCTGCTTTCCAAAGCAAACAGAAGAAAGCCATAACTGACCGGTACAGAACAGATCCTGCTTTCCAAATCAAACAGAAGAAAGCCATAACTGACCGGTACAGAAAAGATCCTGCTTTCCAAAGCAAACAGAAGAAAGCCATAACTGACCGGTACAGAACAGATCCTGCTTTCCAAAGCAAACAGAAGAAAGCCATAACTGTCCGGTACAGAACAGATCCAGCTTACCGGAGCAGACTGAAAATGTGCACAAAAACACATTATGCATCCAACCAGAGCTACAGGCAAAAGAAAATGCAAAGTCTTAACTTAAAATATCATAATGACCCAGAGTTTAGACAACGTTGCATTCAACGCATTAGCCAGAAAACAATAACCAAACTGGCCACTAATGCTGCCTTTTGTATTCATCTCAAGATACAAAAAGCAATTAAAATTAAAAGAAAATACAGACACATTGTTACCCACCACAAGGAACCTTCACAGCCCCTGATGGATCCTGTGATGGAAGCAGCCGTGGCGTCCTTCCATGAAACTAATAGACATGGACCCACATATGTTTGTACAGTCTGTAACAGAACAATGTTCCCCAATCAGGTCAAGCTATGCAAAAGAGACAAATATAGCAAACACAATAAAATGGCAGTGGCATGCTTGACAGGAAACTATGTTCATTTCTGTGATGATCACTGCACTTCCCCTTGCTCTGTTCCACAAGAAAGACTTAAGGAGTGGATCTGCCACACCTGTGACAACCACCTGAGCAGAGGCAGAATGCCATCCCCTGCAGTAGCAAACAATCTAGAGTTAGCACCAATCCCCCCAGAATTGGCTATACTTAATGTGCTTGAAAGGCAGCTCATTGCTAAAATCCTGCCTTTTGCAAAAATAATCGCTCTGCCAAAAGGACAACAGAGAGCTGTACATGGAGCTGTTGTGTGTGTTCCATCAGAGATGGAAACAGTCGTAAACAGTCTCCCAAGGCCCAACACTGAAGCACAGCTACTGCAAGTAAAACTAAAAAGACGCATTAAATACAAAGGCCACCAGCACTTCTACACCGTCAACATGAAGAATGTGCTAGCTGGCCTGGCTAAACTCAAACATTTACATTCTGAGTATAAAAATGTGTCCATTGATGACAGTGCCACTTATGACAGTGTACAAGATGAGTCAGCTGATGAAGAAGACTCACGGCACAACACTGCAGTTGCTGCGCAGCCAGAGCAGCACAGCACCCCAGAGCAGCACAGCAACACAGAAGTAAACTTGGAGGAAGCAGACCAAGAAAAAGAGGAGCTGAGACCTGGTCTGGCTCTGGACACATGCATGCAGCCCCCGGACATTGCACAGGAAATCCTTTCATATGGTGATGGAATTTTCAGTGTTGCACCCGCCCAAGGCAACAAACCAGTAGGTTTCTTCACCATACCAAAATTAGAAGCCATGGCCTTTCCTGTGCAGTTTCCAACAGGACAGAACACGTTGGATGAAGCCAGAAACATCAAACTGTCCCCCAGCATGTACTTTAATGCTAGGCTATTTGCTGCAGATACACGGTTTGCCAGTGACCAAAGCTACCTTTTCTTTGCGCAGTTTGTCACAGAGACACACTTGGCCACCAGCAGTATGTCTATTCAAATGCGCAAAGGAAAATCCAAAAGCAAGGATGGCCGCAGAGTTAACAACTTGATGCTGCAAGACAAAGAAGAGCTGGAGAGACTTATTATGGACAAGGATGCAACACGATTCATGCAACCACTCAGAGGCACTCCAGCTTATTGGGAGAAAACACTGAGAGATGTCCACGCAATGGTCAGGCAGATTGGCAAACCAACATTTTTCCTGACGTTCTCCGCTGCTGAGATGAGATGGCCTGAAGTCGTGGAGGTCATTAAAGCTCAGCAGGGTGAACTAGGGGACTTTTCAGAGCTCGACTGGAACGCCAAATGTGACATTCTGCGCAGCAACCCCATCACAGTTATGCGCATGTTTGAAAAAAGAGTAGACGCTCTGATGACCAGCCTCATCCTCTCACCAGCAAAGCCCATTTCTGAAGTAGAGGATTACTTTTACCGTGTGGAGTTTCAAGCCAGAGGAAGCCCACACATTCACATGCTGGTCTGGATAAAAAATGCACCCAAGTTTGAAGGCGATCTTGACAGCGATGTCACCAAATTCATTGACCAGCACATATCGTGCAAGATGCCTGACCCCGAGAGAGACCCAGAGCTTCACAAAATTGTATCCGAGGTTCAGGTGCACAGCAGGAAACATTCAAAATCATGCAAAAAAGGTAATGTTTCCTGCAGATTTGGCTTCCCTAAACTGCCCATGAAAAAAACAATAATCACCAGGCCACCCACTGTAGACTGCAAATCAGATAAAAACCCAGATCCAGCTAAACAATTAAAGGCACAGAAGAGACAGCTATCAAAAATGCAAAAGGAAGCCAAGTCAAAGCTTCAGCCACTAAGAGAGTTGCTCATGCAACCAGACACCTCGTTCAGCAGCTTCTCAGACATGCTCCGCCAATGCAAGATGACAGAACAAGAGTACCTGGAACACGTCATCAGTCTGACAAGCCGCAATGTAGTGATGCTGAAGCGTGATCCAAATGAATGTTGGATAAACCCCTACAATCCGGACCTGCTACGAGCCTGGAACGCCAACATGGACATTCAGTATGTTGTCGATGACTTCAGCTGCATAATGTACATGATGTCCTATGTTTCCAAGCCAGAGCACGAGATGACCGAATTCCTCAACTCGGTCATCAAAAACGTCAAAAAATCCAACGTCAATGAGCGTGATGAGATGAAGCAGATCATGCAGGCCTACGCAAAGCACAGAGAGGTCAGCGCTCAAGAAGCTGCAGCTCGCACTTGCAGCTTACCCTTGAAAAAGTGCTCCCGTTCCGTTGTGTTCCTTCAGACTGATGAGGACGGTCTGAAAATGAGTCACCCCATCAACAGGCTCAAAAACATGGAACCAGGTTCTGAGGAGGTGTGGATGTCAGGAGTGCCTGAAAAGTACTTGGCCCGACCTGTCGGACAACCGTTCGAATGTATGTGTCTGGCTGAGTTTGCATCAGAGTACAGGGTAGTGTATGGCCAGCAAGTTGAAGGCAAAAGTGCCATTCCTCTCCAAAATGAGAAAGGGTTCATTCAGAAGAGAACTGTAGGCAAACCAGCCATCATCAGATTTGCTCGCTTCTCGGAAAAGAAAACCCCAGAGAAATTTTACAGGCGGCTTCTAAAGCTTTATCTCCCACACAGATCTGATGATGAGCTGACTGATAAACAATGCCCCACTTATGAACAATTTTACAAATGCGCTAAAAGGGGTGTGGGGGACGTCAGACGTATCGTAGACGCCAACAAGAAACGATACGAAAGTGGAGGCAAAAACATTGACGCAGCACTCCAACAGTTTCAGCAATGTGGTCCAGTTCTTAATGCTTGGAACACCTTTGCACCCGAGGTGGAACTGGACCGCTTGGAGTGTCTTGCTGAGCGCGAACCCTTGGAGACGGAGCATGAAGAGAACGAAGACATCCCCGACTATCAAGTCAACAACGATGGGAGGGGCTTCATGCAGATAATAGATGCACCAGAGTTGAGTCCAGACTACATGAGAAAGATGTATCAGAGTCTGAACGAGACACAGGCATCCATATTCTACACTGTGCGTGAGTGGTGCTTCAAATGTGTCTGGGGCCACGATCCAGACCCATTTTATTATTTCATGACGGGAGGAGCTGGCTGTGGCAAATCCCATGTCATCAAGTGCATGCATCAGGAGGCAACAAGGATTCTGCGTGAGCTCCCCAGATTCCGGGACAAAGCCGACATGTCCCAGCCTGCAGTGCTGCTGACTGCATTCACTGGCACAGCAGCCTTCAACATCTCAGGCAAAACATTGCACTCCATCCTGAAGCTTCCAAGGTCCTTGAAGCCACCATATCAGGGCCTTGGAAATGCACTAGACGAAGTCAGAGCGGCACTGTCCAATGCCCAGATTCTCATCATCGACGAGATATCAATGGTTTCCAAAGAGCTGTTTGCCTACGTCCACTGGCGATTTCAGCAGATCAAAGGAAACAGGAAACCATTTGGAGGAATGTCTGTCCTTGCTGTAGGTGACTTTTACCAACTGCCACCCCTCGGCAGAGCCAAGCCACTGTGTGTGTATGAGCAGAATGAGTTTGATCTCTGGAAGGATTACTTCACAATGGTCAACCTGACAGAGATCATGAGACAGAAAGACGATCAAGCTTTTGCTGAACTCCTGAACCGCCTTCGAGTGAAGCTAAAGGGAGATTGTCTGAGTCATGAAGACAGGCAGTTGCTCACACAGGCAGTGGCTGATGGCAAGGATTGTCCAGCAGATGTGCTACACATCTACGCCACAAATAAAGAAGTCGACAATCACAATGCTGTTACTGTAGCCGCCCTCCACAAGAATGTTGTCGAGATTGCAGCCCAAGACTTCAGAAAAGATCCCAGAACAGGCTGCATGATGAACTTACTCTACAACTTTCAAGGAAGCAAAAGAGACTTGCCTGACAACATAATGGCTGCTCAAGGAGTACGCGTTATGTTGACCAGGAATCTCGATGTGGAGGATGGGATTGTTAATGGAACATTTGGAACAATCATACACATTGTGATGAGTGAACGTGGCCCAAAAGCTGCGAGGCTGATTGGGCTGTGGCTGGACAATCCTACAGCAGGACAGAGATTCCGTAAAAAAATCCTGGGTCCCTCAGACGACTTGGTGTACATCGAGAGATCTGAGGAGAGCACGAGCAAGAAGGGAGTCATTCGACGTCAGTTTCCGATGAAGTTGGCCTTTGCATGTACTGCCCACAAAGTGCAAGGCATGACCATGACGTCGGCGGTTGTGTGCCTCAAACGTGTTTTCGAAAGAGGAATGGCTTATGTCGCTCTGAGCCGCACAACTTCCCTTCAAGGTCTCACCATTACAGACTTTGATGAGAAAAAGATATATGCTGATCCTGAAATCAAGAAGGCTCTGGAAAATATGAATCATGCATCTTTCCAGAGTGCCAGACCCCTGTTGACTCTTTTTAAATCAACGGACCAAACTCTAAAGACTTTGACAATCATCCACCACAACACACAAGGACTTCCATCTCATATTGCGGACCTGAAAGCACATCATGAACTCAGACTTGCAGATGTGTTGTGCCTCACAGAGACACATCTGTCAGGGTCCTCTGTGTCCCCAGTTTTCCAGCTGGAGGGATACGACATGTTCACACGCAGTAGACAGGTGTCATACAACACCTGTGTGGACATGGCAAAAAAAGATGGAGGTGGAGTTGCAGTGTACTGCAGAAGCAATGTTCAAACAGAGCCTCGCAGATACATGCAAGATGTCACTGATTTAGAGTTTGTTATTGTGAAAATTGAGGCTCCAGTCAAAGTGCTATTGGCGACTGTTTACAAACCGCCTAATTTCAGTTTGGCAAAATTTCTGCCAAACTTGAAAAGCCTCTTGGACTCGCTGGAATTACTTAATCACCAGCCCATTGTTGTTTGTGGGGACTTTAATGAGGATCTCTTGTCAAAAGGAAAGAAAAGCATAAGAGATTTGTTCCAGTCCAGAGGTTACTCTCAGTTGATCACAGACTCCACAACTGAAAAGAACACCCTGATTGATCACATTTATATTTCACATCCTGATAAATGTCTTCACTCAGGTGTTCTGCAAACATATTACAGTTATCACAGTCCAGTTTATTGTACTTTGACTGACTAATAGCCTCTCCAGCCAACACATTGTGCCAAAAATGTGCTAATCATGTCTTCTATGATACGTTAAATCATGATGTTTTAGTTTCACATAATGGTTTTATGTGTTCTATTTATATATTTTTTTATGTATTTATATTATATATATTTATCGATCACAAATCATGCTGTGATTGCACATTGGGTGCATTTTAATTATTTGTCTCATGTTATTTATTTATCAATCAATCAATCAAATCATGCAGTGATTGCACATTGGGTGCATTTTAACTTTATTTAATGTTATTTATTCCAGCCAAGTGCTGGCGTGTACCTAATGGCTCTGGGTACAAAAATGGCTGTCTCTGGGTCCAGCCAAGTCCTGGCGTTTACGTACTGGCTCTGGATACAAAAAAATGGCTGTCTCTGGGTGCAAAAATGATACTTTTAACAGACCAATGCTGTCATTCTGGGTGCATTTTAACTTTTATTTATTTCATGTTATTTATTTCTTTTTATCAATGAAATCATGTTGGATTTATCAAATCACATACACTGTGATTGCACATTGGGTGCATTTTAACTTTATTTGTTTCATGTTATTTATTTATCAATCAATCAAATCATGTAGTGATTGAATATTGGGTGCATTTTAACTTTATTTAATGTTATTTATTCCAGCCAAGTGCTGGCGTGTACCTAATGGCTCTGGGTACAAAAAAATGGCTGTCTCTGGGTGCAAATATGATACGCTGTCATTCTGGGTGCTTTTTATTTAGTCTGAAATAGACTGGGTGCATTTTAACTTTATTTATTTCATGTTATTTATTTATCTTTTTATCAATTAAATCATGCTGGATTTATCAATCACATACGCTGTGATTGCACATTGGGTGCATTTTAACTTTATTTGTTTCACGTTATTTATTTATCAATCAAATCATGCAGTGATTGCACGTGGTGCATTTTAACTTTATTTAATGTTATTTATTCCAGCCAAGTGCTGGCGTGTACCTAATGGCTCTGGGTACAAAAAATGGCTGTCTCTGGGTGCAAATGTTAATTTTAAAACAACAATGCTGTCATCATTCTGGGTGCATTTTAACTTTATTTATTTCATGTTATTTATTTATCTATTTATCAATCATATCATGCTGTGATTGCACATTGGGTGCAATTATACTATTTATTTATTTATCTCACAAATTGTGCTGCCGTTCTGGGTGCATTTTGTTTCATGGCTTGTGTAATTGTTTTCATATACATGTGTCTAAGCATGTTCCCATCGAGCAGGCTCCATGGGTGCACGCTGTCTACATTTTAAATGTTAAGTGTGTCAACCAAAATTAAGTTACTCGACACACTAAACATGGTGTTATGTGTTGGCTGGAAATTTTCAGGTCATATGATGATGATCATTCTAATCAAGTTCAAGTCTGTATATATTGATGTATCTATTTATATATCTTTATGTATAAATGTATTTATTTATACGGGGTCAGCAATATCTGAGACATTAAGATGATGAGGACAGTGCCAGTCTGTTGAAATGTAAGACAGGGAGCTCAGGACAGGAAGCTGCAGCAGCCTTCCTCACAGCTAGAAGAGGCAGGCTAAATAGGGACAGCAGTGGAGGAGGGCCAAGGACCAGGTAAAGGGAAACAACATTAAGTTTAATGTGAAACATCAAAGTTCAAACATCAAGTTAATTTTTACCAACTTGCACTAGACCTTTTTTTTTCTTTTCTTTCAAGTGGATGATTTCAGTTCCCACTCTGAAGATGCAGACCAAGCCGCTGGTGACACCTCCTCCATCACAAAGTAAGTCTCTCTCTTTCTCTCTCTCCAGGGTTCCCGCAAGGTCTTAAAAACGTGAAAAAGTCTTAAATTTTGTATTCAGAAATTAAGGCCTTGAAAAGGTATTGAATTTTGTTAACAGGTCTTAAATTTCGTTTACAGGTCTTAAATTAAAATTTTTATTTGATACGGCGCCACAACATTTATTTATTGTTCGTTGTTACAACGTACACCCAAACGTCGCATCTTAGCAGGCTAGGCTACATCCAAAATATCTGGCAACCTGTACAGATTCATTGGCTGAGACGCTGACACCCCCAAGCTGCATTGTACTGTCTTTGCTCAGAGTTCGCGTTAAGTGAAATCAACTCAGTCACGATCACCCACGGAAAAGGGAAAACGTCGTTATCACGTCGTTATCAGGTATACTGTGCGGGTCAACACCAACACTGCAGGCAGAAGTGATATGGACTCTAAAGAGTAAGTAGCTACAGCTAACATTTCTGAAGAATACTTAATAAAAGTTCATTCAAAATGTAACCTAAGGGTAAAACAGAGATCCAAGCGGGATCCAAGCGGCGAAATGTCTTCACAGACAAATCTAAGTCCGATTGCGTTTGATTTAATTGTTAGCCGGATTAAACATGACCTGGATGAATGAGAACATTCATAGACTTATAGGCAGAGCATACCCGTGCTACAGTGCTCTGCACTAGGCTACTTTATAAAATGGTAAAAAGGACTGTACCATTATTCTCATGTTAGCATGGGGGGGGGGGGGGGGGAGAATAGATGCGCTACTGCCATCTAGACTCAGAGGACATCGTTTTTGTCCATATTGAGTGAGTGAGTCATCACGATTTCTTAGTTGCTTTGGTGCATTTCCTAGATCAGAATTGAGATTCTTAAAACAACTGAGCTGAACAAGTTATTTGCAATTTGTCTAGTATAGTTTTGTTAGTAACTTTTCACACAGTCTGGCAACAAACTGCATGGAAAACAGAACTGTGAAATAATGAATAGGCTTTCTATAATCTTACACAATATTAGCCTTTTACTGTTAAGATTGACAAAATGTAAAACAAATAAAAAAAAAGCTGTTGCCTTTTCATATGAAAATGCATATAGTGTAAACTGTTATATCAGCAAATTGTTCAATCCAATAATCCCCCACCCCAAAGCATGATACAAAAAAAGTGGTTACAGGGCACTGTGATATTGTATGACAATACATTATATAATGCATAGGTGTTTTAATTTTGCATATGAATATTCAAATGTATTACATTCAATAATAATTATTATATTCAAATACATCAATTTGAATATGCATACCAGGGAAGGTGCGACGTTGGTCTTAAATTTCATTTAAAGTGGTCTTAAAAAGGTCTTCAAAAGTCTTAAATTTAAGATTAAAAATCCTGGGGGAACCCTGTCTATCTTAAAACAATTAAAACGCAATGTAACTTAACTTAAAGATGTACTCGGGTATTTAGTGCCCTGTACTGATGCCACACCTCTTCCTATCATGTATGCCTGCATGTCTGAGGGGAAGCCATGACAATGAAGCTGCAGATACCAAAGATGACAGCTGATCCAGGAAGAAGACCTCCAGAGGACTGCATGGGACTCTCACCAGTAACAACTCAACAAGAAGGGAGGGATATTTCATTATTTTTGTTAATTCACTGCAATTTTATTTTTTCAGTTTGTGATCAAATGTTTACCCAATGCTTTGAAACCTGTAACTTATTAATGCCTTTGCCTTTTATCTTCCTGTAAGAGTGACAGAAGATCTAGGCAGAGGAATGCAAGAGGACCACAGCAGATTTCCAGAGGACTCCACAAAGGATAAAACATCCCATCAGATGATGAGTGAGCAACACTTTCCAATGTGTTTTACCGACTGTAGTGTGATCAAATGTTCGAGCAAGATTTGCTTTAACTGTATTGTGTGCTTTATTAATCTAGAGAGAATGACAACAGATCCAGGAAGAAAACCTCCAGAGGACCACGGCTAAAGACAGCAACCCAACAGACAGGTAAGACACATTTACTTGTGCATTGTCATTGATTTCATTATGATGGTCAATGTAGGCTGTGTCTGTGTATCTCTGTGAATAATTCTTAAACCATTTGATAACTGTTTCTGAACAATGTGTTGAAGATTTTAGGGAGGATGTCAACAGATCTTGGAAGACGAGGACCAAATATCAAGACAGCAAGTCAGCAGAAGAAAAGTAAGAGACATTTACCCATGAGTACAAAACTGTACAGTATCTTGATTACTTTAACTTGACTTGATTCATGTTGGTGTCTTACAGATGGTTTTGTGTTTTGTGTATTTGCAGACAACATGGAAGATCATCACTGCCCTCTCATTGAACTCTACTCTGCCTGCGACCCTTTTCATCATATTTTTTGTAACCATCTCCCACATATTTGATGTTGAAAAGGCATAGGTTGCTGTATAAATAAATACTTAAAAAAGGAATGTTTGTTGTAGGTGTGCTCCTTGTATACAGTATCATAATGTTACAGGTATTAATTGTTTGAAACCTCTGCAGAATCTCATGATGTACACACTCCGGTAGCGTCACCCGTGCACTTTCAAAATTTCCCATGAGGGAATTTTCTAGTTATTATTACACTCACAAACATACCTCAAATATTATATTCCGGAACACTGTGATAGTCTGAAAGTTGAAAGTTGTCTTTACGTTGTTGGTTTCTTATTCTGTAGATGGTTGCCATTCTGTAGATATATATATCTGCACTTTATGTCTAGTGTTGTCTTATGTTTAACTTAGTTTAGTTTAGTTTAGTCTTATGTTTAACTTAGTTTAATGCTAGTTGTCAAGTTGTTCTTAACACTGCACATCTGGAGTTAGTAGAAACGGAATTTCAGTTCTCTGTGTAATGTACTGTTACATGGTTAACTGACAATAAAGTCCACTTGAACTTGAACACTTGAACTTGACAGAGCCTCCTGTAGGGCGTGAAAGGCGCTTTTACAATACTCCAAAGCCAAAATAAAGGGCTGGTCCTTCTGCAGTAGCCTGTACAGGGGTGCAGCAATGCATGAAAATCCTTGCACAAACTTCCCATTATAGGACGCTAACCCTAAAAAACGTTTTAGTCCCTACTGGTCTGTCGGGGTG